>PVIW01000889.1:0-373294 GCA_004026585.1 Noctilio leporinus | reverse complement strand
GGAACTGCCTTTTGATCCAGCAATTCCACTACTTGGACTATACCCAAAGAATCCTGAAACACCAATTCATAAGAACCTATGCACACCTATGTTCATAGCAGCACTATTTACAATAGCCAGGTGCTGGAAACAGCCTAAGTGCCCATCAGTGGATGATTGGATCAAAAAACTTTGGTACATTTACACAATGGAATTCTATGTAGCAGAAAGAAAGAAGGAACTTGTACCCTTTGCAACAACATGGATGGAACTGGAGAGTCTTATGCTTAGTGAAATAAGCCAGTCAGTGAAGGACAAATATCATATGATCTCACCCATTATGGGACAATAATGAGCAAAACTAACAACAAGTAAAACAGAACCAAGTGTATGAATACAAGGAATAGGCCTTCAGTGGTCAGGGGGAATGGGGTTGGTGGGAGCGGGGAGGTAGAGGCAAAGAAGGGGAGCAGCTTAGACAAGAACCTAGTATAAAGAAACCATGGACATGGACAACAGGTGGGATTGGCTTTGGGGGGAATGGGTGGGTGGGGAGGGGGACAGAGGGGAGCAAAAAGGGGATGGATGTAATACAACAACAATAAAATTTAAAAATAAAATCACAGCCTTTTAAATGCAGAATAAAAGAACATGGAAAGAAAAACAACTTCTTTCCACACACACCCTACTTTTGACCACCCATAAGGTGAGGCCTCTTCTCTGTGACCCCTTTCCCTCATAAAGGTGACTGGAACTCCAGGCTGCAGAACCTTGGAACTTAGAAACACCACCCCTGCCAAGAATCTCCCTTCGAGGCAATCCTGACTTCTTTGTAGATACAAATGTCTGATCCCTAACTCAGAGATAGACTATAAAACATTGAAAAGGGAAAACTCAGATCTTTTAAAAAGATCTCCCAAAAAGGGAGAGAGAATGAATGAAGCCAATGACCTTTTTCTGACTGCAGTTCTGATTTAACTATTTTTATTCCCAAAAGCACAGAAACAAGAGGAAAGATGAAATGAGCGGCTTCTTTCACAGGAAAACCTGTGTTCTGACATTCAACATTCACAGAACACTGAACTTGTTTTAATGGAACTAATATTTAAATATTCAGGTTTTTATCAACTATAGGAACCATCAGAGCCTAAATTTGAACCAAATTTAGATATATTAAAATATAGGCGTATATCTCTTGCTGAAGATAATGTCTCAGCATCGGTTTTTTCATTACTTAGAAATTGTGTCCAAAGAGAAAGGCTAGAGATTTTCGTCTAAATGTCACCAGGACACTCAGTCCTTCATTCCTCACCTTTGAGATAAGGAGGGTCTGCTATTCTTGCCTCTCTTGGGAATGCTCCTATGAGTAAAAAGGTGGAGCTCAACTAGATCAGCAACTGGACAAACCTGAGGGAGTCACATTTTTCACCTCTGGAAGGTTCGGCATAGGAACAAAGCAAAGAGGTCAACAGGCACTAAGCAAGGATCCACAGCAGACATTTTGCATTTACTCTTCAACACAATTTAAGTAGTAGGATTTCAGTAGTTTCATTTCCAAGATGAACTACCTAAAGCTGAATTCAATTGATTTGTGATGCTACCATTCAAATTGAGGCCTGTGTTCAAATTCAGATATTCCACTGTATTCCCAGAGCTAGAAGTTCATCTAGCATATAAGAGAATTTTTCCCTTCCCTTCTTCCCCTCCCCTCCCCTCCCTTCCTCTCCTCTCCCATTCTTTCTTCCCTCCTCACTTCCTTTCTTTCTTCCTTCCTTCAAAGTCTTGAACTACCTGACTCAAAGGCATTTTCTCCGCCATATCATGCCACATGGAAAATACAGACATTCAGAGAAGCCATTATTATAGTAAGTACAGGTTTGCAAAGGTAGTATTTACCACCATTACAAGTATGTCCTAGAGCCAAGTCAGGAATGCTTATCCTCTCAGAGATGGAAGTCAGCACCAACTTGTTATTGAACACATATGCATACATGTGCACATACACCAACTTGATTCTAAGTCTCTAAGTCCAAGTTTTGCTAAAGCAGTAGTGAAAGATGTTTTATTATTTTAAGTTAGTATATCTGTATTTAGATTTGGATATTCTAAAGCCATGTAAGACCCAGACTAGACCAGCAGATAAGCGCATAATGGGCCCAAGGAACAATGGCCCATTTTTGGATGGGACATATACGTGAAGGGGAATTATGGGAAATGAGTCTGAAGGACAGGCTGCAGTATGTTGTTGGAAGGATAAGTGAGAGGACTCAGCTCTCCTTCTTAGGCAGTGGGGATCCATTTGAATTCTTTAAGATTTTATTTATTTACATATGAGAAAGGGGGGGGGGAGGCGGGGGGAAAAAGAGAGGGAAAGAAACATCAGTGTACAAGAGAAACGTAGATCAGCTGCTGCCTCTCACAGGCCCCCAGCTGGGGATCTGGCCCACAATCCAGGCATGTGACCTGCCTGGGAATTGAACCAGCAACCTTTTGGTTCGCAGGCCGGTGCTCAATCCACTGAGCCAAAATAGCCAGGGTTCCATTTGAATTATTAACTGCAAAGATCAAAATAACTATTTTGTAGAACATAGAGGACGGGTGAGATGCTGGAAGTAGACACCATGACTAAGAAGTTCAATCCAATACTTGCTATATTTCTCTACAGGAGGCTGGCTGTTTTTAAATTGTATTAAGGAGATGTGCCCAAGCTTGACAAGGATCATTGCCCTTTATCTCTGGCAGGGGATGAGGGGCAAAAAGAAGAAGTCCCCACAGCATGTTCCCCTTTGTTCTTGCCCACAAAGAGTGTCAAATGGCACCCCTTTCCCAGGGAAAGCAAGCTCCAGGGCCACTAAGTTACAAACTCCCAGCCTGTGCTCAATTCTAATCATGCTTCCCTTTGACTTCTTCTGCAGCTGTCTCCCTAACTTTCAAACTGTTTTGTCATTGCATACACACATGTCAATCAAGCGTTTCTACCAAACATCTACCAACAATCCTGGCAGGGAACATAACTCATGGCTTCCTTCTTCCCAGACTGAGAGTCTTATCAAACGAGGCAGTACTCCCATACTGAAATGAAAGATGTCTCAGACACTCCGCATACAGAAGACTTCTCTCCCTCATTCCACTTCCTTTTCTCATTAAAGACTTAAAAAAAAAAAAAAGATTGCTTTTTTTTGTTCTCTAAGATGCTGCTTCTGTGTTTCACTTTTCCTTCTCTTCACACGAAGGGCTAATCTTATTCTTGACAATCATACTACCACATAAGTATATCTTTGTACACATTTTTTCCTCAGAACAAATTCCTGGAAGTACACATACATAAAAGGATCTGACCAGTTTAAAGTCTTTAGATGCATATTTTTACTTGATTTTCTATTATAAATTACAAAAGAGCAAATGACTTCCCTAAGAAGAAAAATTTAATTAAGTTTGCTTTCTTTTGTATCTCCTTACTTCTGTCTAGCAATATAATTAAGTTATCAAATTATCAATTTTTAAATGATAGTAACAACGTGAATGGACAATAGAAAGCTAATAAGTCAGTACAGAATGATATAATCCTAAAATCTACCTATTAGGTAGATTTTAAATATTAAGGACCAAGGAAGCAGTGTTGAGTATGGTACCATTACATGGCTGTACACATTTATATGCATGTAAACACACATAGTAGCCAGCTGTACCACATGCCTTGTACTTACCAGATATATTTTCACATGTAGTTCTTGCAATAGCCTGACAAAATAGGCACTCCTACTATCTCAGTTTTACAAATGAGGAAATTGAAGTTCAGAAAGCTCAAGAAGCTTTTCTGGGCAATAAACTAATAAATGGTGGTGCTAAGATCCAAAGCCAGATCTGAACGCCTCCGGAGGGCTTTGGTCTCAGCCCAAAGGCTTCACTACCATGGAAAACATTGCACTGGGTGGAAATATGTGAAAATGATGGTGGTCAAATGCAGGATGGCTTTTGTATTCTTACTGAAATGTTTCTAGACACTAGAAAGCCTTGACATTAGATGTGATGATCTAACGATCAGGAATAAATTAGTGGATAGTTCATAAATATCACATGCAGACTTTGGGACTCAAGAGCCATGAGGCCTAAATCTGCTGCCTCTAGAACCACCATAATTATTAAAAGCTCCTTAGCTTGGCCATGGGTGCCCCTCTTCCTTTTCTTGTAGTCTCCTGATGAAGCATTTTTTTAAGCTTCTCAGGTTTTCCCTAGAGCATGTTATTACACACCCCCCACCTCTCACCCCACCAATAAATAAACAAGTAAATCTACTGACTTCAAACATCCTACACTTATCTAGAAATTTGAAAACAACAGTGTCCAGATTTTATCAGGATATATGGCAAACTGCATAATTCATTCCTTCAACTAAGCTGAAATAAAGATTCTTAAAGGCTTTGAGGAATATATAGCATAATTCTCTGTATGTATAATTTTAACACTGGAACAACTTTATAGTTGAAAGACATAACAGCTTCTTTGAAAAACATAATCCAAGATATAGAAAATAAAATAAAAATTTTTAATTTAAAAAAATTTGGGGGCATAGGGCAATGTGTCTTAAAAAGACTAGGAAATACTATGCTAAACATCAGTCTAGATGGATTCAGCATATCAGAAAGTCAAGCCCCACAGAAATGCTTTCACTGAATTACACTTTGGCAGCAGGCCCCTAGCCTTCATGGAGAAATGTTGTACGAAATGACCTTATGGGGACATGGTACTGCATGTGCTGAATGTGTTGGGTTTTCCAGGACATCTCATTTTGGCCGATGTGGCCATCACAGATGAAGATGCGTAGGAGAAATGTCTCTTTGAGCTCAGAATTCCAAGAAGCTATTTCTCCTGATGTTATGTTATGGACACCAAGTCATCAATCTAACTATTCACAGCTGCATTAACTATTAGAAAGTCTATCTTGACATGACTCCAAGTCACTTTCTTACATTTATTTTTTCCTTTCCCTTTTTATTTTTAACTCAGTGATGAGCTCTGCACTGTCTGCATCTTTCTAAGCTGCCTTAAATCCTATTTTGTTTTTATACAAGGTTAAATATAAATAAACACAGGCACATACTCTGCACATTTCTAATAAAAACTATTTAGGTAAAACTGCTGAATGGACATAAAAAACACCCAAAATGAATGGAACCAGCATGTCTCTTACTGACGCAAAAGGAGAAAATAAATTTTCATTCCCATTTTAGCAATGAGATCCAAATGGTTGAAAGCTATTCAGCAGATACTTAGATTACAACCTAACCCCAACAGAGTTGCTGGCTTATCTGCAGGATCACAGTTACATCATGATTATGTGTTTCTGGGCCATTGTGCTCAGGAAGTAAGCAGTGGGGGTAAGACTTCTAGCTACCCTACTCAGAGGAATTGTCAGGTTAAATTCATGATGTTTCAACAGAAGAGTGGATGGAGAAAGTCCAGGGAACAAGTCAAAAGATAGGAAAATCTGAAAACAATAATGTCTCAGCAATCAGAGGATGGAAGAGAAAAACTCAAGAAGGAAGTGGTCCATGATACATTCTTGAAGGAAAAACAAACATTTCTGCAGTAAATTATTTAAAAATAATAAATGTAGATTTAAATACATAACACTCCATCCTTGAGTCTTCCATTAAATAACAATTATTTTAAAATGGTGCTTGGCAAAAGCTACTTTTTTTCCAACTGTACTAAAAACCTATACAAGACATGTTCTGAGGTGACCCCCAATGAATCACCCCTTGTATAGTCCCTTCTTTTTATGTATAGAATGAACCTGTAACTTGCTTCTAACAAATAGCATATGGCAATAATTATCGAACATCATTCCCTTGATTAGGTTCCGTTAAATGGCAAAGGTGAAGGAATCTTGCAGATGTCATTAAATCAACTTTAAATCATTTTTTAATTTTCCAATTAAAGTTAACATAACTATATTAGTTTCAGGCGTACACTTCAGTGATTAGAATCATATAACTTACTAAGTGATCATCCCAGGAAACATCACACCCATCTGACACCATACTTGGTTATTAGAATATTATTGACTATATTCCCTATGCTGTACTTTATGTCCCCCTGACAATTTGGTTAACCACCAGTTTGTACTTTTTAATCCCTTCACCTTCTCATGCGTACCCCTTTACCCCTCCCATCTAGCAACTGTAAAAATGTTCTGTTTCTATGAGTGTTTCTGTTCTGCTTGTTCATTTGTTTTTTTAGATTCAATTGTTAATAGATATGCTACCTACTTCCATTTTTTTATTCATATTTGTATCTCCTCTTCCTCCTCTCCTCCTCCTCCTCT
The DNA here is from genome assembly GCA_004026585.1 of Noctilio leporinus. Classification (NCBI taxonomy): domain Eukaryota; kingdom Metazoa; phylum Chordata; class Mammalia; order Chiroptera; family Noctilionidae; genus Noctilio; species Noctilio leporinus. Next base: position 366,987 of record PVIW01000889.1, on the reverse strand, counting down.
TCTCCTTCTTCTTGTTCAAGACACTTTAGCATTTCACATAATACTGGTTTGGTGGCGATGAACTCCTTTAGCTTTTTCTTGTCTGGGAAGCTCTTTATCTGCTCTTCCATTCTAAATGATAGCTTTGCTGAGTAGAAGAATCTTGGTTGTAGGTCCTTGCTTTTTATCACTTTGAATATTTCTTGCCAATCACTTCTGGCCTGTGAAGTTTCTGTTAAGAAATCAGCTGACCATCTATGGAAGCTCCTGTGTAGGTAACTAACTTTTCTCTTGCTGATTCTCTCTTTGTCTTTAACATTTTGCATTTTAATTATAATGTGTCTTAATGTGGGCCGCTTGGGTTCAACTTGTCTATTTTCTTTACCAAGTTAGGGTGTCTAAGGGACCCTAAAGTCAGTCTGGGTTTGGTACATCCCAGTCCTTAGGTCAGAGTGGTGACACCAACGTGGCCCTGGCCACTTCCTGGTTCCTGGGGAAGTTGCCCTTGGATGGGCTCAGGATAGCAGAGCCTCTCCTTTATACCCCTCCCCCCAGCCTCCTTGAAGCACAGCAGGGCCTTCCTTGAGAGGGGGTCAATAGGCATTTGAGGTCCACATGGGTCCTGAACTGAGAGGCACAGGGAGGGTCAGGACTCTGATGTCAAATAGGTTTTCAATTTCTTGCTCTGTTCTCCTTTTAAATTGACCTTATATTGATCAAAAAGATTATCTTGGGTCAGTTGAACTTAAGCAAGTAAACTCGTTTAAACTGATTCTAAAGGTCAGAGACTGGAAGGCTTGGATGTTCGTATTAATTCATTCTCTCTCTCTCTCTCTCTCTCTCTCTCTCTCTCTCTCTTCCTCTCCCTCTCCCTCTCCCTCTCCCTCTCCCTCTCCCTCTCTCACTCCATCTCTCACTCCATCTCTGACCAACTCCGAAGAAGCAAGATGCCATGAATTCTACCAGCACAAGGAAATAAATTCCGCCAACAACCTGAAAGATCTTGGAAACAGATCCTTCCCTAGTTTAGGTTTCAGATAAGAATGCAGCCCAGCCAACACAATGATTTCAGCTGGGTGAAGCCCTGAACAGAGAACCATCTAAGGAATGTCAGGAATTCTGACCTACAGAAGCTGTGTGATAGTAAATGAATGGTTTACCCCTAAGTTTGTGGCAATCAGTTATGCAGCACAGAAAACTAATACAGACAGGCAACTTGCATGGGAATTGACTTATAATATTAATAAAACAGAAAAAAAAAAAAAAAGTGGAATAGAAACTTTAGATGCCCTTCTCCTGAAAGTTTTTATCATTTACCTTTTGGTAGTATTAATGTTTATTTTGAAAATACCCTATTGAGGTACGACTGCCATCAGACACTTTCCTTAAACATCTTACATCATATTTACCCAAGATCTCCCACATTAAATATTTCAGATTCTTAAACTAAAGCTGCTGCCACAGTTCCATGGTGCTTAGTTGGCCACTACAGCATCCTTGCAGGGACCCAGGGCTCCCTCACCCAAAGAAATTTGCCCCTGTAGGCCAGAACTGTGTAGCCCAGCCAGCCTGTGACTTCCACAATTTCCTAATCAGCCAGAAGAACAAGTCACATCTTTAGGTTGTCACAGTGACTCAGCACACTCAAGTCAATGCCTTCCACCCCACAGCTACAAGCCCATTTGTTCTCCCCTCACTTGCCACTTGGGCAGGAAAACCACCAAACAAGCATGGGACAGTGAACTTCCTACGGTTCTGAAAGAAGGAGCCAAGGTTTCATTTCCATGTTAACACTGAGGTCAAAGGATAACCTAAGGCCAGGCTATTCAGCTGAAGTTTGGTTCCATAATTGCATGTGCTCTTTGCTGTGCTGAAAATTATACCCCGATGATGTATTTCCATGCCACTGTGCCCAGAAAGTGGTTAGGCAGCAATGCCTCTGGTATGGGTGAAAGGGTTAGGCATGTGAACATTTGGGGGAAAAAAGAGAATAGCAGGAAGAGAAAGTTTGTGTCTGTTTTACTGAACTAATGAATTTTTCTATCATTCAGAAACTGAGCTTAAAAACTGTATTGTTGTTTTTGAGTGAAGAATACAAAGTTTTCGATACGCAATTCAAAGGCCACTAAGTATATTCTCTTCTGAAATTATTTCTAACAAAGCATTGGTAATATTTTTCAAAGTGTTGTGATTCTTATACACTATTTAAAACTACTATAACATTTAAGTGTGCTAGACACAGCCAAAATGGCAAATATTTGCTGCTTATAAAATCAAAGAGAATAATAATTGTCTTTCCCTTCTTTTTCCTTTCCTTCCTCCTTCATTTTGAACCTTTGAAATATTAAAGGCAGCAGCAGAGCCAGGAAAGAGCAAAGAGAATACCATTTTTTTCTTTCTTTTCTTTCCAATTAACTTCCTTTCCAGCTTCCTTTTCCATTTTATTTTTTTAAAGATTTTATTTATTATTTAGAGAGAGGGAAGGGATAGAGGCAGAGAGGGAGAGAGACATCAACGTATGGTTGCCTTTCACCTGCCTCCAGCTATGGACCTGGCCAGAGGCCTGGCTTGCAACCTGGTTATGTGCCTTGGCTGGGAATCAAACCAACGACCTTGGGGTTCACAGGCCAGTGCCTTATTCACTGTGCCACCAGCCAGGGTCTTCCATTCTAATTTTTAAAATATTAAATGGTAGCAACATAGCAAGTATGGAGCACTGCCACTGAAATTACAAACCCTGGATGGGGACATCAGTTCCTACAAACACTGAGTTATCTTCAGCAATTTACATAATCTCTTGAGCCTCCTTTCCATCTCTAAAATGGGAATGCTACTTTAGTCTCACACTTATACAATTTATATACCTATCACGAAAATCTTAAGAAATTATACATGTCTATGGAGATACCTTAGAATATACAAACCAAATGTTATATAAAGGCTAAGCACTTCTTTATTTTAATACTGATTTTTTTTCTCATAGACTGGCAAAGACAGATATTAAATTGTAAAGATGACTGGTTTGTTACTTTATTCCTAACCAAAAAAGAAAATGTTTGAAAGTGAATTTCATAGCTGCTTTCCAAATAAATAGGAAAAAATAGTGTAAGTGCTATTTATTCTTTACATTTATTCTTGTCAGGTGTTATGCTAAGGGGCACCCCATTTTATTATATCTCATTTTATTTTCTCATGTAATTCTCACACAAAGTAAGATCTGTTATTACCCTCATTTTGCAGATGAGGAATCTGAAGTTTCAGGAAATTAAGCAATAAATGGTAACCCCAGGATATGAAGTAAGGAGTCTAGTCCAGAGCCCCCAGTGAACTACTTGACTGGTTCAGACCATTTGCTGAGGTGACGTGCCAAGAACAGTGATGGGGAGACGTGATCTGGGCAGGTCTTTGCCACTGTAAGGCAAAGAGTGCCCCTCATGAGTTGGGAGGTCTAGTGTGGAGGGGACACCCATCCACACGGTGGGCATACTGCCCCAGATGGACACCTCCGAATAAACCACATCACTGGCCCACCACTTAGGCAGCCTACAGTGGAGTTGGTGCACCCTGGAATTATGAACTGGAGAAGTCCTGTAAGAGGAGAATGCAGGCACCAACCCACAGCCAGCTACCAAAGCAGGTCAGGGCTCCACAGCTCTGTCTAGGTCTGCACAGGTCCAGGAGCAGAACCAGACACAACTGCTCTTGATGCAGACCAGGCGGAGAATGGCCCTGGGCAAAGGGGAAGGAAGCTAGATAGCAAAAACTAAGAAATCAATAAAAACAGAAACCAGGAAGCAAGAAGAGCCAGCCAGCCAGAAGGAAACAGAACAAACTGAAATGAAGCTAGAAACCAGGAACATGGAAGGGCCCAGGATGGCAAAGTGGGTCCTGAAGCATCGCAGGGTTCCACAGTGAATTTAAAAGAACGTCGCTGAATTTTAAATGTGAGGAAACAGTGACGTGCAACATCTCTTGGACGCCTTCTCGCCTGGGGTAATTCACAGTTTCAACATTAGATGGTGTGACATTCCTTTCGATGACGTCATGTCTTTGCAATGTCCAAAATGATAAAATATCAAGTATTGCATAAAACTCAGTATGGAACAGGAATGAAGATAGCAGCGTCCAATCTGACTCCACATTTCAAGAACTTGTGCAGTGCCGAATAGGCACTCATTCCTCAGTAACTGCTGTTAAGAACTACATTAAAATAGCCCTGATTGGCGTGACTCAGGTGTGTGTGTGGGCCATCGTCCTGTAAGTTGAAAGTTTGCCAGATGGATTCCTGGTCAGGCACATGGCTGGGTAGCGAGTTTGGTTCTACTGGCAGGGCGCATATGAGAGGCAACTGACTGATGTTTCTCACATCAATATTCCTCTCTCATATCAACATTTCTTTTCTTCTCATTCTCTCTCCCTTCCCCTCTCTCTAAAAAAAAAAAAAATTGTAGATAAAAATGTATTTCTTCCAATTTATGCGTTTTTGTTGTGACAAAATGGCTCCTGATTTGTTAGGACCTATGAACTTGTTAAGTTGATTTAACTGCTGAACAAATGAAACTGTGACATGTTTCTTTTGGCCTAAAGGCACGATTAAAAAATGACTGAGACAACAAGGGTGCTGAGAAATTATGGGAACTTCTGCCTTCGGGATTAAAGTTGTCTAGGGAAGACAGAGAAGTGGGGTACATGAGATGTAAATTTTATGAATCTGTGTTCAGAGACTTTCAGGATCCTTGGACATGAAAACACCATCCAGTCCAAGAAAAACCTATCCTGCTAAGTTTGGGAAGCAGGCGGGGTCCTGATCCTTCTGCCCTGCCCCTTCCTCTCACAATATAATATGAAAATCTAGCACAATGAAGATTAATCTGGGGACTTTAGTTCTCAACCTGGCAATATGAGCATTTGGTGAAAACACCAAGTTATGCATTTTGCAATAGTGTCTACCAAGTATTTACATGCCTGTTACCTTATATCTTACTTAATCATTAGAGGTTTTACTGCTTCTGCCCTGCCTCTCATAATACAGACAAGGAAATAGAAGCTTAGAGCAATTAAATACCTTCCCCAAGTTGACTCTGCTGGTATGCAGTAGGGCCAGGATTAGAATCCAGGCAGTTGGCACTTTAGAGATAAAACTGTTATCCCCTGTGCTATACTATTTAGCTGTGAGACACTTAGGCTTCTAAAGAAATAAATATACATTAGACCTGTACTTTAAATGGAACAAAGTACTTTAAATAGTACATATATTCAAATGGGACTACATGCATTTTTATATTTGTTTATTCTTAGTCTTTAAATCCTGGAAAAGTTTCCACCTCTCTTCCAGGTTTGCCAATGTCTATCCTCATGAATAAATATAATGTAAATGATTACAACACGCACCATTACGAGGGGGGAAAAAGCCATCAAATATTGACATGAATATAACGATTCTCGTTGCCTTATAGTAAGAATATAAATTGGAATGAACTTTCTGGGGAACGTTGAAGAGTAAGCAGTCAAAATTCATAGTGTCTTAGTGAGGAGAGTAAAGATTCGTATAATATTTATTTCAGTGTTATTTATAATAGCAGAGAGGGAGGCAGAGCAAGAACTGGAACCTAAGTGCCCATTGTAAACGGATGCGCTCCATTGTGTTTGCTCCCTAACCTCACTTTCCTCTCCCTTTCTCTCCTCCTCCTCTCCCTAGCAAAGGAGGTGTATAAACATACACGTGGAGGGGCCATCTCAGGCCCCCTGCCATAGCTAAGTGGCACCAATAATGTGTCCGTTCTGAAAAAGGTGAAAAAGGACATTAGAGGTGAGCAAGGACAGGTTTAATGCCACATTATTTAATCAAAGCCCAAGACTCCTCAAGCTTTGTGCAACTGAAGCACACAGGTCTGGAGACCACCACGAAGATTCTGCTTTCACAGGTCTGGGCTGGGGCCCAGACATCAGCCTGTGTAACCAGTGTCCCCGGCGATTCAGATGAGGGTGGCCCTTGGACCACATGTGGAAAGGCACAGAAGTAGTGAAGCCTTTCACATACAGATGAGGAAATTGTTGTAGAAGTTAAGGGCACCGGCCCTGGCTGGTAGCACAGTGGATAAGGTGCCAGCCTGCAAATCTAAAGGTCGCTGGTTCGATTCCCAGTCAGGGAACATAACCAGGTTGCAAGCTAGGTCTCCAGCCAGGTCTGTAGCTGGAGGCAGGTAAAAGGCAACCATACATTGATGTTTCTCTCCCTCTCCTGCTTCTCTCCCTTCCTCTCTCTCTCTGTAAATAATAAATAAAATCTTAAAAAAAAAAAAAAAAAAAAAGTGAAGGGCATCACCCGAAGTCACTCCAAACAGTAAGTGGCAGATAGGAAACTGGAATATAGCTGATGCCTTCACAGCCACATCACAACATATTTCTCGCTTAGCATTCCAAACTTGTCTTTTTTATTTTAGTTACTACTTTGTTTTATTTTATTTTTTAATTTAATTTTATTATTGTTGTATTGCATCCATCCCCCTTTTCCTCCCCTCTGCCCCCTTCCCCACCCACCCACTCCAGTGGATGATTGGATCAAAAAACTTGGGTACATTTACACAATGAAATACTACACAGCAGAAAGAAGGAAGGAGCTCCTACCATTTGCAACAATATGGATGGAACTGGAAAGTATTATGCTTAGTTACTACTTTATAAGCAGAAGCTACAAAAACAGCCATACCTTACATTTATGTGACATTTCCTATAAAAATTAGCTTTTATAATTATTATCATGTGTGAACTTCAAAAACTATGCTATCTACACTTGGCAGATGCTGGAACTGAAATTCAGAGAGATTAAGATTCTTGCTTAAAATTTTGTGTTATATATATTTGGGGCAAAGTAGTAGGATTTAATGAGTCTTGACGACTAGTAAGCGCTCAAATATTAACATTATTATCCTTAGTATTTTTTTTTAGAAAATCTCATAATCATAAATATTGACTCTGGAAAAGTTAAAATTAGTAAATAAAGTTAATTTAAAATAAAATTAATAGTCAAACTGTACATGGTAAAACTTATTCCATGTTAACCCCCAATCAAATATTTTTGATAAAATTTAGCTATAAAACAAGGCCAAGGAAGTATGAGAGGAAAAATAAAAACACACAATGGCAAACACTTTGTTACAATTTGATAGGTTCAAAACCATTTGATTCTCATAAAAATTTCAGTTAAATTAAACCTGAAAAAAATGTGGCAAACTAGAGATGTTTTCATTTGTTATATGTTAAATTATTGAAAGGATTAAAGTAGATATACCTTCTCAACAAAAATTGAATGTTACTCCTGACTTAAATATATTAATAGAGATATTACATAATGCCCTCGAAGGCTAATCAAAATGATGGATCAAAATATCCCATAACCAAAATAAACTACATAGTGATAAAGCTACAAACAATATTATAAACATTTTCTGAGGGGCAACACATTGAACATGTATGAGCAGTAAATCATTTATAATGCAATGGATTATAGAGAGATCAATACATATAAATGAATTTTTTAATTGTTTCTAATTGTTTGTTTCTGCTTCTAATGTCTTTTAAATGTATGCATGCTCTAAAAATGGCTGAACTAATTCAAACTGAACTAAACAAATTTCATTATAAAATTATCACTCTTATTATCTTAGCAATAGCAATATAATAATTCATAGTACAGTTAAACTTACTATTCAAATTTGGTTTCTACAGCATTCTCTTCCATTCTAAACGAGTTGCTCTTAGGTAGTGGTACTTGTAAATATGCTAGAGTCTATCCCTGGTGCCTTAATGCAAACCCCCCCACCCTAAGACATTAGAATTTGCCAAATTAAATAGAGCTAGTGCTCTAATCTCTACAACTCTTATTTATTTGATCATTATATATGGACTTTGTAGGCTGTCCAAATACAACCTCTCCTGCTTTTGGTTAGAAACCGAGTTCCTTGATTCAATTCACAGCTCAGTTTTTTCATTTTGGCCCGAGCAACACGCGAAGAAGCATTCCGGAGCTCCAGGTGCTCAGCAAGGTTGGTAAAGCAAATGCCCCCCAGCGTAACTCGATGAGTCACTCCCTGGCCCTGTATGGCTGGGCTCTACGGGCCATCTTCTCTCTCCCCGAAGAAAGGGGACTCAAGCAAATGACTCGAGCAAATGAACTCTAGGCCTGCCCCATGAAGAGAGGCTTTTCCAAGGGCAGAAATACCCACTTAGAATGAACTCATGGAAAACCCTACTTAAAATGCAGCATTTTTTGTGTCAACAAAAGTCAACCAGGGCAGGATAAATAGGTGAGGCCATGAATTTCCAGTCTCCTGATGCCAGGTTAAACCCCACTTCTTCAAAAAGACCCTGTTACTGCCCTGTCACCCCACTAGAATGTCATATTTGCTTTGGATCATTACAACAACTCCTCTATTGGAGGAGGTGGCCTGCCGGGGTGTAGGTAAAGTCATGACCACACTCAGTCTAGACACTATCATCTTCACTAAAACACATGAATAAAGAGTAGCTTCTCAGAGGCATGGGCTCTAGGTTAGACCTCAAAAAGGAAACAAACAAACAAACAAACAAAAGTCCACAGGAAGAAACACAAGAAAAAAAAATCCTTTGTTTCTGTTGAAAAAAGATTTGATGAAAATGCTTTCAAAGATCACAGCAACAAATATGCAGGATATAATTCAGTTTTGAATTGGATGTGCACAACATTACCTACCCATAAGCATACATAATTTCCAAGAAACAAATACAAGAGTCTTTAAACCCAATTATGTCCCTTTATTTATTTCCAGGCAACTCAAAATAAAAATCCGAAATATTAACTGAAACTCCTTCTGTGCTTAAGTTGATCTCCAGGATATTATGAAAACTGGTAAAGCAAAGAGGAAAATGTATATATAGAAAGTTGATGGCCATCTAAAATGTTTTATTGACATTAATGCAATGTATGTTGGGGTTGTCAGATGAAAAACAGTATGTCCAGTTAAATTTGATTTTCAGATAAAGAAGGAATATGTTTTTCTGTTAGTATAATTATGTCCCATGCAATTTTTATTTGATACATTTGGCACTTATCATAGGTGTGTAAGTCAACATTTCCTGGCAATGACACATCAATGATAATAAACAATCACTATAGAACCTTTCTTACTTTCCATAGGATGTTAACTCGCACATGTGGCTATTCATCACTTTTGTTCTAGGTCAGTAATCATTCAAATTCATTTATTTTATAACCATGATGATGTGAATCTGCTAACCATGGTCAATTAAGAAAAAGGAAATGTATATATACCAGTGCAAAATGCAGCAAAAATATTATGAGCACAATACTATCTAAAAATCATACAATCCTCCTCTCCCAACAATTTACATGAGACATGAGAGCCTAACAGGAGTCACTATTGTATCTAAGTGACAAGTTAATCGCAATATAAGGAAGTAATTGAATACTGAATTCAATGTGGAAGGCAGAGAGAATCTAATAGAAATAATCTTTGTCTGGGTTTACATGGCAAACCTTACACATTAGAGAACTTTCATCATGAAGCCTTTCCTGCCATTGCCCAAACAGAGGAGGACACTCCCACAGCACCTACCCAAGGAGGCCACTCAGAGACTGGACCACAGGGAAGGAGGGATTTATTAAACCAGGGAAGGGGGGAAGGTGAGGAAAAACGGAATGGCGACCCAGAGTCTACGTCTGAGCTACTGGAACATCTATTGGGGCTTTCATACTCCTGCCTTTCCTGGTTAGTTGAGGCTAGCTGGCTTCTGCAAATGTTGCATTTTAGCTGCAGAGCCTTTGTTTATGCAGTGTCAAGTCAATTTCAATGACAAAGTCTGCAAAGCCTGGCTCTGGCTGGTGACACAGTGGATAGGTGCCAGCCTGGGAACCCAAAAGTCGCTGGTTGGATTCCCAGTCAGGGCACATAACCAGGTTGCAAGCCAGGTCTCCAGCCAGGTCTGTAGCTGGAGGCAGGTAAAAGGCAACCACACATTGACGTCTCTCTCCCTCTCTCCCTTCCTCTCCCTCTAAAAATAATAAATAAAAATCTTTAAAAAACAAAAAAACAAAAGAAGTCTGCAAAGCCTAGTCAGTTTCAACCAGTAAAGCCTAGGCAAACTTCTGGATTCAAGATCCCACCTGTGGCAGGAAATGGGGACTTTCCTGTGCAGACAATTCACCTTACGTATGAGATCAGTCCTGAAAGTATTGGCTACGCAAACTGTTTTAATTATATTGACCCTGGTCAATTCTTCAGGGACAGGCCTCATATACCACATCACAGAAATGAAGAGTCATCTCAACCATCAAATTCCTTATTTATGAATGCTGGCATGTGGGTGTGTCAGAAAGAGAAAGAGAAAGAAGTGGGGAGCAAAGGATAATAACACTTGCTACCATTTGGTAAGTGTTTTATGTTAGCTAAGTCATGTGCCAAGTGTGGTTGACATGAATCATCAGCTTGTCTAATACTCACAATGCTTGATGGGAAGAAAGGTCCTACTACCCTTATGAATTCCGAAACTGAACCTCAGCAGAGAGGTGAAATCAAGTGCTCATGGTAATGAAACCTGCGAGGAAGGAATCAGGGTTCAGATTCTAAGCTCTGGCCTATTTTACTCCAAATCTAAGCTTTCAAGCCATAGGCAACAATGATCACCAGTCTTCACCACATTCATTTAAGGGATCTTTGCATCTCTTATGACCTTCAACGATAAGGACAGATGACTGCGCCACACATATCGAAACTGACAGGAGTCACATCTAGATGAGGTCTGAATCACTCTCATTAGACCCAAAATAAGAAAGACCTTCATGTTCTAGCAACTCTGTCCACACCTCAAAAGGACCTCTGTTAGGTTAATGTGGTATTTTTGTTTTTGTTTCTGTTTTCAAGTTCCTTCTGAGGGAAAATATTTGAAAAAACCTGGGTAACAAAAGGGTGTCAAGAGCTGGTATTTGAAACTTGTTTTCTCTCTTGCCCAGGGCCCGAGCTGTGGGGTGTGGGCAGCCCTCTGGGCCTTCTGCAGTGTCTGCTAACCACACCCGTGGTGCCAAGCCAGTGATGGCCAAACAGCCAGAGCGCTCATGAATACACTCTTAGGTTCTTCCTCAAAGAGGCCTTCAGTGAGAATCCATGGGGACCTGAGGAGACTTGGGGTAGCTCTGGTTCCTCTTCAGATCAACAGGATGTGCAGCTGGTCACCTGTGGCCAGGAAACAAGAGAGTCTTGTCCCCTAGCAATGGGGCCACTGAGAAGCTGTCCCTTCCTGTCACATGGCTCTCTACTGGAGAGCAAAATAAAAATGTCATTTCTTTGAGACTGTCCTCTGTAAATGTGCCATTCCCTTGGATATGGGGTATATATTTAATGTTAATTATTAAAGAAGCTGATGGAAAGGAAAATCATAATCCCTTGTTTTTATTCTAATTCCATTTATGTTTTCTACTAGAAAAATCTGCATGGCTGATCCACAGTAGCTATGCCCTTATCATTTTACTTAGACTTATCATTACTTAGAGCAATGAACAGAACAATAAATAACCTCAAAAATCAAAGTGGCCAACTTCATCCTGCAGATGAAGGGACAGAGAAATGAATGCATAGAGAAAATAACTGCCCAGAATCACCTAGTTAATGGCAGAGTCAGGAGTAGATTCCAAAGGCATTCTGCCTCAATGAACATAAATGAGAAACACACACACACACACACACCACATACACATACACATACACACGTAGAGGCTAAAACATAAGCTTCATAAAAAAGCCAAGATAATGAAAAACAAATACAACACTGCTACTAAGAAAGCTAATGGGATGCTAACATGAGTACACACTACATAATGTGCAAGTAATTCAGTTTCCAATGATTTTTGCCAAAGGTTCATTACAGAGATTAAGAGCTGGTTATAACAAGGCCAAATTCAAGGGGACCCTATCCACACCTGCCAGGTGTGTTTACACCCAATCCTGGCAAGTCACATCAACACAGGTTTATGTTCACAAGGAAGAAAATGATGGAAAGTGTGGATAGGACTGAACAAGGTGAACATAATGGGAGGTAAGAATATCTTCTGGAAGTAAGCAAACCTGGATCTTAGTTTGGCCACCAATGAATTCAAATCTAAATTTCTCAATTAACTTGGAAACTCGAGTTAGATGGTGTGCTTTTCAAGTACCTTTTCAGCTCTAATTCTAAGTCCAGACACATCCCTACTTAAAAAAGAAAAAAAGTTCTTCCTTATCATCTTTACACACTGGAACGAGTCCAGTGTTGAGCCCTGCACTTAAAATGCCAAAAGAAAACACAGAAAGACTATTAATAAACAAACAAGGAGGCAGCAGAGCCTATGAGGAAGGTGACATATATTCTGGGTTGACCAGACTATTCCTGGTTTATACCTGCTTTTCTAGTGTCCCTACCACTTAATGCCTATTTTCCCTAATAAAAATGTCTCAGTTTGGATGATAAATTATATGGTTAGTCCTGTAAGAAATTGGCTTTGATTATCACAGAGAATCCTTCAGCATCTTCATCACCTATAGGCAAAAGCCCAAACTCCTCAGTACATGATGAAGACATTGACATCTCCCATTAAAATGCCATCAAGCATACCTACCATCTGCTAATCACACCTAACCCCTGTCAGTTTCAATGGTTGAGGGCACCTACTTCTGCTACTGCTTAGCTTCTCCACCACCACATTCAGTAAGGCTAAACCTAGTGTCGCCTCCTCTGGGAGGTCCTCCCTCCCCTCCACTTGGGATTAATCCGCCCATACTTCTACTAGCACATAGACCCAACAGTTCTGCAGCTCTTCCCTGGTCGCCTTTACCACCCTATAAGCTCTTACTCATCTTTTCATCCCTTAGCACACAATTAGCACTCAACAACACATTCTGGGAATTAAATAGAGAAGTGCATAAAGATTTGCTAGCGCAGTATTGGCTAGACAATCTTTCATCATAGTCAACAAGAAAACAATGGACCTAAATTCATCTGGCCTCACTGCTGTTATCACCACTGGTAGCAGACACTTGGGTGGTATGCCCAACATCATGGTCTACAACAATCCTGCAGCTGAACTCCAGCTCTGCTGCTTAGAAAAGTGATCTTGGTCAAGGGCATACCCTTGTCTTAACTCCGTTCCTTCAGTATGATGGAGGAGACAACTTTTCTCGGTGTCACGTTATAAACAGTGTATGAGAAGTAGTGCCAGGTGCCAACCCTAGCACAGAGAACGTGGGTAACCAGGGCTACCTGAGCTTCAGTGGTGCTCATTTCCAGCCACGACAGATCATACTAGAAATAGAGGGTCTCCTTCTTCTTCTGCAGAAGGATAAGCCCCACCTAGATCTGGGCCCCCCACTCTGTCCCAGGGCTCAGAGGCAAACCCTGGATACTATAACCATTCATTTCTCTTTCCAAATCCCGGCTTTCCTTTTTTTATAATTATCCCTGGCTGAAGTGTCATCCTAAGAAACAGAGCGGAAAAGGCAAGGACTTACAAGTTGAGACAGACTGTGGTCAAATAAGGAAGAACTTTTTGACTGCCACTCTGATTCAACTGTGTAACAAACGCAGAAGAAATTCTTGGTGAAATATCAAGTAGGGAGAACTGACAGGGGTGGCGGCAGGGGGAAGGATTACATGACTTCATGCTGAGACAATAAACCCTCAAGTAACTATACCTGTAACAAAACACTCACTCAATCATAAGCTGTCAGTTACAGTGCTCCAACAGCCAACAGTGGAAACGGGCTGATAAAACGAGTCCGGAGCGTGATTGTTGGAAACAGAAGGAGGAAAGGAATGCTCTCTTAACTTAAAGTTTCCTTCTACCCAGAAAAACAAAGCACAGGCAGCCTGGCAGTATCAGCAGAAACAAGTGGGGTCACAATGTTTCAATTCAATAGCAAGGCACTGTTCAAACTTCATCACAGAACACATGTGCTGATCATTGTTTTTATATGTACAGACAGGATGGCATGCCACTGAAAACCTCTGGGGCACTGGAACCTGCAGTGTCTGAAGGGAATGCAGGTCTTGAACTTACCTAGCTGTGTGACCTTGCACACGTTACTCTTCTGTACCCAAGTTTTCACCTCCAAAAGAGGAGGATAACAAATAGATAATGATGGTACCTATACACAACAGGGTTGCTATTTCCAAATACCAATTTCTGTGGTGGAACAGGACTGGGAAAAGGATTAATGCTACATAGAACTGGACAAAGAAAAATAGTAAGATTCAGTACTCACTCAAAATCAGCTTATATACAAACTGTGTTTAAAAACAGATACTGGTATTGCCATCATAAATCTCAAAGGTGCCTTTATTTTTACATTGACTCCTTGGTATTTGACTTGTTAACCAAGAAATCCTTTTCCTGGTCATGAGGACTAATGGCCCTAAAACCCCCACATCATTCTGATGTGGTGAAATGGAAACTGAAGGTTTTCTACACAATCAAACTATAATCATCCCCCCAATAATGAAAGTAAGATAAACATATTATTTATTGAGCATCCATGTGGCTAGTCTCTTTCCAAACTGTTATATTTTAGTTGGAAGGTAATGTGGAGAACATGGACAATACATCATTAAAATCCTTGCCTATCCTCACAAAGCTGGCAATTTGGCAGGGAAGATGAATATTAAAAATCAAACGTGCACACATGCACAAAACACCCACATTGTCAACAACTAATTTACAATAAGGGCTCCAAGAGTTAGAATTCTTATTCCCACAAGACCAATCCATCTCTTCCACGCAATCATGACTACACAGAATTCAAGCAGTGGAGTGCATTAGATGAATGGTATTAGACCTCACCTGGACAAGTATCTGCTTAGGACTGTGAATTCCCTATTCTAAGGTTTCTAACCACCAACTCCACCCATTCTCTGTTCTTGCTGCTTTTCTCCAAAAGGCACAGTTTAGGTTCTGGCCAGCTAGTTAAGTTAGTTAGAGTATGGTACCAATATGCGAAGGTTGAGGGGTTTGATACTCAGGGCACACGTAGGAAAGAACCAATAAATGCATGAACAAGTATAACAACAAAGATTCTCTCTCTCTCTCTCTCAGACATAAAAAAATTAAAAGCTACAGTCCTTTTATTTAATTTCTTCTTCCTATATTACAGTCACGTCCACATATTGTCTCTCCAAATTGTTCACCTATTACCCTGATTGCAACTTTCCATGATCTAAAACTTGTTCCATTACATATCTACCGAAATAATGCTTTTTTTTCCCCCCAGAGGTAGTTTTGATCTTTGTGGAGCCTGCAAGTTTAAACCTCAGAGGGTAATGTTATTTCTGCTATTTTCAAGTTTAGGTTTGGTATGCTGAGATGAAAGAGGCATTTAGGGCAGATAGACACTGAAACTGTTGCCTCATAAACCCTTGAAATAGTTCTCATTTAACCTGCAAAGCAACCTAACGAGACACAGAGATTCATTTACATGAGTCATTAAGCAAGCTTCATACTAGCATTTGTTGGGGACTATACAAATGTCAAAATGAAAACAAGAACTGGGCAGATTCATACTCCAAGCTCAGTAGTCCTTTTCTGCTAGCTGTTCTATGAACTGTATGCAGTAGCACTTGAGGTATAATACAAAAGGTGCCCCCCATAAGATGTTTCATCCATATCATGGAAAATATGCCCTTTAGGCACAGGTATACTCAAGGTTTTGGGAAATAATTAAACATAGAAGGGGGCCATTTTCGTAGTTCTACTAAGCTTTATTGGATGGAGTAAGACAATCTCACATTTGAGGACTGGGGTCCTCAGTGGCAGTATAATCTAAGTGTCCGGTTAGTTAAGAGAAAGGGCTTTAATTGTATCAGTGATTCCAAAGTCTCCTCCTTATCCTATGGTCTACGTGACGGTCACAATTGGGATACCCAGATAGGGTCTCCAGGATGCATTTGCCTTAATCAAAAATAAATGAGATCAACGCTTCAACCAGAATGCTCATTTTTTTTTCAGTGATAATTGGGGTTTTATTTCCAGTGACTAAATTCATGTCACTGGAAATGTCAATTAATGTCACTCCCAGAGTTTCAGTGATATCACACCATCAATCCCAGGTTACATTCATTCAACGCGGCTTTACCAATTAGAGCAAAGAGCATTAAAGGAACTTTCCACTGAATTTCCATGGGGAAAACTGAAATGCTCAAAGATATTTTTAAAAACATGATCAAACATTATTCTGGATATAGTCTGTAGAGAAATTGTATTTCAATGGGGTAATTATTTAAACAAATTCTCACGGGCTGAACTTTTAAAAGAGCACTCTGAACGCCAAAAGAAATGTTCTGTGTGTGTTCTTTCTGTGTGTAAATTTCCAGGGGTCAGAAGAGGACCTGGAACTGAGCTGGTCTTTCATTTTCTGAGTACTTCAATGAAGAAATAAATATATTCCTCTTGACCGTTGCCATGAAATTTTCATCCAGGAAAAACAATAGTTATTTAAAGGCAAAAGTTGCCCTAGCTGGTGTGGCTCAATAGATTGAGTGTCAGTATGCAAACCAAAGGCTCGCCAGTTCAATTCCCAATCAGGATACGTGCCTGGGTTATGGGCTGGGTCCCCAATTGGGGGCATGCCAGAGGCAACCACACACTGACATTTCTCTTCCTTTCTTTTTCCCTCCCTTCCCTGCTCTCTAAAAATAAATAAATAAACTCTTTTTAAAAATAAAGGTAAAAGTTATTTGAGTATATATAAAAGAATAAAAATGAGCTCTTCACCTTAAAATATAAATTAATTTCTACTACAAATAGAAACTTTATGGAAAAAACTCACAAATTTTCATAAAGATAATTACCATAGAATGCTATTAATTTGAAACCATTTTGTGCAGTGATTCTATACAAAACCTTGGAATATTAACCTACATATGTGTAGTAACAATCACTGAATATGAAAGACAACTTAGATATAGGCTCCTAAAAATAACTATATGTAAAAGCATATTGATAGAATATAAAAAACACTTTATCTGAAAATCTGTAGCAGAGACCATAAAGCAAAAATTCCACAACTGTGTTGTAAGAAAATCTGTCATCAACAAACAAGTGTTGGTGAGGATGTAGAGAAAAGGGAATCCTTGTGCACTGTTGGTTAGAATGCAGACTAGTGCAGCCACTGTGGAAAGCAGTATGGGGTATCTTCAATAAATTTAAAATGGAACTTCATTATGACCTAATGATTCCACTTCTGAGAATATATCCAAAGAAATAGAAAACACTGATTTAAAAAATATATACACACCCCTATGTTCATTGCAGCATTATTTACACTAGCCAAGATTTAGAAGCAGCCCAAGTGCCTATCAGTAGATGAGTGAATAAAGAAGCTATGACGTAAGGTCATATCACAAAGTCAGGAAGTTGAAGCAGACCAATCTAAGAAGCTAAACAAATAAGAGTCATCAAAAATAGGGAGAAAAAGAAATAAACCCTTATTAAAAAGAAAAAAGGAATCCTCAGAAAGAGTGAAAAATGAAACAGAGGCAAGCATCCATAAGACATGGAATTCAAAATAATGATGACAGAGAAGCTCAATGAGCTCAGTGAGCTCAAAGAAAACTGCAAACAACCTCAGGGGAACTACAAAGAACTCCAGGGAAGCTAAAGGAACTTACTGAGAACTATGCCAGCAAAAAAGGACATAAAAACTATCAATAAGAGCCAGGAGGAAATGAAGAATACAACTTCTGAATTGAAGAACACTGTAGAAGGAGTCAAAAACAAGCTAGAGAATGCAGGGGATTGGATCAGTGAGCTAGAAAATAACATAGGAAAAAATTTCCCAGACAGTGCAACAAAACAAAAAGGTACTGAAAAAGGATGAAGAGGTTTTGAGAGCTGAAGGACAACATGAAATGTAATAACATCTGTATCATAGGGATACCAGAAAGAAAAGAAGAGGGGCAAGGGATAGAAAACCTGTTTGAAAAAGTTATGAGAGAAAAATTTTGTCACTTAAGGAGAGAAAAGGCCACACAAGCTCAAGAAGTAGAGTGTCCCAAGGAAGATAAACCCAAACAGGCTCACTCCAAGACATATCATAATTAAAATGGCAGATTTCAAAGACAAAGAGAGAATCCTAAAAGCAGTAAGAGAGAAATAGCTCATAACATACAAGGGGACTCTGATAAGGTAATCAGCTGATTTCTCAACAGAAACATTACAGGCCAGAAGGGAATGGCAAAAAATATTCAAACAATGGAAAACAAAGGCCTACAATCAAGACTACTCTATCTAGCAAGGCTCTCATTCAGAATGGAAGATGAAATAAGGAGTTTCCCAGACAAAAGAAGGCTAAAAGAATACATCCCCACCAAACCAGCATTGCAAGAGATGCTAAAGGGTCTTCTTTAAAAAGCTGAAGAAATGTGGCCCTGGCTGGTGGCACAGTGGATAAGGCACCAGCCTACAAACCCAAAGGTTGTTGGTTCAATTCCCAGCCAGGGCACATAACCAGGTATCAAGTCAGGTCTCCAGCCAGGTCTGTAGGTGGAGGCAGGTAAAAGGCAACCTCTCTCCCTCTTTGCCTCTCTCTAAAAATAATAAATAAATAAATATTTTTTAAAATAATTTAAAAAGCTGAAGAAATAGACAGAGAGGAACACAGGTCCAAAGGGGAAAAATGACAATGAGTAAGTACCTATCAAAAGACATAGTATAGCTGAATGGATAAAAACCAACTTTAACTTATGAATGCCTTAAATAATCTTGTTATAAGTAGATTTTAATAAGTAACATCTAGTTTTGTATTTTTGTTATATCTGCATTACTACAGGTTAAGTTTTCTTAGATTGGAACTATTTCCTAAGTTGGGAAAATCAAGTTACTCACAATAAGTCTTAGAAAAATTGAATGGAGTTAAGGGAAAAAAAAATGTGGATGTTTATTACATAGAATACATGCTGTCTTTCTTAGTCACTGTTACAAATGTGTAGTTGTTTGTGGGTGTATAATATATAGATTTTATTAGCAATATGTTTTAAATATTAACCAATTGGCAGTTGGTGTGTTGAGAAATTAGTCAATCTTTAGGTTAGAAAAGATGCTGAGAATGAAGACTAATTTTGGATGGAAGTTACCAACTACTAAACTGTATGACTCATGTACATAGGCAATATATAGTCTCATATTAGCATTTACATTAGATGAAATTCCTTTCAAATAGATAGTGGAAATAGGTATTTCTAGCAATAAATGCCCCCAAACTGGAGGTGCTTAGGAAAACTTCATTATTCAAATGCGAAGGTACTTAATCTCTACCTCAACAGACTCTTAAATAGTCCAGTGGTTAGTTTAAGACCACACAGGAAGTCAACCACAAGCTCAAAACACAGCTAGAATACTACTCTACAAAATTATTTAAATCCTAGGGTTTTTTTTTTTTTTTAATCTCAACTTAGTAGATATCTTCATTTCTACTCTGTGGGGACCAGCTGGGCACTGCAAGTGCCATTATTTCTGAAGGCTTCAACTAGTAAAACATATGTAGAGGAGAAACAGGGTATTGAAAGAAATAGGACGTCTGCATGGCAAAAAACCAACCAACAAACAAAAAACAATATATTCTCTAAAATGAAAAACTCCAAAAAGAATAAATTATAGTTCCAGTAGCTTAAATAAAGTTGAGATGTATTATTGGAGGGGGTGGGATCTGACTCAGAAACCAAATTCACTTTTTACTATAGGTTTGGCACTGTCTCTAGGACAGCTTTCACAAAAGTGAGTTTTGCAATACACCATTTCTGTGAAATATTTCACAAAAATAGCATTCTGGAGTAAAATAAGTTTAAAAGAAAAAGAAAAATGCTTAATTTACTACAACATATCTTAAATATTATCACTTAACATGTAATAATTATATAAGCTATTGACATATTTTAAATTTTTTGTAGTAACTCTCAAAATCCCGTATGTACTTTACAGTACCTTGTAATTTGAGCTAGCCACATTTTAAGTGACTACCATATTGAACACTGCAAAATTAAAGAATAGAGAAGACTAAATCTTTTGAGAATGAAAATTATTTTATTTTATTTTATTTTATTTTAGCTCAGGAGAAGTCTGACTATAACCAAGCAAATGTAGGTAGGATCTGGGAAAGATAGTTATGAGGTGAGACTTTTTTTCAGTGACAAGAAATGAAAGAAACTAGACCAAAATATTTCTAATATAAATTTTTTGAAGGCAATTAATTAAATCATGTTATTAGACACTGTCACAGGAGTAGAAATATTTTTTCTAGTGTAACATTTGTAAAAATACATATATGTATAAATCTATTTGTGCATGTAATATTGGTTTGGTAATATTGCAGTTGATATTACTTTAAAAAGTATGTAGTTTTTTAAAACAAATGAATTAACATGTGCATTTTGAATTAATGAAAAGAAACTTTGTATTAATATGATTTGAGAGGCTGACAGTTAGAAGGCAGTAATTAAATGGTGAATTGCCTCCATGTGAAAAAGAAAAAGAAGTACACATTGGTGGTTACAGAATGAACAAGGGAATGTTAAGAATAGTAGAGGAAATGGAGAAGCCAAAGAACTTACATGCATGGCACATGAAGATGAACTAAGGGAGGCATTACTGTATTGAAAGTGGGGTACTGGGTGGAGGGGAAAAAGGGGAAAATTGGGACAACTATAATAGCAAAGTCAATAAAATATATTTTGGAAAAATTTTTTTAAATAAAGAAGCTATATATTTACACAATACAATACTACTTGGTCATAAACAAGAAATAAATCTTACCTTTGCAACAGCATAGATGACCCTGGAGAGTATCATGCTAATTGAAATAAGACAGCCATAGAAAGACAAATACCATGTTTTCTCTTATATTTGGAGTCCAATGAACAAAACAAGCAAACAAAACAGAAAGACTCATGGATGCTGAGAACAGACTGATAGCTGTCAGACGAGAGGATGTTCGGGGCTGGGTCAAAAAAGTGAAGGGACTAAGCAAAAAATTAACAAACAAACAAACAAAGAAGCAAACAAAAACCTCACCCACACAGAAAACAGTATGGTAATTACCAGAGGGAAAAGGGAGTAAGGGAAGAGGAAGAAGAGGGTGGAGGGGAGATAAATGGTGATGGAAGGAGACTTGACTTTGGGTGATGAGCACACAGTACAATATACAGATAATGTATTATAGAATTGCATGTCTGAAACTTAAGTAATTTCATTAACCACTGTCACCCTGATAAATTTTTAAAAAGAAAACCTGTCAAAAGCTTGAATTTTTAATATTTGCTAGCCAAACTCACCAATGATGGCTTTCACATCATCATTTATGCAAATCACTGAGACATATATTTCCCTTAAAGCCAGTTGTGTCATTGTAGGACTAGTAGGCTGACATCACCAGAAATTTGCTAAAAAGTACTCCATCTCTTTGCAATTCCTGCATGTATACTGGTAAATATTCCTATTATGTACCACTGTCATAAATTAATGCCATTCATGTTAAGACATTGAGGATCTATACAGTTAGTCACAATGAAGACAAAACTTACCAAGCACAATGACCACTGTCTTCAGAAGACTCATCATGGTGTCACGGTTCCGCCGGGGTCCAGAACTATGCCGAGACATTCTCATAGTCCTCTGGCGAACGTAGCCGAAAATATGAGCATAGAGAACCACCATGACAACAAAGGTCACCAGATTGAAAATGGCCCAGAAGACTAAGTAAGAGTCACTGTAGAGGGGCGCCATATTGGAACAATTTTCAATATCGCAGATGCAATTCCAGCCCACACTGGGTATAGCACCCATCACAATGGCCATGGTCCAGATGACCACAATCACCACCACTACCCGCCGGTTGCTCATCCGTGTGTGGAGCTGCATGCGAAAAACTGTAATGTGCCTCTCGATGGCAATAGCCAGTAAGTTGGCCACAGAGGCCGTCAGGCTGGTGTCAATGAGGCCCTGGCGCAGGAGCCATGTGCTGACAGTCAGTCTCCGAGTATTAGGTCCTGTGTTGAACATCAGGTAGAAGTAGGCCAACCCAGCAAAGAAGTCCGCAGCAGCCAGATTAGCCATTAAGTAATAAATAGGGAAATGGAAGCGGCGGTTGACGTAGATTGCCACCATGACCAGGAGGTTGGCCAACATGATGAAGATACAGACGGTGATTCCGAGTCCCATGACCAGCTTGCTGACTGTGTTCCATTCTGTGGCAAGATACTTTCCACTCCGGTTGTAAAAGAAGGCAATGGACTCATTGTAGAAGCACTGTGGTTCATTCATGGCTGTGAACTAGGAGAGAAAGGAAGAAAGATGAAAACAAAAGAAAAAAGAAACCACAGGTCCAAATTTAACGATGTATAGATAATACAAGGTTTCTATGGTAAATGTGACCCTATACCCCCCAAAAAGCAAAGAATTTGAAAATCCGATGCTGCATCATGTTCTATGATTATATTGAAACCTCAAGGTTTCTCACTGGATGACTGTCCTCAAGATTCTCAAGATTAAAGACAGTTAGAGTCAAATAAATGACAAGGTCTGTGCTTTGGCGGTTGCACATCATTGAAGTCTACCAGAAAAGCCACATGGCCCAAAAATCTTGCTTAAAATACACAAGAAAGATGAGAATGCTGCAGAGCATTGCAACAGGAATATTTACCATAGTAAAATCATCTTCGGCCTGTTATTTAGGGAATCTGTAAACATAGTTGGTTTATAGATAGGGTATTATTGCCCTATTATTCAGCATTTCTTTTCTCACATAGGATATTCCATGTGTGACAGACATTTTCAATGCAAGTCCCCACAAGGGCCATCAGTCTGAACATTTCAAAGAGGTCACTATGGATCAAAGCTTCTTTGCCAAAAGCCAGCATTTGCTGTTCAACATTCCTGTGGGTAGCACCGCCTGCCCTCACGATTCCTTATCCCCAGAATAGCATTCGTCAACCAATCTATGATGTTTGAGAACTTTTTTCCTTTTGGAGGGCATAAGAAAAGTTACCAGATAGAATATACAAAAAGCAACACTATGACACTGCTTTACAAAAAGTAAGATATCCTTAGATTAGATCAAGTTGTCACTTTTAAAGTGTAGAGTGATAAATAATGTATCATGTACTTTCTTAGTTTTCAACATCATCAACTAGAATATATTTGCTTACTATTTATACCTTACTTGAATTCAAAAAGGAGTGAGGTATTTATAATAGAATAATATGGGTCATCATTAAACTCTTAAAACAAAATTAGAAAAGAAAATCAACATAGAGAAATTAGAAAATTACATAGCAAATAAAATAAATCACTTTTCCTGAAGCTTTCTGTTTGTTTAAGACTCCTAGAATTAGAAAATACGTCTTGAAGGCATTTCACACCCCTACCTTTTTCTATTTGGTGTGTACTGCATTTAATTACTTAGTCAATGTGACAGATTTAATCATTTTTAAAAATTACTTTTCTACTTTTCAATTATATTTGACATTCTAATATTATATTAGCTTCAAGTGTGCAGCATAGTTGACCACTATTTTAGACCAAATATTCTACTGAATGCCCACAGGGTATGCACAAATGTTTACCAAACCTTGAAAGTTCTAAAACAGTAGAAAACACTCATTAAATGGTTAGTCTTTTAACTCTTCCAGACATCTACAGTCTCTTTCCTCATTTAGACTTCAATAGCTTTTCAATCATGCTTCCATCACTATGCATACTATACCTTATAAATATAGCTTAACCTGTCTGTTTCTTAGAGATCAGAGACCAAAAAAGTGAAGACCTAGTCTTACACATGTGCCTTTTGTAAATTTAATGTTTATTATAATTTTCCATTACCATTTAGTCCCCTTAGACCCTCCCCAGCAATCACCACACTGTTGTCCATATCCATGGCTCCTTTTTCCTTCTTGCTTAATTCCTTTACCACCTAACCACCACCCCTACTTGCTGTCATCTGCTCTCCAACTATGAGTCTGTCTCTGTTTTGCTTGTTAGTTCAGTTTGTTCATTAGATTTCACATATGAGTGAAATCATATGATATATTTGTGTTTCTCTGACTGGCTTATTTCACTTAGCATAATGTTCTCCAGGTCCATTCATAGTGTTGCAAAAAGGTAAAATTTTCTTTTTTTTTATAGCCAAATAGCATTCCATTGTATAAATGCCCCATAGTTGTTTTAGCCACTCATCTACTGGTGGACACTTGGGCTGCTTCCTGTCTTGGAGATTGTAAATAATGCTGCAATGAACATAGGGGTGTTTATGTTCTTTCAAATTCGTGTTTTAGGTTCCTTGGGATATATTCCCAGAAGTGAGATGGGTGGGTCAAAAGACAGCTCCATTTTTAATTTTTTGAGGTATCTCCATACTGCTTTGCACAGTGGCTGCACCAGTCTGCATTCCCACCAACAGTATAGAAGGGTTCTCCTTTCTCCACATCCTTACTGGCTGGCACTTGTTTATTGATTTATTAATGGCGGCCATTCTGACAGATATGAGGTGGTGTCTCATTGAGGTTTTAATTTGCATCTCTCTGATGGCTAGTGGAACATTCTTTCATATACCTATGAGCCTTTTGTATGTTCTCTTTAGAGAAAAGTTTGTTCAGGTCCTTTGCCTATTTTTTAACTGGGTTGTCTGTCTTCTTGGTGTTATTATAAGTTCTTCATATATTTTGGAGATCAAAACCTTGTCTGAGATATCATTGGCAAATATATTTTCCCATATGGTAGGTGCTCTTTTTCATTTTACTTGTATTTTCTTTAGCTGAACAGAAACTTTTTAGTATGTTGTAGTCCCATTTGTTTATTTGTTCCTTTATTTCCCTTACCCTGGGAGCAATATTGGTAAAAATATTGCTGCTTGGGATAGCTAAAATTTTACTGCCTATGTTTTCCTCTAGGACTTTTATGGTGACACAGCTTATGTTTAAGTCTTTTATCCATCTTGAGTTTATTCTGGTGCATGGTGTAAGTTGGTGGTTTCTTTTTTTTTTTGCATGTTCCTGCCCAGTTCTCCCAGCATCTCTTGTAAAAGAGGTCATTTTTACTGCATTTATGCTCCTATGTTTTTTGATTCCTCTCTCTGGCTGGTCCTTTTAGTCATTTCTGAGGATTCCTCATACTCTGTGCAATATTAATGTGTTTACATTATTTATGTTCTCATTTAACACATTTTCATTCAGTTTTCTAATATGTCCTCCAAGATTTAGAGTATCTTATATATTCCAAATACTGCCATGTTTATATATTTAACTTATATTTCTTTCCTGAGCACTAGGCAAATATCACATTGCCTATTGATGTCTCTAATTGGCTATTCCATGAGCAGTTCCATCTCTGTGCTCAAAATCAAGAGCAGAATCATAACCTTCCTTATGACCCCCAACTTCTCCTTCCCATGTCTATTCCAGAGAGTAGAAAACCACTCTCTTTCCAGTGGTCTAAGTGCTAAACCTGGGAATTCCTTCTACTTCCCTCACCCTTATCATGTAATAACCCAATCCTGTAGATTCTCCTTCCTAAGAACCTGCTCAAACTATCTACCCTCATGGGTACCATGGCCACCAGCATTATTACTACACTGGCTTCCTAAGTGTTCTTTCTACCCAACACCAATCTCTTCTTTAATCATCTTTCTAAAAGACCAAGCTGACCAAGCTGTTCCTCTATTGGAAACTCTTCAATGGCTTACAAGTGCACTTAAGATAAAAATCTAAACTCTTCCACCACCTTATCAGGCCTCCCTTGCTTCATTAGAAGCAACTCAAGCTAGTAAGGACTTCAAATTCTCTACTTCAGCTATATTTCATGTGCTGAGCTTTCTCGCACATCTGGGCCACAGCATTAGTAAGTACAGTGGTTTTCTACATCAGAATCACCTAAAAAGTTAGCAAAACACAATTTTCTGGCCACATTCTTAGAATTTCAGAGTTAGTAGATCTCAGGTGGGGCCCAGGTAATGCTGATGGTACTGGTCCACATTAAGTACTATCAGCCTAGAACATTCTTCCCCCAATCTCACCTTATGCTCCTCCTTATGCATCAGTTAAATGTTACTCCTCCTAGTCATTCTCCCTAGACCTTCCCACATGTGAGACACATCTCCACGCCAGGTTTTAAGCCCTATCAAGGCAAAGATTTCAGCTTTCTTGTTTGTTGTTGTACAGCATCCAACTGTTAGACACTTTAGATGCTCAGTATGTAGTGCTCATATTAATAAATTAGAGCTAATTCAAAAAAATGTTTACACTTGGCAAGTTTCCTCTCTACAAAGGATACACAAAAACATTATAGAAATACAAAACTCTGTTTTTCTTTAGCTCCTATAACCATTTACTTTCTCTGAACAGACATTATTTATTTGTTTATTTTTTGTATAGAGAGAGGAAGGGAAGGACAAAGAGAGGGAGAGACATTGATATGAGAGAAACACTGATTGGTTCCCTCTTCCACATACCCCAACCAGAGACCAAACCCACAACCTAGGCATGTCTCCTGACCACAACTCGATCCAGGGACCTTTCCCTTTGCAGGTTGATGGTCAACCAACTGAGCAACAATCAGAACTAGACAAAGGCATTTTTAAATCAAACATGAAGCATGTAGAATATCATTGCATGTTAACTTTTGGACACCTATTACCAATAAAGTCAATCAATGAATGATATGTGTAGTTCTTCGCTCTTCCCTAGGTTAAAGTAAATAATATATATATATATAATAAATATATATATTCTTAACTATATAGTTAAGAATAACAAAACAAAGAATAAATTTTCTTTTTAAGCCACAGTACGTTAAGATGAAAAAACTGAAAGATTTTCTCTGTTATCCCATACATTTACTCAGCAAATAGCATGTAAACCCATGCTATGCCATCTCTTAGTTCTCAAATTAAGCAGCAACATCATAAAAACCATACAATATTTAATGATATAACGTATATGATTTCTTGAACATCAGTTTTATCTTCTGGAATGAGGAACTTGAACTAAATAATATATGAGGTCTATTTCAGATTTTAAATTCTATACTAAGAATTCTGGGTAAGTACTCTATATTTCATTAAAAATTGCCATCTAAATATTAAAACAGTAAAAAATATAACAGGAATTAAAAATAGAAAGAGTAGAATATATCTGGGAAAAAGCCAGAGAGTTTCAGCTAAATTTAGTACAATAGGACTGAAATGAAAGAAGAATGAAATCTTCTCTCCTGCACTTACATAAAGTAGCAAGTCTGGGGAATAAATGAAGAAGACCTTGGCAGAACCTCCAATAGTAGACAGAAGGGTGATATGAATGGACTCACCTCTTTAGGAATGGATGCATTTAGGCAGAAACCCACATCAAGCTCTGAGAGAACCCAATTCAACCATGATCCTTATAAGTCACTAAGTTAGTTATGGCTATAATGATATAGCAAACAGAAAAGGTACAAATTTATTATCTAATAGTCCTTGAGGTTGTAAGTCTAAAATGGGTCTCACTAGACTAAAATGTCAAAGGGTTGGCAGGACTGTTGTCTTTTCCAGAGTCTCTTGAGGATTTTTCTTATCTTTTTCAGCTTGTAGAGATTGCCCACATTCCTTGGCTTATGGACCCTTCCATCTTCAAAGCCAGCAATGGCCAGTCAAATTATTCTCACATTATATCATTGTAATGCTAGCTTTTCTTCCTCCCTCTTCCACATTTATGGATGCTTTTACTGAAGCATTCAGATAACCTAGGATAATTTCCCCATCTCAATCCTTAATCACATCCGTAAAGTCCCTGAATAAGGTAGCACATTCACCAGTTCTAGAGATAAAATCTTTGGAAAGCCACTCTTATGCCCAACAGAGAGGAAAAAACAACTTCTGAATTAAAAACTGCAATTTGATCAATGACATAATAGTATAAAAATTCCAGAAAACTGAAATGTAAACTAGAAGATATAGTTAACAAATTCACCCACCACTCAGAGAAGAAGGTTGGAGATGACAAGAATAAAAAAAACGAAGACACATATAGAAAAAAAACCTTGGTATTCTAGGAACCCAAGAAAGAGTAGGACAAAACTAAAGTAATACAAATAAAACATAAGCCAAGTCATTGCTTAAGAAGAAAGATTTCATGGGGGGAGAAGAGAGGGTAAAGGGGGGGAACTTTATGATGATGGAAGGCGACTTGACTTTGGGTGGTAAACACAATACAAAACACAGATGATGTGTTCTAAAATTGTATACCTTAAACCTATATAATTTTATTAACCAATGTCACCCACATAAATTCAATGAAAACCTTTTTTAAAAAGAAAAATCGCAGATTACCATTTAAGTTTCTATCAATTACAAAGGAGTTCATTAAAAGCAGCTAAAATTTAAATATAACTTGCTTAGATGTTGGAATCTCAAGGGTAAAGTTAAAATTCTAAAAGTATTTAAAAAAATAAACAAAAAGCAAACAAATCAAATATCTAGGGAAAGAGAGAGAGAATAGGACATCACCAAGGCTCTGCTGCAGAATTCGAAAGGACTAAAGATGAGCAATCAAAATCTCCATTATATGAAGAAAATGTGCACGATCCATAAATTCCAAAGTCACTGGCTGTATACTGACGTTTTCACACGTGGACAATAAAGAATATGGACCCAGAAATGTTAGAGCCCAGAAAGCACATCATCCACATCTTCTAAGAAAGACACAAATGTAACTGAGCCATAGGAAAATCAAAAACAAAATAAAATAGGATAAAACACTGGCAACAAGCATCAAAAACCCCCAAACCATATGGTTCTAAGTCATTGTACTTCCTGTGTTTATAAAACTTAAAACAAATAACAAAAATAATTCTTGAAAGTATAATTATAAAATAATAATTTCATAATCTGCTATTTAAATCATTGTATCAATAAGCACTTGAAAATAAGGAAATAGAAGTATGTAGATATCTTAATTTTCTTATTACTCAGGTAAGAATCACAATATGCTATTTAAATTGAAACAATAATTTTCTTTTGTTCATTTTTAAATCCTCACTCGAGGATATGTGTATTGATTTGAGGGAGAGAGAGAGAAACATCGTTGTGAGAGAGAAACATTGATCACTTGCCCTACCAGGTCCACCTAGACCTGGGACTGAACTGCCACCTAGGTATGTGCCCTGATTAGGCTCGAACCTGCAAGCTTTCTGTGCATGGCACACCGCTCCTACCAACTGAGCCACCCTACCAGGGTTTTGTGGCAGGGCTGCAACAAAAGTTTTCAAAAATCAATTTAAATATAATGATTCCAAAATCATCAAATCGAGTAACTAATATACTAAAGTAGGAGGACTACTTTTCATCTTACTGGAGATGAAAGAGAGAAAATAGAGGCAAAAACAGAAACAATGTATAAAGTGACAACTGTGTAATATTTATACAGGTAAGACCATAAATGAGTTTTTCTGCTTTAGACTAGGAATATTAATTGCAAGAAATTTAGGGAAAAACAAATATATAGAATGAGACAAAACTCAATAAATACATTTTTAACTTTATTATTCAAAATCCAAATCACTGCAATTAGAAACTTCTCTGTAATAAATTACAACAATATACCCTGCCCAAGGAACAAAGATGAAAACAAACCAGGATTCACCTAAAATTAAATCATCCTCAAAGCTAAAAAGAGAAGTCCACATTCTTCTCACATCCACCAATTACATCTCAGGATGATGTTCTGTGCTCTGCAGAACAGATGACCCAAATCTTAGACATTTACCTCACCCTATCACGTGATCTCAAAAGACAGCATAGCAAATCTGCCAAGCCCCACTTCCAAAAGGCCAAGGGGCACGTGCTGTCCACCTTCACCACGTACTTCATTTGTTCATTCACCCATTCACAAACCTCTGTGGAATGCCAGGCACGGGCCTGTGGGGGCAGGACACTGCGCCTTCAAGGGCTGCCCCATGATGCACCTGAGTACCTGCTTGTGCAGCCACTCATAGTCCCTCCACTTAGGGTTTTTCATCTCCTCAGAGACAATTACACATTCACGAGCAGGGCGGGGAAGGCAGCCCTTGGCACAGGCTCTCAGGCTGGTAATTAAACCTATGTGACTTAGCAAGGACTTAGATAAGAATGTAAATATGTACTCCACTGTCATTCTAAAGGAAAGATTTTAATCTGCGCTGGATAAATGGCCAGTAATAAGACATAAATCAAGCCTTCTTGGTTTCCCACTTCTGTTCAAGTTCAACAGTGGAGTGCGGGAGGACCTCTTCCTGATTCTGGGGCTCACCAGCTGTTACCTTCAGTAAGTCTCAAAGTCTCATAGTGCTCTCGGTGTCAACTTTCTCATTTGTGAAGAAATGAAGCACCTATAAGGCTCCTTCAATTCTAGCTCTTAAATCTAAACTCATTAGACCTTTCGCATATTCCCCAGCTTCCCAAATAGGAAGATTTGAAAAGAGACAGCATAGAACTAAATGCCATTAAGCCTCCATTAACAAGTAAGGCAGTGCCCATACCTTTTATAGCCTCAAATTAGAAAAGTAGAATAACTTGCCATCAGAGCTAGAAAATAGGCCACAAAGTTGATTCAAACTAAAAATGTTTTAATGCTGGAACCCTTAAACTGGCTGAAGAATATATAACTACTAGGTTTTCAAGGTTTATCTGGGAAAGTACCTAAGATGTTATTTCTGATAAAGTAACAGCGTACATGAATATGATGTACAGGCTGGGGCAAAAGTAGATTTATAGTTGTAAGTGCACAAAACACAGTTAGTAAAGCTATTGTAATAGTCATGAGCTGCATGTCCTTCTCCATAGGAACAACTGTCAACCTACCATTGCCCCCACTTTGTACACATATGTAAAAAGAAACTATAGGCAATAAATTATAAATCAATGAAAATACTTTGTAGTTTTTTATAGCCCCCGTAATAGGCTGAGATAAAGTAGGGAATATCATGCTTGTCAAATTTCCAAAGAGAGGGAGTTTTGAGTTGGTTTTACGAGGAAGGGGTGAAAGAATTCACTGAAAATACAAAGACATGCTGGAGAAAAAGATAAGTCTTCTAAATGTACTGCTGAGCTCAAAGGAATACAAACCAAGGTCATGGGCCTCCTGGCAGCAAGTTGTCAGGTTATGGAAACAGGGCCTTAAATATTATTGGGGAACCTTGGCCTAGACTTGAGGGAGGGAGTTAAAACTGAGACCCACCCATTAAGCTAGTCTTGAAGATTTGCCTGTCAGTAAAAGAGGAGACCACACACACACAAAATAAATCATCATCATCATCTACCCACTAGCACTAAGGAAAACAAGGGAGCTTGTCCGTGCTGCTTACGCTCCAGGTTGGAAAATAACAAGACTCCCTTCAGAAATCATGATCCTGATCCTATAAATGACACAGCTGGCTTTTAAGTTAGTCTGTCTGTCAAGTTCAAGAACACACACAAGGAGAAGTTGACATAAACTGTGGTCCTGAGTTTGTAATATCCCATCCCTCTCCTATTCCATGTGCCTGGCACAAGCAGGCACCAGAGCTCTCCGGAGGACCCAACCTCAATGAAGCCATGCGGGGTCTCTCAGGTCAGCCCCACTGAAGAGGAACTCATCATCCGAAGAAATCTACACGAAAGGGAAATCATGCATGAGAACTGGCAGAACAGTACACAGAAGGGTTAGGTACAAGATTGAAGACAAAGCTGAGATGACTGAGTTTCTGTATCCCTCCGTGCTCCACTTCAACTAGTTCAAGAGTTCACATTTTCTGTTTCTATTCTTTAATGCCTACTCTTAATGTTTTAACAAGCCTACTTGAGTTAACATCTAAAGGTCATCCTTTTCCCTTGATAACCTTTCATCCTGATACCTCTGCTCCCATCTTTCGTGTTACTATGGTTCAGCAGTTTGCTGCCGGTTGTTTTGAGGCTGATCCGAAGTTACTTAATATTACAGTTCCGATTTTATATTTTCAAAGTTTATTTATTTGATTATCATTGTATGAAGCCAGCACAGCCATGTTGCAAGAGCAAACAAGGGTAAAATAAACAATGAGCCAATATTATTTAAGAATATAAATGAAAAGTTCCTAAATAAAATATATTTCATTACTTATATTTCACACTAATATGTAATATCATATCTAATTATATAGCATTTAACTATATACAATATATAACATATAATGTTATAGAAGTGATATGTAATACATAATTACATACAATGTTATATATTATAAGTACTGTGTAATGTATAATTACATATTGTATAATTATATATTACATCACATATTATATATTATATTATATATCATACCATATAAATACTATACATAAATATAATATATATCATCATGACTAAATCAGGTTTATTCCAGAATGCAAACATTTTAAAATCTGGTAATTTAATTCCCCACATGAACAAATTCAAGGTAAATGCATTTGATAATTTTTAAGAACCTTTCATGATAATTTGACAATCCAGGATCAGAAAGAAACATTTTAAATTTGACAAAAGGTGTATGGCAATCGTGGTATTTGATAGAAGAAGTCCCTTTTAAAACAAAAACTAAACAAAGCTGGCTTAATCATCAATGGCTTTGAGTATATACTGGTGATGATAGCCACAACAACTTAAAAAAAAGGAAAGAATTAGAAAAGAAGAAAAATAGTATTTTTCAAAAATGATATAATCAGTTACATACAAAATACAATTTAGTCTATGAACAAACTATATTAAAGGAGTTTAACAAATCTGTTAGATTAAATGTCAAGCCACATAAATAAACTATGTTCTTAGAAGAAATACAGAAATATTTTTAAATTATTTCAAGATAAACACATTTACAGCAATAAAAGTTCTAACATATCTGAGAATACATCTCAATATTCAAAAAATTAGAAGAAAACCTAAGTAAATAAAAAATATATTTTACAAGCAGAGAAAGGTGTGGTGCCAATTTTCCTGAAATTAATAAAATCAATGCAATAAAATGAAAATTTCAAAAGTTTTTTTTTTTTTTTTTTTTAATGATGCTTGACACACACTCCGAACATTAATATGGAAGTACAAAAGAACCAGGGTATTCAAGGTAACTTGGGTGATAAAGAACAAGATGCCCTATGGAAAAGCACACATTATTTTAAAGTGATAGCAGTTAACGATATTATGATATTGGCCCAGAAATACATGAATAGTCAATGGAGTAGAACAGAGAGCCAAAAACAAACACTTATATGCTAACTTGATATCACACATGGCTTTACCCATTAATGGGGAAAATGACATAACTGTTTATCTCTATGAAAAAAATAAATATCTATGCCACATCATACATAGAAATTAACTTCAGATGGTATAAAGACATGTAAAAATGAAGTGAAAATTTATAACTTGTGACTACAGGGACTTTCCAAACAAGACCAAAATATTGACTAAGTCTGATTGATTAAAAATTCAATACTTCGGTGCTATACAGGTTTTATAATCAGTGAAAAGCAGAGCTGAAGACTTGTAGCAAGTTTGACAATGCTCATTAAAAAGGCTTCTTTTTTACCAGTGAAATGCAAAGACTTTTTAAATCAAAAAGAAAAAACCAAAATAATTCAGTAGTAGATCAGCAAAGATGGGGAGAGGCAATTCGCAGATGAGGAGCTCAGCATTGCCAATAAACACACGGAGAGATCATTACCCTTACAGGGAATCAGGGAAAATTAAATACAAACTGAAGTCAGATCCCATTCATTCTTCCATCAGCTTAGCAAAAATGAAAAGAATGGAAGTGTTAGGAGTTGGTGAGAATCCCCAGATAATGCTGATGGGAGTCAAACTTAGTACAAATGCTTTGAAAAACAGTGTGGCAAAAATCACTACAGTTGGGTATGTTCTTATGCCTGAGAAAGAGTCTAACTAAAACAGTTCCCACATATGCCAAAGGACACAGGACTAACAATTTTCATCGCCACTCTTTTATAATACCAAAATATCAGAAGCAACGTAAGTAGTCATCAGTTGGAGAAGGAATACATTACTCTATATAACCAGAAAGGCGTATTATAAAGCATAAAATGAACAAAGGAAAGCTTTAGGCATGCTGTTGACTACAGCAATTGGCACAAGTGTACGTGCAATGTTGACAAATGTGAATGTTATACAGGAAAGTTAAACACTTGCAGAAAACAATGTTTATATTTTTCCCATCTATGTATGTATCCACAAACACATGTGGGAAGATGATAAACATCAATTTATGGTCTGGACTCAGGGGGAACTAATAAACTCAGGAAGTACAAGAGGCTGCAACTTTTTTCATTTATTTCTTAAAGCTCCAAATTTTGACGCAATTACACCAAAATGTTGAAATTTTACAAAGCTAAGGTAATGGACATGTGACTGTATTATAGTATTCTCTATACTTTTTTGTATGCTTGAAATGGTTTCTTTTAAGAAAAACACATCAATTTAATCTGAGTTGCAACCAAAGGTGGGGGGAAGGAAAAGAGGGGAAGATGAGCAGCAAGCACTATTGCTAAGCTTCACCAGACCCAAACAATGACTAATGGATAAAAACTAAAAGATGTGATGATGCTTCACTTACATTTTTTTATTTCTTGGCAGACAATACAGGGTATGGGGAGATAACATTGCAGATTCATAATGGCTGAAAGCTTAGGCCTTAGAATCAGTGGGACCTGGATTTAAATCCCACTCATGTAGTTTACTAATATGACCTCAACAAATTATGCAACACTCCCCTCTCAGGAGTTAGTTTCCACATCTACAAAATGGAGAGAACCCTCTTTTAAGGACTGAGTACAGATTACTCTTTCTGTGATATTTGTTCTCCTGGAACTTTCAAATCACTTAACTCAGAAGGCAAACCTCCATGAACCAAATACCACCTCTAAAATGTAGTCTTCTTGAACTCACAGGACAAGACAATGTAATTAAATGTCATCCTATGAAGAAAGTGAAAAATTATTTCCCATTAGAGCCCATTCCTTCTCATAGGATAATAACGGAATATATTTTCTTATTATTTTGATCCTATTCAGTTTTTTTTTTTTTTTTTTTTTTTTTAAGGTTTTATTCATTATTTTCAGAGAGAAGGGCAGGGAAGGAGGAAGAAAGGAAGAGAAGCATCAATGTATGGTTGCCTTTCACCTGGCTCCAGCTAAGGACCTGGCTGGAGACCTGGCTTGCAACCTGGTTATGTGCCTTGGCTGGGAATCAAACCAGCAACCTTTGGGTTCCCAGGCCAGTGCCAATCCACTGAGCCACCAGTCAGGGCCAACTTATTTTTTTACAGCGATGTGTGCATGTGAAGTTAGTGTCCAGGGTTCCCTGTTTCTTCTAATGGTTTACCTTTCTTTGCACAAATTTCACATTGCCTTATTTATTATGACTATAATTAATCAATATCAGGAAGAGCAGTTTTCCTCACCTAGTTCTTCAAGATCATATTGGCTGTTCCTGACCTTTTGCATTTTAGGTCTCAAAAATTTCTTTAGTAATTTTTATTGTGATTGCATTCAACCCATAGACACATTTGCAGAGAACTGACATCAAATCAATAACTTTGTACTCCATAAACATGGTATCTATTTGTTAACTTGAATGCCTATTAAAGTTTTATAAATAATCTCAAAGAGTTCTTACACCTACTTTATTATTAGAGTTATTCTAAAGTACTTGATACTTTTAATGCACTTGTATACAGCTTTTGGGGGGTAATTTTCTCATCTAAGTTGCTTATTATTG
Organism: Noctilio leporinus; assembly: GCA_004026585.1. Lineage (NCBI taxonomy): Eukaryota > Metazoa > Chordata > Mammalia > Chiroptera > Noctilionidae > Noctilio > Noctilio leporinus. Next base: position 331,215 of record PVIW01000889.1, on the reverse strand, counting down.
AAATATAATTGATATATAACACTATTAATTTAAGGTGCTTAATTTTTTTAAAAAGCTAGGACTGTATACCCATTTGCTTAAATTTTTCTGTATTCAACTATATAAGTATGATTCTGTATAATATATTTAATAGACTCTTTTTTTTATTACAAAGAGCTTGTTTATGCTTTTTCTATAAGTAACTTGGAGGAAGGCAATAAAATATAAAACTAAAAACAGGCATCATTTAACATTTTAAATATTTAGTTGCTGGTTCAATTCCTTAGTCAGGGCACATAACCAGGTTGCAAACCAGGTCTCCAGCCAGATCCTTAGCTGGAGGCAGATGAAAGGCAACTATACATTGATGCTACTCTCCTTTTCTTTCTCCCCCCCTGCCCTTTTCTCTCCGAAAATAATGAATAAAATCTTTAAAAATATTTTAAATATTTAAAGCAATTTATTTTTAATAACTTTAAGGGGGAAAATTATGCAAAAATCCTTATAAGAATAAATGTTTATTCCTAATATACAATTTGAGTTAAACATTATGGTCGTAACTAAGACTATAATCCTCACAGGCTCTTTGCTCCTTGCACCTTTTCTTTCTCCACCACCACAGAGTTGAATTCCCATCTACAAGTTCAGTGTTGCCCCACTTGTTCACGCCAATCTTGAGGAAGACAGTGAGCTGATGGGCACCTGAGCCACTCCATACTGACATGTCTCAGAGAGGTGGGATCTAGGCCCACCCGTGACTGCTGAGTCCTAAGTTCCCATAAGCCCTGGACACACAGGTCCTAGGGCTGGCTGGGATTCTTCTGTGGCCCTCCCCTCTGCTGTCTTCGCCAGGTGACTTCAGTAACCTGATCAACAACAATTAAGTCAATAACACTAAACAGAGGTCTCGATACACAAAACCCTTAGAGTTGGCCCAAACCCAAAGCCAGAGGCATGTCTCTTCCTTCCAGGCCTGAAGTAAGAGCCTAAAACCTCCCTCAACTGGCTGGTGGAGATTCACCTAAGGGCCAATATTTTGAAATCAGGCAGCTACCTAGTTTACCAGCAACCACACCTTATCCCTCTCTTCCCGCAGGACTGGCATTCTTGCTCCCAAACATTGTCTGAAATCTTTGAAAGCGGCGTAATTGCCAACCTAGCCTTCCAAGGACTAACCGGTTCCACCGCCTTTTCTTAAACATTTTGTCTAAATGCTGAAGAGCAGCAATCAAGCACCATCCCTTCTGTCTCAGCCTGAGTCTGCCTAGGACAATCATTTATGACATAAGTTTAACATAAGGGCAGTTCTTTAGTGATGCTAGGCAGTTATCAAATGGCAGTATCATGGCAGAACCAAGTCTTATTACAGCAAAGTACAGTTTTCAAAAGACATAAATCCCTTAGACCCTATTATTAGGACCTCCTCAGTTGGTAAGAACAGCAGGGTGCTGTCCCATCTTAGTGTTTATTCACAGGAGAGCTGCAACAGGAGTTCAAAGAAAAATAGCTGGAGAAGATAGGAGTGGGGAAGAAAAATAGGCAAACAGCACCATGATGGGCAGTAAGAGGGAGAGGGCCACATCCCCTTGAAGGATAAACAGGTAGCTTCATTAATCATTGAAGACTAACCAATTAGAAAGGAAAAGAAACAGATGTGAAAGGTCTCCTTTGTGGTTGACCCTAGGTATCCCGGTACAAGTTTGTGTTATGAATAGAAAACTCAAAATGTGCCATCAGATCCTGAAATACGATATCCCCTCAAACTTTATCTGACTGTATAAACACAGAAGAGGGCATAGATGAATTTATATTGCAATATGAGAACACATCTGACCTCTAATGGAAGCGTGGTTCAAGATGGAGTAAGGCAGAAATTTCAGTGTTTATGTCCACATGCATTTATTCCTGGCAATGCATCGGAGTTTTCTGTGGAGTGTTTATCGAACTTGACTTTCCTCTGATGGCTCTTTTGGCACGCCATACACACAAGCCATGTGAAGAGGTAACTACTTTCTCCCTATAAAGAACTCCAGGGTTAATTACAAGGAAAAAGGAACAAACTAATATACATCAGGTACCTATTAAGTGGCTGATAGTGTACAGAGCATTTACCAGCTATTTTGCCATGGAAGCCTATGAGCACAGTGTACGTTAGTTGAATTTTAGAGATTTAAACCGTAAAGCTAAAAGAGATACCTGTATTGAAAAATCCCCTAGCTGCAAGATATGAACCTAGATGTGAACACCTGCCTGCCTGGATCTAAGCCCTTACATTCTTTCTTCTCAATTTCATGTTAGGTGAAACCAGATTATGCTATGTCTTCATTGTGGGGCCCTGGAAACATGCTTCAGACTGCAATGAACTGTTCACATGTTAGTATAAAAGAAAGCACTATCAAGATATCTGTGATCATTTACTTTAGAAACTGTTTATTTAGCAGCTGTAACCATTCCCTTACTTTGGAGCCTTCAGGGTAGGTCTTACTTTTTTATTCTTTAGGGGTAAAACATTCTGGCTAATAATGCCATCTATTTCCTCATATACAGAATAACTATTTAAACCTTTAAAAAAGTCATTGAAGTTTTAAACAGATGAGTAAACTAATATAATCAATGTTTTTAATGGATAGCGCAGCATACGAACTACAAAAACACTTTTTAGAAAAACATATAAAGGAACCATGGACATGGACAACAGGTGGGATTGACTTTGAGGGGAATGGGTGGGTGGGGAGAGGGACAGATGGGAGCAAAAAGGGGATGGATGTAATACAACAACAATAAAATTAAAATTAATTAATTAAATTAAAAAAGAAAAAGAAAAATAGTTGGGGAAATCTGAATCTGAGTTAGTATAAAATATTAGAGAGGTGTTTTTTTTTGTTTGTTTGTTTGTTTTTGTAGTATTACCCTGGCTGGTGGCACAGTGGATTAGGTGGTGGCCTGCATGAGTTGTTGGTTTGATTCCCAGCCAGGGCACATAACCAGGTTGCAAGCCACGTCTCTAGCCAGGTCCATAGCTGGAGGCAGGTGAAAAGCACCCATACATTGATGTGTCTCTTCCTCTCTGCCTCTCTCCCTACCCCTCTCTCTAAAAATAATAATAAATAAAATCTTTTAAAAAATGTTTTTATAAAAATGTAGTATAATAATGGTACTGTAATGGTTATATAAGTGAATTATGTTTTAGAGATTGATATATAAAGGTTGAGATAAAAATCACACAATGTCAAAGATTTGATTTAAAATATTTCATCCCCCCCAAAATAGGAGAAAATGAATTAACTATGGCAAAAAGTTAATAATCGTTTAATCTAGGTAACAGTTATATTGGGCTTCATTATATTATTCTTTTTATCTTTGTGAATTTTAAAAGCTTCCATAATACCAAGTTCTTTAAAACAAAATAAAACAAACAAAAAAACACCTTTCAACCTCAAAAAACACAATCCATTTAATATGGAATATGGAATTTAATTGCTTTAATCCACTTTCTAATATTGGAATTAAAACCTCTAAAACATAAACTTTGAAAATACAATGAAATTTGTTTGGATACCCATTGGTTTTGGATAACCCATTGGTAATGATGCTCAAAAACACTTGTGTTCTATCAGAACACTGGGTAAGAACTAGAGGAACTAATCTGTTGTTTAAGATATTGACAATCTACTTAAATTCATATTTTTAATGAAAGCTACAGGAACTCTTGTAGAAACTTGGAGAAACCAAATTGTCCTTGTTGTCTGGCATTAAAACCAAGGTAGCTACTTAACAAATGACAGACCGAATATACTACCTCATTAAAAATACACACACACACACACACACACACACACACATATACATATATATATATATATATATATATATATATATACACACTGATAGAAAAGAATCCTTCCTAACTGGAATCACAGGTTTGAGATCCAAATACCTTTGAAGTTTTCAAACAACCATGCTGGTCTCTAATACCAGTGCTGGATTTGAGAGGCCCACCCACTCATTCATATACTAAACTATTGACCCTTTCATTCAAAAGAAAAGTAAAACTTTTAATCCCTATTCTACCCACAGTTAGATGAGCCACAATTAAAGTAATTCTAAACACAGGTCTAGAAACAGAAAACAGTCATTAAGAGTGGCAAGTTTTCGGTGTCCTACCCCACCTCCACCCCACCACGTCCACAGGGGAGGAACACATGAATTGAACTGAAAGAGCATGTTACCGTCTGCAAACATCCCCAGAGCTTCCTTTGGGTAAGGAAGCAGCTTTTTATCAGTGTCTGAACTCCCAGAACTATAAATCACCTACACACACACAACCTTCCTGCTGTTGCTAGTCCAGTTCCGCCTCGCCATTCATCCTGCTTCATAAGAACAAGGTGCTCCCTGGGCGTGAGAAAACAAAAATCCATCTGACGGTCTAGGTAGGACTAAAGCAGGGAAGGCAAACTTGCCCCACTTCAAAGCATGAACTAAATAGCAATCGCAGCAGAAGTGACAATGAAAGCTTTCTTCTCTATTATGGTTTGAAACCATCATAAGCTATTTGTTCATATTAATTAGCTTATATCTAGTATTAAGCAGCTTGGATAAGAAAAATGCTCTTTGTTACCAGATGAATAGAGTAACAAACAAAACCAAAGGCTTTGAAAAAAAAATTGTTTTTGCCTTAGCAAAGAATGTTCACTTTAGAACAAAGTAGTCAGGCCTTTCACCCTTGAATGTGGTCTTATCTTCACACAGGTCCCTGAATTCACTCTGAAGGAATGCAGGTTGATGTGCCAAACAATAACCAGGCTGAGCTGTTTGTTTTGCCTTGTCTAAGGAGATGCTGTACTTCCATGACTTTTACCTTCTCTGAACCTGGGGAAAACTTGGCCAAAGGAGAGAAAACATCAATACAGGTTTAGGGGCAGGAAAAAATCAGTCCTGCCCTAAAACTTGGCTGCACAAATGACACGGGAGAGTTGACATCTAATTAGGAGGCCCATCATCAATCAGAGGATCCAGGGAAAACAGGTGGCCCAATGGTCTGCATCTCTCCAGAAGGGAAAGCTGCTGCCCCTTGAGACCTAAGACCCCATTTCATAGCTGGCTCCTTCCAAGTGGGCTTGGTGTCCCCCAACTATCAGAGGCTACTGCATATGGTAAGAATCATATCACCTGACTGATGGCTCAGTGGATTGAGCACTGGCCCAAGGATCGCTGGTTCGAGTCCCAGCCAGGGCACATACCCAGATTGCAAGCCAGGTCTCCAGCCAGGGCCGTAGCTGGAGGCAGGTGAAAGGCAACCATACAGTGATACTTTTCTCCCTTTCTTCCTCCTTCCCTGCCCTTCTCTCTAAAAATAATGAATTTTTAATTCATTCATTCATTCATTAAAAGAATAACCGGGCTCACTACCCTGATTAAGATTAATTAATGAACTCGTTCAGCAAAATTGTCAAAAGTCATCCTGGCCAGGATAGCTTAGTTGGTTGGAGTGTCGTTCCTTTGATTGAAAAGTGGCAAGTTCAATTCCTGGTCAGGGCACGTACCCAGGTTGTGGGTTTGATCCATGGTCAGGGTGCATGAGAGAAGCAACCAATTGATGCTTCTCTGTCATAACCATCACATTGATATCTCTCTGTGTCTCTCTGCCTCTGTCTCTGTCTGTCTGTCTGTCTCTCTCAAAAACAATGAGAAAATGTGCTCGGGAGGAGATAAAAACATATTTTTTAATTATCAAAAGTCAGGGTTTGCCCCCTGGCTGGTAGCACAGTGGATAAGGCGCCAGCCTGTGAACCCAAAGGTCGCAGGTTCGATTCACCAGCCAGGGCACATAATCAGGTTGCAAGCCAGATCTCCAGCCAGGTCCGTAGCTGGAGGCAAATGAAAGCCAACCATACATTGATGCCTCTCTCCCTCTTTGCCTCTCTTCCCGCCTCTCTAAAAATAATAAAAATAAATAAAAATTAAAAAGAAAAAGATTGAGCTCTTTAAAAAAAAAAAAAAAAAAAAAAAGTCAGGGTTTGGGCCCTGGCTGATGGCTCAGTGGATTGGCATCAGCCTGCGAACCCAGAGGTCGCTGGTTCAATTCCCAGCCAGGGCACATAAACAGGTTGCAAGCCAGGTCTCCAGCCAGGTCCATAGCTGGAGGCAGGTGAAAGGCAGCCATACATTGGAAAAAAAAAAAAAAAGTCAGGGTTTGAACCCAGGTCTAAAATCTTCATGTGGCTTGCAAGGTCCTGCAAAGTCTTCTCCAACCTTGTAACCTAACCCATCTGCTTCCTCTGCAACCAGAAGTATGCTGCTAAATGCCAATCAATAGGCTCTTAGGAGGGAAGGACTGTGTTTGCCAATTCCCAGGATGTAAGAACTCCACCCTGGCTGATTTCAAGCCGCAGGCATGAAGTCAATGGGCTCCCTGAATTCCTGAAAACTGACCAACCAGATCTGCGAGCTGGTGGAGCACATCACTTACAACTCATGCCTCACTATACTGCAATTATCCTTGAACTAATATGCAAACGCTGTGCTCTCTCTCACCTTGGGACGTTCAACATTCACACATGCTTTTTTCTCTTCCTCACCAAAATCACTCATCCTCACAAGCATCAAGAGGCCTTCCCAGATTCTGCCAAGTCTTTCCTGGGTTCTCCCTTTTACTCCTGGAGCACCCAGACTTCCCGTATCACAGCGTTTCTAACACAGCATGGTTTCTTGTTTCCTTATCTATTTCCCGCTGCATTTCTTCACTCTGGCTGTGCAAAAGCCTTGTTGATCTTATGTATTCTTGTATCTCCACGTCTGCCCCAGCACTTGCTAAAGAACAACGCTTAGATGTACTGAGAATATGTACCAGATACTGTTCGAAGTTGCACACATATTACCTAATTTCATCCTTTCAACAACCCTGTGAAGTTGGCTTTATTATGTTCATTTTTCAGATGAGGAAATGGAGGCACGAGAGGAAGAAACCTTTCAAGCCTCTCCCCCGCCCCTATGAGCTCTGTGAATAACGCAGGAGTCAGGATCCAAGTCTGACAGATGGCTGAAGAGGCTTCCTTGTGCAGCCCTCTAGACCAGTAGTTCTTGACTTTTTTCCCGTTGGTGACCCTCAAGGAGAATGTTTTAATTAAATTTAAATTCTCCCTTGGAGAGAAATTAAGTACAAAAAATTAAGATTTCTTCAGATGGGGTTAAGCTTTGGAGGGATTTTCCATCTCCCAAGATCCAAGTTTTGTCCTCCTGGGAGCAAGATCATTCCCTTTGACGATGTAAGTTCCAGACCTTTCGCTATGCATTTAATGTACCATATGGTTATCCCTAAAAACATATGGTCTTATTTTACAGTTTTAATGATATCTTCCTGTAAGTATTATTCTGCATCTTGCTTTCTTTTCCCCCATCAGATATCTCGGGGAGATATAGTCGTGTGGAGGTATATAGGGGTGGGCAGAAGTAGGTTTGCAGTTATTCATATGATAAATAATCGTACAATTAAGAATAAACTTTGTTTTGCATACTCACAACTGTAAACCTACTTTTGTCCTGTGTGTTTATCATTTTTTAGTAATTGTTGTATAATTGTTTCACGTTTTATCATTTCTTAACTGTTGTGTGGTATTTAACTCATATCAATATGCTAAATTTATTAAGTTCTTCCACTATTGTATATTCAGAAAGATATTTATTTCTTGGCTTTCAACTAAGGCTTCAGTGAACCTATTTATGCACATCGCCTTGGGCCCAGGTGTGAGTGGTTTTTCTAATGTAGAGACCAAAGTGGGAATAGGGTACCTGCAAAAGTATATACTTTTAATAGATACTGTCAAATTATCCTCGAGAGTGACTATACTGATTTATTTCCCCACAGAGAATTTACAAGAATACACTTTTCCCCCAGTGTTTATATTAAATATGACCTCTTCCTACCTTGACTGGTGTTAAACATTTTAATTAAAGGAGTCGTTAAAAATATATTACTCATCAGCTGATAGGAGCTGTGTACAAGGGGAGGTGTGTGAAGTGCTGACAAATGACAGCAGCAAGGCTGGGGTGCTGAAGTGCCTTGTGCAGAAAACCTGTAGAGGGCCCAACTTCACAAAAGGCTAAGAATAGTGCTCAGGGGAACAGCTGCAGTGCAGTTTGAAATGGTGACATCAGACAGCACACACTAAATCTTACCCTTGCACTAAGTCACTCAGGCACCGAAAGCAGTACCGAGGGGACCGGAAACCAAACACCCAGAGTAAATGAAGTGTTGCAAGATAATGATCCATTAACCATAAAGAGAAATATACATAATGGAGGTAACACTAAACACCCTGAAAAGTAATACTAAAAACTCTTAAACTGTTCAAGAACAGCGAGGAATTTCTCTGTAGGGTAAAAGTTTACAGTCTCTTAGAGAATTAAAAGAAAAACAAACATAATAAATAAAGTAGAAATGCTCCTTTCTCCTGCTGTTTCTTTCTTTCCCTCCCTTACACATTTTGTACGTATTCCTTGCTTGGAATACGTACAAAATGTAGCAGCTTGTAAAATAATACAGGGAAAAAATGTGCGAATAACTTTCTGCATCATCAAGGTTCAAATTTCAACCAATATGGCTTTTTCTCAAAGGTAAGCCTTTCTCTTTAACCTTGCCCATGGAGGAGGTGAAGGAAAAGCAAACAGGAGACTCCACTTGTTGAGCACCTACTATGTGTTTTGCGCATATTCTGTCATTTAACCGCTGGAGCCATCCTGTGAAGTTATGATCACAGGTGAAGAAATTGCAGCTGAAAGAGGGAGGAGAACCAAGATGGTGGAGGAGTAAGTGGAGCTCCACCAATCTCCTCCCAGCACCAAACTGGAATTACAACTTACTTGGGGAGAAATCATCCAGAATAACCAACAGAACACCAGCTGGGGAGAAGCCTTATAACCATGGACAGAACAAAAGAGCCGATGCATTACAACACAACTGGTAAGAAGTGCAGGGCTCCCACGGGTGGCAGCTGAAGGGACGGAGAAACATCTCAGCAGCTTGAGTTGCCACCTGAGAAGGTGGGTTCTGAACCCCCAGCTGGGCTTCCCAGCCTACAGCTACACAGCTGAGAGTAAAAACAGCACCCAGCTGGAAAAAGCTGAAAGCTTTAGACAAGTTTAGACAGTTTGACAGAGAGATGGAGTTCTGAAAGGGACCATGCATGAAAATACAGTGGCACCCACCTACCGCTCCCACCTACCCCGGGCTCCAGCAGAGGGAGCGCAGGGTGGACTAGAGAAGCTTAGGGAAAGTTTGGGTCAGTGGCTTTACAGAGCGCTGAGGGAGCAGCCCAGGAGTCCAGGACTGACCCATCCCCCACACAGCCAGCAAACCACTCTTCTCCAAAGGGTAGGAGCCTGAGGGGAAGCCACAGCCCCACCCATAGGAATTAATCCACCCCACCCAGCAGTGCCTAAACCTGACCACTGATCCCAGGCTGATTGGATTAACAACTAAAAGAGACAAAGACAGTGGCTCTCCTGTAGTCTCCAACTGGCTGACTAGGCTCAGACTGGGACATGAGCTCAGGTCAGCAAGCACATATCCAGGAAGTAAAAAAAAGTGCACCTCTAGACCACAAAAGGCCACAACACTAATACAGCAAGTCAAAGCCGACCAATCTAAGAAGCAGAAACAAACAAGAGCCACCTAAAATGGGGAGACAAAGAAATAAACGCTCAGCAAATAGAAAGGAGGAATCGCCAGGAAGAGTGCAAAATGAAATAGAGGCAAGCACCCTATCAGACATGGAATTCAAAATAATGATGACAGAGAAGCTCAATGAGCTCAGTGAGTTCAAAGAAAACTACGAACAACTCCAGGGGAACTACAAAGAACTCCAGGGAAGCTACAAGGAACTTTCTGAGAATTACACAAGCATTAAAAAGAACATAGACACCATCAATAAAAGCCAGGAGGAAATGAGTAATACCATTTCTGAATTGAAGAACACAGTAGAAGGAATCAAAAGCAGGCTAGAGAAAGCAGAGGATCAGATAATCAAGCTAGAGGTCAATGTAGAAAAAAATTCCCAGGCAGTGCAACAAAATGAAAAAAGATTGAAAAAAAAATGAAGAGGTTTTAAGAGAGCTGCAGGACAACATGAAATGTAGTAACATCTGCATCATAGGGATACCAGAAGGAGAAGAGGAGGAGCAAGGGTTAGAAAACCTCTTCGAAAAAGTAATGACAGAACTTTCCTAACTTGAGGAGAGAAAATGTCATGCAAACTCAGGAAGCACAGAGGGCCCCAAGGAAGATGAACCCAGACAGGCCCACTCCAAAACACATCATAATGAAAATAACAAATTTCAAAGACAAGGAGAGAATCCTAAGAGCAGCAAGAGAGAAACAGCTAATAATATACAAGGGGGCTCCCATAAGGTTGTCTGTTGATTTTTCAACAGAAACACAAGAAGCCAGAAGAGAATGGCAAAAAGTACTTCAAGCAATGAATAAAAAGGTCTGCAACCAAGAATACTCTACCCAGCAAGGCAGTCATTCAAAAGGGAAGATGAAATAAGGAGCTTCCCAGACAAAAGAAGGCTAAAAGAATACATCTCCACCAAACCAGCATTGCAAGAGATGCTAAAGGGTCTGCTTTAAGAAGATGAAGAAACAGAGAGACAGGAACACAAGTACAAAGGTAAATGGATTAAATACACCAATCAAAAGACATAGGGCAGCTGAATGGGTAAGAACCAACTTTAACTTATGAATACTTTAAAGTGATCTTGTTATAAATAGATTTTACTAAATAAGGTACAATTTTGTATATGACTTATATCTGCATTACTACAGGTTAAGTTTTCTTAGATTGGAATCATTTCACAGTATGGGAAAATCAGGTTACTTGCAATAACTCAGAAAAAATCAAATGTAGTTAAGGAAGAAGAAAAAAGTAAGAAAATGTGGATCTATATTCCATAGAAGACATGTTATCTTTCTTATTCACTGTTATAAAATATGTGCTTATTTGTGTGTGTGTAATATATGAATTTTGTTAGCAATTCATGTTTTAAATAGCAACCAACTGGTCATGGGTGTGCTGTGAAATCAGTCAATCTTTAGGTTAGAAAAGATGCTGAGAATGAAGACCAATTTGGATGGAAGTTGCAAACTATTAAACTATATGATTCATGTACATAGACAATATATATTCTCATATTAGCATGTAAATTAGATGAGATTCCTTTCAACTAAATCATGGAAATATACTTTTTCAGTTATAAAGGCCCCCAAACTGGAGATGCTTGGGAAAAGGAATTAATGCTATAGTAAACTTTATTATTGAAATGTGAGCATACCTAATCTCTACCTCAACAGACTCTTAAATAGTTCAGGGGTTAGTTTAGGACCACATAGGAAGTCAACCACAAGTTCAAAAAATAGCTCAAATAGTATTCTACAAAATTATTTAAATCCTAGGGATTTTTATTTTTTACCTCAACTTAGTAGACATAATAATTTCTACTTTGGGGACTGGCTGAGCACTGCAAGAGCCATTATTTCTGAAGGCTTCAACTTGTAAAAACACATGTAGAAGAAAAACAGAGGGTATTGAAAGAAGTAAGACCTGTGCACAGCCCAAATAAATAAATAAATCTTCTATTTAAGATGGAAAACCCCAAAAAGAATAAGCTGCAGTTCCAGTAGCTTAAAATAAAGTTGAGTTGTATTATTGGAGTGGGGAGGATCTGACTCAAAAAACAAATTCATGTTTTACTATGGGTTTGGCACTGTCTCTGGGACAACTTTCACAAAAGTGAGTTCTGCAATACACCATTTCTCTGATATATTTCACAAAAATAGCATTCCAGAGTAAAATAACTATTAGGATATTAAGAAGAACAAAGGAAATAGAGAAGCCAAAGAACTTATATGCATGACTCATGGACATGAACTAAGGGGGGGCATTGCTGGAGGGAATGGGGTATTAGGTAGAGGGGACAAAGGGGGGAAAATTGGGACAACTGTAATAGAATCACAATAATAAAGAAAAAAGAAAGAAAATAAAAATAAAAATAAAGAAATTGCAGCTGAGCAAGGCTCCTCATCCAGCAACATTGGGATGGAAATTCAACCTAACAACTCCAAAGGCTCTCTCTCCATTGAGCTGTTCTGCTGCTGAATCTGAAAGACTCCAGTTAGTGGTCACACAGATCAGGCTGTAAAGTCATCTAAAGACGGTGTTCCTGCCGTATGACTATTCTTCACTAGACAGGAAAAAAAATAACAAAAACCCACATTACTGTTGTTCAGAAGTTTCTAGAATCACATTTTCTTTTCCAAGTTACTAGACTAGATTAAGGCAAAAGTAATAGTAACACTGGTTTGATTCCCAGCCAGGGCACATAACCAGGTTGCAAGCCAGGCCTCCAGCCAGGTCCATAGCTGGAGGCAGGTGAAAGGCAACCATACATTGATGTCTCTCTCCCTCTCTACCTCTCTTCCTTCCCCTCTCTCTAAAAATAATAAACACAAATCTTTTAAACAATAATAGTATTAATTATAGGAGGAGGACAACAAGACAGTAGTCAGAAAACTTGTAAGACTGCATCTGTTCTGAGATATTTCATTAAACCCTAAAAAAAAAAAAAAAACCTAAGAGAGGAAAAGCAGCAGGTTTCTCTTCTGACTCTTGATTTAGAACTTGATGCCAAATATCCCAAGCCCTGAAAACCAAGGCCCCTGCAAACAAAGACCAGTTCGCTGACATCACCTGCTCATTGTTCCAGCTGCTTCTTAAACAAAATAGCACCTCACTCACAAAAGCTCCATTATCCAAACACCCACCAAATGATAATTACGACCTGGATGATCCCCAGAGTCAGACCCACTTTCTGAAACTCAGTTTAAAGATTCAACCAAACTATGATTATTAGCTCACACCTGCACTGGTTTGACCCACTTACCTGGGGCTGTGAAATCACAGGGGTGGCGGGAGAGTGAGTGACCATGGCAGCTCCGCAGTTGTGGGCAGGGACCGGGCCCCAGCACTATGGCACCAGATGCAGGAGTCAAACTCTCGTGGCGGCGGATCAGATTGTAGGCATGCTAGGAGAAACTGTGTGCCTGGAAAAGAACAGGAAAACCCACGTTCAGCCTAAGAGGACCACCACGTGGGAGTGAGATGCCATGTGCCGAAGGAAGCAAAAACCCCTGATACCGAATGCCAGCCAGTGGCTTTCATGGAAGGAGAGGGTATCTAACATCTCAATGTCAAGATTTTTGTATCATGTGTCCAAACCAGTTAAGTTGATGTAGTTCCATGAGTTTGAATCCAACTCTGCAGGCCAGCTAGCTGTTTGGGAAAGGGACTTGCGAAGGTAGGGAGAATGGGCCGGGGTAAGAAGCCATCCTGTCGTTCAACAGTAAATGGAGTGACCTCACTTGAGCACTGAGAGTTTATATACAAAAGGGCAAAGAGACTAATAGCCTCAGCTATCTGCCCATTTAGCAGATGAAAAAACTGAGGGCTGGAGAAGGGAAGGGACTAATGTCACACATTTCCTTAACAGCAGAATCAGCACCACATAGAGCAAAAACCATCCCTAGTCCGGTAGAAAATGTAAGAATGGGAACTGTTCCATGTTAACATTTCCTCAGGGAACTTCGCTACCACTTCCAAGATTAAAGAAAAGAAAGGCACCCCAAAGTCACAGGAATCAGCCACAGGAACATGGCAGGAACTCAGGTGAGTGGTGGGGGCTTCATTACTCAGGCTTGTGTGAGGACAAGCACATTTTTTAAATCCTTTGACATCCTCAAAGAGAGCATGCTAGATCTGCGCAAAGTCAAACTAAATCTTTCACTACTAAGATATTCAATTTCCTGCAGTAACGCATGGCCCAAATTCTGCCAAAAGATTAATGTCATTGTTTTCATGTTGCAATTTAGCCCAGAAGAGAACTTTTTTTTTTCACAAGTTCAGTGTCATAAACATTATTGAATTGTACAGAAATATGCTATATTCATTTTTAAACTCATTAAAAGTGTCTTTCACTAGATAAAAAAGAATGCTTAAATATTCATCTATTTTAAGAAAATAGGTTGTTTTCCTATTACCTAAAAATAGTCTTTCATCCAGAAGCTATTTGTTGAGCATTTACAGTGAATCAAGGGTGTAATGAATAAAACCGACCCAACTCCTGCCTTCAGGAAGCTTTTGTCTGTAAATATACTTTCTAATTTCGCCAGCATGCAAGATGATATCTGAACACTTTTAAACTATTAGGAAGTGATACTTTTAATAAGAGTGAAAGTAACGAACTAGATCACAAGCTCCAAGTCTTGATTTATGCTACACATCCTTGAGATACATAGTAGGTAATACAAATTATTAGTTTCAGTTCTTTAAAAAAAGGGAAGCATACTAACTTTTCCCTAGCGGTATTTAAGAACTATCTAGTTTCAAGGTTTTCATTGAACCTTGTCATGTCAGACTATAGGAGCCCTTTGTACAATGGTGTATGTTTATTTAACTGTGAAAATACAAGTAGTAACAGCAAAGTTGTACTTAAGTCAAGTCTTTTGGCCCAAAATCCACTGGTACGAGCCTATACTAGCCAGGTAACCTCAGAGGAACATTTTCCTAAGAAACAACCTAGGTTTGGCAGCAACTTCTATGAGCTTTACATTTTGATTTGTATCCGGTCTTTGTGTATTACCCTTCACACCATAGTGTCAAGTGCTTTAGGTTTTAAAATGTTTAGAACTGTGGCACCTTCTGATTTGCTTCTCCCTGCTAGAATAACTATTCTATGAAGAAATAAGCAGTAAAGCTGTCAAGCAGTTTTGGTATAACAGTCAACACTGGTGATCTCCATCACATGTAGGGTACACAGATGAATGTATAAATAGCATGACAATCAAAATATATATATATATATATATATATATATATATATATATATATATATATATATACAACAAGCAAGCAAGATTCCACTCTCCAAGACCCAAACTGTGTTCGGATCCAATATCATTTCTGCCAAGCTAAGTCATTAAGCTATATAACTTTAGTATATTTTCAACATAGGGTGGGGCAAAAGCAGGTTTACAGTTGTTTGTATGGAAAGCAATGCATTCATGAATAAATAATAATACAAGAAAAAAAACATGTTTCGTGTACTCACAACTGTACATCTCCTTCTGCTCCACCCTACATTCAGACTACACAGAGTTGCCCAAAAGGTGAATCCTGGACCCCTAGCTGGGAGTAAGGAAAATGGTATAGAAAACGATGTGACAAATATACCACATGGCATCATTGCTGATAACAAAAGGGGGAGGGGTGGGAGATTACGATTTAATGAAACCTTCCTGATGCTGAGCACTGGAGCTGTCATCTCCCAGTTTGAGGCAGACGGTGTTAACTCACTTCACACTTAGGGAACCTGACCCTTGGAAACATTGTGTGACATCTGCAAGTCACAAGAGGCAGGAAGTGAGGGAGCGGAGACCTGAACCAGGACACACTCCAGAGCCCCATAGACTAACCCTTCCAGGGAACAAAAGATGGAAAGAAGGTGCTTGGAGTCTTTAAGCACAACCTGCAGGTAGCCCCAAAGAACAAGGACAAAAGTCAGGTATCCTGCAAAGAAACTGCTTTCCCCAAACTTTAAACAAAGACACCTGTGTAGCTCTCAGCTCTAAAATTTTAGTGGCATGTCCCCAGTTTTGATTTATGCTACACATCCTTGAGATACATAATAGGTAATATAAATGATTAGTTTCAGTTCTTTAAAAAAAAAAAAAAAAAAGGAAGCATATTAACTTTTCCCTAGCGTATTAAAGAACTATCTAGTTTCAAGGTTTTCATTGAACCTTGTCATGTCAGGCTATAGGAGCCCTTTGTACAATGGTGTATGTTTATTTAACTGTGAAAATACAAGCACTGAGCAAAATAACATTTATGAAGCCTATTTACTTCCCCACTTATTTACAACACTGAACAAATCATGGGAGAACTAGACACAATGACCAAAAGACAATATCCTAAGTAATACCGCTGTTGGGTCTCCAGCTAAGTAAGCTGGTTTACTTTGACATACTAGTCCTGGGCTTCCCCAGAGCTGCAGCCCATCAACTACAGAGCTGCACAGACTTTTTTGAAAACCACATCCCTCTTGAACTCTTCCAAATACCTGGGTACTTGCCCTGCAGTTCTTCCCATCTGTCATCAACCTAACTCTCCATTTCCTTTGCTTGGGCTCCCAGACTGCTCCAGCTACAGGAAACCACAAGGCGGGGTGGGTTGGCCCCACGAACTCCAGCTACCCCTGGGTCATTTCTATTGCCTACTTCCCTTCTTCTCTAGGTGTCTCCATTTTCGAGTCTAGCACCTCTCCTAATCTACACCATTCTTTGCAAAACCACAAAACTACCACTAAGGCCCCTCACTTGCAAAGTTGAGTATTGTCACTTATTTCCTTGGCCACTTATTCATTCCCCTATTGTCACTGGATATGAATTACCTCAATATCCCTCCCTGCAACTCAAAATGGATATGTAAAGTACAACTTACAAAGACAGCTACATAGGCTCATTCCTCTGTGCCAGATTACTGGAGAAATAAGAACAGGAAATATCCTGAATGATCCCTAGAATCCCAACTATTGCTTAAACTTCCAGAAACATAGGAGTGGGTAAAAGAAGGTATACAGTTGTTAGCATGGAAAGACATATAATACAAGAATAAACTGTTTTTGCCTACTCATTACAGTAAACCTACTTTTGCCCGCACTGTATACAGGAAAAATCAACATGGAAAGTTGACAGGACTAAGGCATAACAAGGCCTTCATGTGAAGCTCCAAGTGCAGGGACCGCAGGAAATCAGCAAATGAGACCCCAATATAGTCATATTGATACTCCTAGTTCAGCGAGATGAAGGTCGTAAGAACCAAAGCTGGTGAGAGCTGGAGTACATTTAAAACACACTCACTCCTTAAAAGGGATTCCTGGTTCCAACAGAGCAAGCAATCTCTGGCTGTATTCACTTCTAATTTCCATGTGGCCATGTGACTGCATAAGAAAACACGTGGGGGCAACAACAGAGAAAAACCAACACACTACCAGCTGGCTTCTGACATGGGCAGCCATGTCATGTGCCAATAACCTTACCAAGTACCACATCAAGTGCCTAGAAGAAAGTCGTCCTGAGCCAAACTTCATTTTGGTTACTCCTACAACAGACGCTAGCTCCTTCCCCAGGGCTTACAGGAAGATGAATTTCAAATTTGCAAATTTATCTCCTATAAATCTAACCTTTTTCTTCATCTGGACTTGAGTCAAACAGTGACTCATTTCAGTCTCCTGAAAGAACACAGGGCCATAGCTGACACTGAGCATACATAGACTTTCCTCTCAAAGGATAAGCAACAGAGAAAAGTCCAGGTCCACTAGGCAAATGAAAAATACTACGGTTTAAGAGAAGGGAAGAGTCTAGAATCAGAGCAAATATTTATTTAAGAAATAGGTGTACTGCATAAAAGGAAACTTGAAAAATGTATGAGATCACCCTGGTTGGCATGGATCAGTCGGTTAGGCATTACCCTGCAAAATGAAAGGTCATTGGTTTGATTTCTGGTCAGGGCATATGCTTGGGTTATAGGCTAGTCCCCAACTGGGGAGCATGCAAGAGGCAACCAGGTGATGATTCTCTCTCACATTGATATTTTTCTCCCTCTCTTTCTCCCTCCTTTCCCTTCTATCTAAAAGTAAGTAAATACGATCTTTTAAAAAACATATAAGATCAGAAATGAGTCTGCATTAACCAAAAAAGAAAAATATACCTGAATTATAAACTTAAAAGAAGGCAGTTGATAAAGCAGAAAATAGAGTTAAAAATAAAGCTGAAAATGGTATATTAATAGAGCAGAAGATAAACCAGAACTTAGAGGAGTGGCGGAGAGAGCTACACAGATAAAGACTTTAAAACTTCTATCCTGAAAGCAGAACAGATTAACAAAAAGTACTAGAGGAGGAAAGAAGAAGCTGTCAATACTAAAATCTGGAAGGAATCAATTTACCCTCAACGTTTTAGAAAAGTGCTGCACATATATAGAAACATAAATCCAATAAGAAAACAATTTCAGACTTGAAATTTCTGCAGAGGGCTCTATGGTCTGGCAAAAACAAATAAATTCTGAACCCCTAACCTGAAAGGATTAAGCAATGAGATATAGGAAAGCCAGAACTATAGTGTAGCTTTCTTAGCATCTTTTATCCGTACAAGAGCTAAATAGCATCTAAAGCCAGCCTTCTATCATTTAAGGCCTGAGGCTGGGAGAGCCTTCTTTCTAGGCTCTGAACAGATGAAGAGACTTAAAAATAGAAACATCAGGAAGAGGACATTGACCCATTGAAACAAAACCAAAATGCTTAAAAATCAATCATTGGAAATTCAGTAGGAGGACTGGAATGTCCCGTTCCAAATAAAAAATATAAAATGGAAAGCAAAAAACAAAGCGAGAGAGCTAGGGGGCTAGTCCAGAAAATCTAGTAGCCAAATAAAAACAATTCCAGAATAAAAGGATAAAGAAAATAAAAGGAGTGGAAATCAAATAACTAACTCAAAGCATTTTCTAAAGTGGGAAAGTCCTGTTTGTTGAATGTATAGGCCCAATAAGTGCCTACCTGCCTACATGAATGATTTTGATATACTCACATAAAGCACACCATTGTGAGGTCTGGTTTTGTTTTTTACACTAGAGATTTTTAAAAGTCCGATAAGCTACTCAAAAGTGTGTGTGCAGAGAAGCTCATAAACAAAGAGTTTGGAATAAGTCTTCTAGAAGCAAGAAGACAAGGGAGCAATGAGAAAAGTGATTTACAATCTGGAATTCTATTGAAGGATGTTCTTCCAAAACAGGCAGGAAACTGAGAAAAAGGAAGGTACGCTATACAGGAACAGGAAGTCAACACAGGAAAAAACAACAGGAATTCCTGGTGTAATTGTGAAAGGAGGCCCATGGGTGACAGGTAGGAGGCTCAGAGTACTCTTGACAGAATAACTCTGCCTCTGGATATATGTATTAAGCACAGATGTTTAGAACTGACAATGAGTTTGGGATACTATCTCATACTCATTCAAATAGCTGCTAAAAATAAAATAAAAAAATAAAAATAAATGAAAACAAATGTTGAAGAATGTGAAAACGCCAGAACTTTTATATTCTGCTGGTGGAAACGCAACATGGTTCAGCTGCTATAGAAAAAACGATGATGGTTCCTCAAATAATTAAAAATAGAATTATCATGCAATCCAGCAAAGTATTGGGTCAATACCCAAAAGAACTGAAAGCAGAGTCTCTAAGAGAACAGCATTATTCACAATAACCAAAAGGTGGAAGCAATCCAAGTGTCCCTGGACTTGTGAATGGGTAAACAATATGTGGAATATACATACAATAGAATGTTATTCAGCCTCACAAAGGAGGACATTCTGACACATGCTATAACATGGATTGACTTAGAGTAATGAGGACATGGCTCTAACTAAAATAAGTCATTCACAAAAAGGCAAATGTTGTTTGATTCCATTTATATACGATACCTATAGTAGTCATATACAGACACAGAAGGTTGAAGGGCAGTTTCCAAGGGGCTGAGGGTAGATGGGAATGGGGAGTTGTTTTTTAATGGGTATAAAGTTAGTTTTGCAAGATGAAAAAAGCTCTGGAAATCTGTTTCTCAACAATATGAATAGATAGAACACTACTGAACTTGAAGATGGTTAAGACAGTTAATTTTATGTTATATACAAGACCTGCCCAAAAAGTATCCAGCCATGTGCTATGAAAAATAGAGACATTTGTTAAAGAAGATATAAGACACAAGAAATATTGTACATAGGACAATGACACCTCAGTCCCCTTCAAAGTAGACACCTTGGGACCTCACATAGCTCTGCCAGCATCTTCTACCATTTAAAACACTCTGCAAAATCTTTGTTGGAATTGCCATCAGCGCCCCATCATATTTTCCTGAATCTCATTGGCAGTATGAAATCCCTTCTCTTTCAAAGGTGATGTTAGTTTTGGGGAAAGGCAGAAATTGCAGGGTGCCAAATACGGGATGTAGGGGGACTGAGTCCCCTGGGTAATTTGATATTTTGCCAAAAAACTCTGCACATGATGTGATGCATGATTGAGTGCTTGGTCATGATAAAGCTGCCAGTCACCAAATGGCCCATAGCTGTGGCCTTCTGAATCATCTGAATAGTTTCTACAGAAGAATGTTCAAGCTTCATGCAAAGTTTGATGCAGATTCATTGCTCTATAAGCTCCCACTGACCAGTACAGTGAAGTTGTCATTGTTTATGCATATTCCAGTCCACTCTTCCTTGGCTGCCAGATTACATCGATGTTGTGCAAACCATTCTTGTTATATTAACAACAGCTGGACTTTTCCTGGAAAGACCCCATATACGGTACCAGAATTTCATACAAAAGAGCTCTCCACATTCCAGGAAAAACATAAAATTCATGATCTACCATTGGACTTGTTAAGTTACTAAACTTCGAAAATTAAACAAATTCCCACAACATATCAAGTGGGGAAAATCAAGTCTTAAAAGGCAAAAGTACTGAGCTAGACAAAGCCATCATCCTGGCCACAACTGTTAAGACAAAGGGGCAACTTTCAAGATTTTGTCAGAAATATGAAATGACTCATTAAGTGTACATTCAGCCAAGCTGTCTTTTACTTTCAACAGCAAGAACACGCCACTTTTAAACATAAAATAATCAGGATATATTTCATCCTGAAAAGTCCATTCGATGACATAATGTAACTATGTGACAAATTACCATATGTGCTCAGGAGGACCTTGACAAGAGCAGTCTGTCAGTCCATACAAACAGACTATCTGCAGTAATAATGGTGGCCAAAAACACAAAAATAGGTAAAGTTTTATTATAACTATTAAAAGAAAAGCTATGTAATTGAAATATATATACACATAGGACTGTAATATATAGAACTGTAATAAACTAAGTCAAACTGCAAGGAATCATAGGAAAAAGGAGAAAAATGTTCACCTTTTGAAAAAAGGAGTCAATTGATACTGCTGTATTTTTTAAAGTTGATAAAATGGAGAATTTCAGGCTTGAAAACCCAAAGCAGGAAGGGAAATGGGGGGAAAATGTCACAAAGGAACAGCCATGCTACATTTTTGTGTCTGGGTCTCCTGTCCTCACCACTGTTCCTATAAAACCAGTGAGGCACATGATCCAGCTGGAACGAACAAAGCTATGGCACGCAGAGTTGGAACGAAAAATAGAAAAGAAAAGTACTCGAGAAACCAAATGATTTCCTCACATTTTGTTTTAGAGTAACATCTCTACCTGTGGTGGCTGAAAATTTCCTCTCTTCTTTAAAGCATGAAAGCCAAGATCTTGCTTCAATATACTCACAGAGGATGATATATATCATGTTCTTAAATCTTTCCCTTTCCACACATAGGATCAGTTTTTCCATTTGCTTCTCCAGCTTTTCAATCAGACCTTTTCTTCTACATTTGGTCTAGAAGTCTATTGTTCTTCCTACATGGCACTCAGCTGACGCATTCAAAGGAATAATAACAGCTGGCCCATCCTGCTCACACTGCCTGAAGAAAGAAAGTCAAGCACCACAATCACGCTATTTTACATGTACTTTATCAGAGGCCAGTATACTACAGACTGATGAAACTGGCCGAAAATTATTTAAATGAGCTTGCTGGCTAAAGACTATATTGATAGTCAAAAAAACTAGGAATTGTGAAAAAGAAACATCACAATGAGGGCAAAGAATGTATTAGCAATACTCCTTACAGCCTTACCGTTTCCATCTTAAACTACTTTGTGTTACATTGCCTAGTAAGTGGGGGGAAATCGATAGTTTAGGAATAGTGGATCAGAAATAAGATGGAATTGCAGGTTTCTGAGTTAGAGAAAAATGAACCATGCATGCTCAATCACAAAGGGCCAGAATAAGAAAAGATGGGACTTAAAGGAACAGAAGTCCAATAAAAGGATTAAGAAAATCCTCTAGAAAGGTAAGACAATTAGAACAATCATACTTATGATAAGAGGCTGACTACTGCCCTGTTTATTTCTATTGCCCACAACCTACAATGTCTAAACTTTTTAATATTTTACTTATTATTTTTAGAGAGAGGGGAAGGGAGAGGCAGAGCGGGAGAGAGACATCAGTGTATGGTTGCCTTTCACCTGCTTCCAGCTACAGACCTGGCTGGAGGCCTGGCTTGCAACCTGGTTTTGTGCCCTGACTGGGAATCGAACCAGCAACCTTTGGGTTTGCAGGCTGGTGCCTTATCCACTGTGCCACCAGCCAGACTCCACAATGTCTAAACTCTTGATCATCTTGAGTATCTGCAGCCACAACCCTGAACCATCTGCCTAGGGATCCAGAGCAGTGCAAAGACTAATGGCAATTAAGAAAGAGTTCCACCTAAGGGATAAAGCATGAAACATAGGGTGGATATATTTTTATTGAGAAGTGTTTGAAAAGGGATCCTCTGAGCCAAGCTGAACATTGCAGCCCATAGATTTCAGGGGGAAAATATTACAACCCCTAAAACCAAGTCTGAGGCCAAGCTAGTCTTTTCCAACAGAGCCGATAGAGGAGTCTTAGGTGGTATTTCCTTTTAAGAGCAAGTGCATGTTTCTAAATTCAGAAGTAGTTCCCAAATGGCCCAGAATAAAAGTCACATAAATAAATATACATTTTCATGTTGGTGGAGCTGAAGGGGAGAGAAAGAGGGAAAAGAGCAAACAGGGCTGGGCAGAGTGTTGAGATAGCTGGTCAGAATTCAGAAGTCTATGCTTGTGGTAAGAAAAGTGATCCAAATAACAGTTGGTAACAGTAAAGGTTCTCCATATTTACAACTTTGAGTAGCTTGAACTTCAAGTACTTTGAGAGTACAAGTCAAAATGAGTTCTGAGTGCTTGAACTGAAGAATAATGATTTAAAGCTATATTTCAACATAAGAAAATTATGCTTGAGAAATAATTTTCAGAAGTATTTGCCACAATGTAGGAAAATGGGCATTCAAATTTATTTCTCGTGTTGGTGCAACTGTTATAATCTGTGTGGAACATAGCGCGCACGCGCGCGTGTGTGTGTGTGGGTGGGTGTGGGTGTGTGTGTGTTGCATCAAGATCCTAAAATGTGCATTCAATCCAAGGGTATGAAAAAATTTATACTGTGGAAAGAATTATTATTAAAAGAAAAGATTCTGCTACAAGGATGCTTAACATAATATCATATGTGATTGGAAATTTTAGGAACAAGTTAAACATCTAACAATATAGTACTTGCCAACTGAGTCATTAAACTATGTGTATATGCAATTCAACTTTATACAGCCAATGAAAATTAAATTATATTGCAATTATTTAAATATTTAAATATTTATATCTCTTCTCCATTTAGGAAAGCATACAGACAGAAAAATAATATATGTACATATATATGCACTGAGGTGGTATGGGCATTTCAATTTTAAAATGTACAGGGCTAAGATGGGATAACTTCCTGAGTAAAATGAGAAAAGCAGATTAAAATGTACAAGGTACTGGACATTGGGCAATAAAACACAATGATCCCTGAGAAATGGGAAAAGAATGAGGTGAACCCTATGATTTCCCCAGCTTCCTACCCCAGAGCCAGGCAGAGAGAACTTCAGATGGAATCCAGGGAACTTACTAAGTTGAAGGGGCAGATGTGAGAACCCAAGAAACTCAAAACAGCTCGCGTTCAGAGTATAGCAGAGGAGAAAACTGAAAAGACAGAATATCCCAACAATCTGCATTATCCACTGGCGCATTCAACAGATAACTGATCAGAGAAGGCACATGAGGAAACTGTTAGAGGCCTGAGTAATATCCATCTGAACAGTTTCTGTTCCCACCAGCAAGACTGGAAAACCTCATCATTCATAGGACATTAGGTAGTGCACTCAACAGCATGCTACCTCAATAGTGGGGAATAATTAGACTTAAACACTAAGTTGATCCCACTGAACAAGTTTTAAAAGCAACACATGAAAAGATTAAATTGTTTCCAAGTAATTATTTCCAAGCAACTCAAAACAAAACTTGCGAATATTTATAAGAACATAGAAATATCCAGCATTCAACAAGGTACAATTCACAAGCTGGCATCCAAACAATGATTACCAATCAAGCCATGGAGCAGGAAAAAATGAAGTGACAGAAATAGAAACTAGGCAAAATAAAGCACTAAGAGGAAAAAAAAAAGAAATAGGAAAAACTAAAAGAACATCACTGAAAGAACATCAGTGGGAAATTTTCAAGTGGACTAATATACATATAATTGTAATCTCCAAAGAAAAGAGAAAAATATTTGAAAAATAAAGACCCCAAATTCAAAATTTAATAAAAATTATAAATCTTAAAATTCAATTAAGTTTAATGAACTACAAGTACAAGAAACAAAGAAAAATGCACAAAGGTACATCATAATCAAATTTATCAAAACGTAACAATAACAATGAAATCTTTAAAACTGCCAGATTTCCAAAAAAAAAAAAAAAATTGTGGCATAGAAAAACAATAATAATGATGGCAACAGATTTCTCATCAAAAATAATGCAAGCAAAAAGACAGAGATAAACATCTTTAGAGTAATGGGAAAAAATAACACTATCAATCTAGAATTCTATAAACATGGAAAAGGTTTTTCAAAAATAAAACAAAGCCCTGGCTGGTGACATAGTGGATAAGGCACTGACCTGTGAACCCAAAGGTTACTGGTTCAATTCCCAGCCAGGGCACATAACCAGGTTGCAAGCCAGGTCTCCAGCCAGGTCCTTAGCTGGAGGCAGGTAAAAGGCAACCATACATTGACGACTCTTTCCCTCTCTGCCTCTCTTCCCCTCTCTCTGAAAATAATAAGTAAAATCTTTTTAAAAAAATTAAAATATTGTAAATAATATTAACACCCCCCCACCCTTGGCTACTGAGTAATAAACAACTTAAAAATCTTAAAATAAATAAACAAAAATATTTTCAAACATAAAAAGATGAAAGAATTCGGCATAAACAGACCTTGGACTATAAGAAGTGTCCAAAAGGAGGCCCTGGCTGGTGGCACAGTAGATAAGGCACTGGCCTGTGAACCCAAAGGTTGCTGGTTCAATTCCCAGCCAGGGCACATACCCAGGTTGCAAGCCAGGCCTCCAGCCAGGTCTGTAGCTGGAGGTAGGTAAAGGCAACCATACATTGATGTCTCCCTCCCTCTCTGCCTCTCTCCCTTTCCCTCCCTCTAAAAATAATAAAATCTTTAAAACAAGATGTCCAAAAGGAAGTCCAATAGACACAATGAAAATGGAGTCAGATGGAAATGTAATTTTCACAAAGAAATGGAGAACACCAAAAATAGTAATAAAATTAGTATATATAATAAACAATTTTCTTATATGTCTTAGACAGCTATAATAAAAAAGACAGGTAACAACATGTGTTGGTGAGGATATGAAGAAATAAAACCCTCATGCATTGTTTGTGGTAATGTGAAATGGTGCAGCCATTTGGAAAAACATCCTGGTAGTTTTTCAAAATATTAAACAGAGTTTCCATATGACCCAGAGATTCCACTCTTAGGTGTATGTGCTCCCCAAAATTAAAAATATATGTCTACATGAAAATTTATACAGGAATGTTTATAGAGGCATTATTCAAAATGGTTAAAAGGTGGAAACAATATAAATGTCCACTTTTGTACTGACCAATGAATATTTAAAAGTTAAATGTGGTATTTCCAAACAATGGAATATTATTAGGCAATAAACAGAAATTAAATAATGATAAACTCTATAAGCATGCATGAACCTTGAAAATATTATGCTAAGTGGAAGAAACCAGTCACAAAATCCCAAGTGATTCCAATTATGTGAAATGTCTAGGATATGTAAACCTATGAGACAAAAATGTATATTAGTGTTTGCTGGGGGGTTGAGGGAAGATAAACAGGGAATGAGGATAACAGGTACAAGATTTCCTTTGGGAAAGATAAAAATTTTCTAAAATTGATTGTGGTGATAGTTGAATAACTTTGAATATATTTTAAAACCATTGAATTATTCTCCTTTAGAGGTGAATTATATGTGAATTATATCTCAATAATGCTGTTAAAAATAACTGACAAAAATAACATGGAGATTGTTACAAAAGTAAAAGACAAAGCTAGGGAGGAAAATATAAGTATACTGTTGAAAGATATACTATTCAGGAAGAGGTATAATATCACTGAAAAGTAGTTTACAATAAATTAAGGCTTACTATAAATGCTGAACGAGTCACTAAAAAACAAAAGAATTATAGCTAATATTCCAAGAAGTAGATAAAATAATTTTATAAAATATACCAAACACAAAAAAGGAAGATGAACAAGGAATAGGTGGGACAAATAGAAGCAAGATGACAGATTTAAATATCACCGTATCAACACATATCACATGCCTATTAAATGTAAGTGGTCTAAACAGCTCAATTAAAAGGTAGAGATTGTCAGATTAGATTTTTTTTTTAAAGCAAGACCAAATCATATGCTCCCTATAAAAGCCATATTAGAATATGAAGATACAAATAATTTAAAAGTAAAAGGATGGAAAACATGCCAAACCAACACTAAACAAAATAAAGTGGAATGCTCATATTAGTATCTGACAGGGTAGATTTTAAAGCAAAAAATATATATTACCAGATATAAAGAAGGTCATTTCATGATGATAGAAGTGTTGACTCAGCAAGATGACATACCAATCCTTAAAAGCTTATGCATCTAATACATAGTAGCCCTGGCTGGTAGCACAGTGGATTAGGCACTGGCTTGTGAACCTAAAGGTCGCTGGTTCAATTCCCCAGCCAGGGCACATAACCAGGTTGAAGCTAGGTCTCCAGCCAGGTCTATAGCTGGAGGCAGGTGAAAGGCAACCATACAATGATGTCTCTCTCCCTCTCTGCCTTTCTCCCTTCCTCTTTCTCTAAAAATAAATAAAATCTTAAAAAAAAAAAAAAAAAAAGAAGTAAAAAATGATGATAGCCCTGGCTGGTAGCACAGTGGTTAAGGCGCCAGCCTGCAAACCCAAGGGTCTCAGGTTCTATTCTCCAGCCAGGGCACATAACCAGGTTGCAACCCAGGTCTCTAGCCAGGTCTGTGGAGGCAGGTGAGACACAACCATGCATTGATATCTCTCTCCCTCTCTGCCTCTCTCCCTTCTCCTCTTTCTAAAAATAATGAAATAAAAAATCTTAAAAAAAAAGATGATAGGAGCAATGGGCAAATCTACAATTACAGCCAGAGAATTCAATATTCCTCTGTCACTAATTAATAGAAAATTAGTAAGTATATGAAGTACTTGAACAACACAATCAATCAACTTAAAGTATTTGACATTTTGAGAATATTCAACCCAGCAGGATATACATTCTACTCAAGTGCAAAAGGAGCTTGTACAAAATAGGGGATATTCTGAGCCATAAAACAAGTCTCAATAAATTTAAAAGGCTACAATTCATACAAAGTATGTTCCCTGACCACAATTTAATTAAATTAGAAATCAATAACAGAGTAACTGCTGGAAGATTACCAAATGCTAGAAAATTAACATACCTCTAAATACCTTAGGGATCAAAGAAGTAACTGAAGGAGGAAATTAGAAGTTATTACGAATTAAATGAAAGTTTGAGTATTTTGAAATGAATGAAAAAAATTTTTTAAATGTATTTGTGGAATGCCACTAAAGCAGTTCCTAAGAGGAAAATTATAGCACTAAACGTTTATATTGGAAAATAAGTCTTATCTTACCATCAGAAACTAGAAAATATGCCCTCATTAAGTCTAGAAGAAAATAGACTACAATCAAATCGAAAGCAGAAAATGGTTTTAAATATGTGCAGTTTATGCCATCAAGAATTATTTTTAAAAATCAAAAGTCTTCTAATAACGAAAATGCTGTATTACAGATATTTTTAAGTACAATATTTAAAGAACATTTTTCTTCAATGGAAAACACTAGCATATAAGCAAATCTGATGACTAATTACTATATATATTACATATATTCCTACATTTGTAACAATACAAGGACAGCCATGGGAGTATTGGAGATTAAATAATGTAAGGAGAACGTCCCTATGGGAAGGTAGCCTGGAGCACTTGTCGGAGCCTGAAAGGTATGGGGCATCAGTCAGAGGTAAGAGAGAGAGGTATGGAGTCATGGTTTTCAATAGCTGCAGAAACAAAACTAGATGTAAGAGTGTGTACATGCATGCATGGAGTGAAAGCCTAGGAATAGGGACACCCCAATAATGACAAGTATCCTAGCACTTAGAGCTTGGTTTCTAAATACCATTTTCTATTGAAGGAAACCAGGCTCTTTGGGAAAATGTCTTTTTCCAGAGCTGGGGTAAGAGAGGTACACAATGACTCAGAATATCTGGTGCCAGAAAGACATGACTCAAAAATGAAAGCAACGTGTAAAAAGGACAAGGAAACTAGCACCCCTGGCCTATATTGAAATTTTTGAGCTTAAGAATTAATAATGAACAAAACAAACAAACAAGCAAAACAGAACCAGATACATGAATACAATGAATAGACCTTCAGTGGGCAGGGGAGAGGGGGTAGGGAGAACAGGGGAGAGGGGAGGAGGAGGCAAAGAAAGGGAGCAGTTTAGTCAAGGAACTAGAATGGAAGAACCATGGTCATGGACAACAAGTGGGATTGACTTTGCAGGGGAGTGGGTGAGTGGGTGGGGAAGGGGACAGAGGGGAGAAAAAAAGGGGATGGATGTAATACAACAACAATAAAATTAAATTTAAAAAAAGATAATGAAAGAACAAATGTATAACAATTTGAATAAAATAGACTCCATGAATTCATTTTAATATAAACTAATAAAAGTTTGACAAGAACTGGGATGTTTACATAGACTCAAATGCTTCCCCACAGAATTCTTACTAACTACAATGGAAAAATAATAACCTTACAGTGAGAAGTCTGGAAGACACAATCATAACCCAGTGATCAAAGTAAACAGTGATCGCCAGAAATTTGGACAAAGCTGCATTGTGTACTGTCTGATAGGATGCGATGAGACTATAGCATCACTTCTACGGTATTTCTGCCCAAGTTTCAAAATCTGAATTCAATCAAAAGGAAACGTAGGTCAAACACAAAGTGAGAGGTATTGTACGAAATAGCTGCCCTATAACCTTCAACACATCAAGGTCATAAAAGAGGGAAGAAAACTGAGGAATTGCTTCACAAAGGAGACTAACAAAAGCTATGATAAATACAATGCAAGGTCCTGGACTGGACCCTTTGCTGAAAAGGATATTATTGACACAACTGAGGGAAACTTGACTAGGATCCGAAAATTAGCTGAGAGCACGATGAAGATGTTAACTTCCTAATTCTGATGGTGGTTTTGCGCTGATGTGAAAGAGCATCCTTGTTTGCAGGACATACGTTATAAAGCACTTGAGGGTGTTAGGGCAATGCCGGCAATTCATTCTTAATTTTTTTTTTTTTTTAAAGATTTTATTTCATTAATTTTAGAAAGAGGGGAAGGGAGAGAGGCAGAGAGGAAGAGAGACATCAATGTATGGTTGCGTTTCACCTGCCTCCAGCCACAGACCTGACTGGAGACTTGGTTTGCAACCTGGTTATGTGCCCTGGCTGGGGAATCGAACCTGCGACCTTTGGGTTCGCAGGCCGGCGCCTTATCCACTGTGCTACCAGCCAGGGCTTCATTCTTAATTTTAACTGACTACTCTTGTACTGCCACTTGCAACTTTTCTGTAAATGTAAGCGGGGAAAACATGGGGGAGGAGGAGAGGAGGAGCAGGGCAAGAGAACCTCCTAGAATAAATGTGTTTAATTAGGAGAGCGTGTTCATGTGTCACTACTAACTGCAAGAACAGACATTCCCAAGAATAAATGTAATTTAAAACAATGTTTTAATCTAGTTAGAAGTTAGTGTTACAAAATACATGACTATACCAGACACACATGTGCCTGATTTGAGAAAAGACGTCGCAGACAAATCGCAGAGTGTAAGAGGCATGTTGCCAAAAGTCAAATAGGATTCTTGAAAAAGGAGAAGTCTGGACCACAGGAAAAAAGCCAACATCACAGCACCAAGTTTTACTCTATTTTCAAAAGCAAAAAAAAAAAAAAAAAAAAGTATTGCAGTATTGGAGAGGTACATTTACATCCAATAAAACAAAGAACAAGGCAGACACCCCTGCGATTTGTTTCTTCTGCATCCGGGATATAAGGGAACTGTGAAAAGGTACCATGTTCTTTGAAGCTGGTGGATTATGAAATTTCTTCTGCCTACAGTGGAAATAATCTCTTCCAGATGTTGTTTGGCCCACAGTATGCTATTCAAAAATATGATTTTTTTTTTTCAAAATTCAAGAGCCAAATAAGAAACCTACTTTCCTTCACTTATCTCTAATTAAACTGGAGATAAGTTAGCTTTAAAGAAAAAAAATCAGTGTACATCCCAAGTCTAGACTTACACATCCTGCCCAAAGTTTTGAGGGGGAAAAAATATATAGCATTTAAAAACAATCCTAGTATCTACTTTGCCATGGGAAAACTAATGAGACACTTCATTCCATTTCCTTTTCTGCTCCCTGCATACACCACTTTTCCTCTGTGAAGTCTTTCATGGCACTATCACTTTAAAAGAGTGAGTATAGAGAGAAATCTAAAGAAAAGGAGTATTGTGGTAAAGGATGAATTATTCCCATCTGGGTTGTGGCTATGTAAATACCATCATTGCCGGAGGATTCACATACACGTTTCTACCAGCTTGAGAGGCCAGCAAGGAAAGGCTGGCCTCATTCATTAATATAACTATTTTATGAGTAACATCTCCAACATGATCGTCTCTATTGAAGAAATTAAATTAAATGGCTCTTCTTTGTTTGCCATGGTTTAGTCACTATGAAAACAAACAAAAAAGCACCCTTCCCTAACTTTCATGAACAGCATTCTAACTCCTGTTTTCCTGGTATAAAAGGGTTTTAAACATAATGGGGAATACCTTTTTTAAATGATTGTTGAAGCTGTTTACTGCAAAGGCAGCAAAAAAGGAAAAGGAAAGAAGCCTTTTTATAAACTGTGAAGGAAAATTTAACTACAAAGTAGCCACAATGCTCCCTTGCTTGAGACAAGACCCAAGACCTGAGAACCAGCTGGAGACCTAAAAACAGCTGTGAAGCACCACTGTAAAGATTTCCAACCATCTATCTAACTCTTAGCCTGCAAGAAGCTGTCCTGCACATCCAGAAAACTGTAAGGGGGAAATCCAAACGTGAAGTGACTGGAGACTATCGTGCAGAAAACTTCTAAATAGTGTGAAAAGGGACTTAGGTAGCCACTCCAAAGGGATGGTAAGGCATTATAATAGGAGAAAGGCAATTCTGGTATAAAAAGAATCAGATTTTTTTTTTTTTTTTTTTTTTTTTGGCTAAACTGGTGTTACCTTAAAAATCTGGGAGAAGAAGAAAGAGACAGACTCTGTGGATACAGTTTCTCCCAAGAATTTTCTGAGGCTTGAAAAGGAAGGAGTGTGTTATAGGGCCAGGCTTAATATGACTGCTGATTTAAGCCAAATAAACAAGGAGCATATCTGTAAATCCTTTCTATTCCAAGAGTACTCCGTTTCACACAATTGGAGTTTGGGGCTCCAAGAAACTGGATGGGGTATGCTCAATCCACCACAGGAAAGTGGCTCCAAAGGAAAAAGCAAAAGGCCACCTCTCCGAAGAGCCACCCAGTATCTTTGGGTGGTAGCTTTGGAGGTAACTGGGGTGACAGGCAAGGACCCTTCTCCTGCTGGGGCCTGATGGTTTCACTTTGGAGCCTGATCTCAGATCCATGTTCCATGAACTCTTCTCAGTTGGAGCAAACAGCACCCCACTGATTTCTTCTGGCTTCAATCCTGCACTGCAGCTGTTTGTACTTATTTGAGGTAGGGTGTATTTTGAAACAAAATGAACCAGATTTCCCCTACTGCCTATGTCAGTGCCTGGTAATGGGAAACATTAACTCTTTCATAGCCAGGCTACTGCCAGTTTTATGTAGACATCATATGGAGGAAGACATAAGGAGACACTGACCCAGAGCTGGAAAAGGGTCTCCAAACAAAAAGCCCATTTCAAGGCAAAAGGCAGATATTTCATCACTTTAGCCATTTCCAAACCAGTTTCAACTGGGTTACAGAAGTGATAAAAGAACAAGAGTCACGACTCTGAATAATTATATACCAACAAATTGGATAATCTGGAAGAAATAAATTCCTAGACATGTACAACATACCAAAACTGAATCAGAAAGAAAATTTGAACATAAAAAGTAAGTAGATTGAAGCAGTAATCAAAAACCTCCCGGCATAAGAAAGAGTAGGACTAGATCGTTTCACTGGTGAATTCTACCAAACATTTAAAGAAGAATTAGTGACAATCCTTTCCCAACTTTTCAAAAATATTGAACAGGAGAGAATGCCCCCAAAACTCATTTTGTGAGACCAGTGCTTCGTTGATACGAAAGCCAAATAAGGACTCAATGAGAAAACTAGAAGCCAATGCCCCTGATGAAAACAGAAGCAAAAATTCCCAACAAAAATCTGGTAAATTAATTCAATAGCATTAAAAAGATCTTACACCATCATCAAGTGGGGTTTATCTCTGGGGTACCAAGAAGTTTTAACATATGCAAATCAGTAAGCATGATACACAATATTAATAAATGATAAAAATCATATGATCCTCTCAATAGATACAGAAAAAGCATTTGACAAAATTCAACATCCTTTCATAGTAAAAACTATCAATAAATTAGGAATAGAGGGAATGTTACTTAAACATAGGAAAGACCATATGTGGCAAATCCTCAGGTAACATCATGCAGATAACAGTAGGGCTACTGATGGCTGGGTCCTACTGAGTCAGGCTATTAAATCAGACTGTGTAAGTGGGAACCAAGGGCCTGTATTTTAACAAGTACCGAAGTGAACTAGGTTGAAGGCCAGATGTGTTCACTACTACATCACTGCTTCTGAATCTGTCACATGCAGCATCCAAAAATCACTGGAGGGCTTATTCCAATACAGATGGCTGGGCCCTGCACCACTGAGTTTCTGTTTAGTACGTCTAGGGGGTATGGGGAACCTGAGAATTTGCACTTGCTAACAAGTCCTCAAGTGACCCTGGTGTTGTTGCTAGTTGGGGCTTTACCCTTGGACAACCACTCACTAGACTGTTCATTTAATCCAGGTGTCTCCAATGGCCTTTGATATCATGTAAAGTAGATAATTCATGACTGATGTCTCTGATCAGTGTCTGTAGTGTTCAGCACTGCTGATTAAGAAACAACTTCATGTGCTTCTGATACCAGGCATAAAAAGTAAATTTGGCATTTTCTTTAAAAAAAAAAAAATTAAATTAGACTGTAATCAAATTGAGAGCCACTTTACTTATCCAATTATGAGGGTTACCAGAAATTTTCTTAGGAAGGAGCTTTTGAATTATTTAATAAAGACTAATTGTAACTATAATGTGCAGCATGGTGACTATAGTTAATCCTGTATTGTATATTTGAAAGTGACTCAAAGAATAGAACTTAAAAGTTATCGTTACAAAAAAAATTATAATTTTGTGACAATGGATGCGGTGATTATTTCACAATATATACAAATAGAAAGTCATGTTGCACATCTGAAACTAATATGTTAATATGTCAATTATAATATTTGAGGTCTGTCCCGAAAGTATCAAGTCAATATTAATACAATTAAAACAGTTTACATAGCTGATACTTTCGGGACAGACCTTGTACATATTATGTTAAAGACATGGACCAGTGAAGAAGAGATCTGAGGGCCTGTGTTACCATTTATAAACCTTGGACATTAAGATAACACACGTAGTGAAGCTACTGAGAACATGTTATTTTTGAACAGGATTCCATCCCAATATGTGTCGATGAGAATAAGAGAGCTGCAAAATGTACCCAACACATCATTATATGAATTAATCTGTGCAGTGAAGCTATTTGATGCTGCCCAACAGAGGGGGAAGGGTGCTGTCAAAAGTCATAGCTTCGGCTGTGACAAAGTCAATTAGCTTTGACAATTTGACAAAGCAAACTGTCCTTTAAGGAAAGGACTGATCAGTTGGTCTGAGGCTGCTTAAATTCATTTGCTATTCATGAGGGTGAGCTTTATGATAGCTCGACAGGAAAATCAGTATCACATTCATATAATGGTTTTGTTTTTTTAAGTTTTTAAATTATAAATTTAAAGGGTTGACAGATGTGGACGCAGATAAAACTTTCCATCATCTAGAAATGAAATTTGTTCCATCAAAAGATAATTCCTGTACTCTAAGGAATTCTCAGTGTGGCTGTATCAATCCTCTCAAAAAACATGGAAATCTAGAAACATGTGAAACTCTAAATTCAGTCAATTCAACCCAGAGGCATTAGAATCAAAAATTCTAATGCTGTGATTTAAAAAAAAAAAAAAAAAGAAAGAAAAGGGTGCAATTAAATCAATAAATCTGGCAAACGATCATAAACTGACTTCTGAACAAAGATGACATCAGTCCTTAATATTTCCCCACCCAATTTCCAGTCAAAAATGCACATAAAAACAAACAAAAAGACTAAACTCAAAATGGCTCTGCAACCAAGAATAACAGCCAGCCATTTATAAAAACCTGGAAGTAATATCTATTAAGTAAGAGCAAAGATAAAGCTCAATTTGAAGCAGTGTCCAATGAATGCTTTGCTTGCTGAAAAAGAAAAGCTAGAAATAAGAAAGTTCACCCCGCTGGCACTCGGCCTCATTTTGCAGAAGAGAGTTGGGATGGATGAGAGCAGTGCCAGCAGCCCTGCACCGAGCGGCTCTGCTTTCTGAAACAGCCAGACAGCGGCCCACTCCTCTCCCTTCCTCCCAGCACTTGCAGAAGTTGCGTGCAAAGTGTTGTCATAAATCTTAAAGTGCAGTAAATAACGTGCTGGCTAGTTCACAGCCTCCTGACTAAGGAAGAACCGAAGTCTACCTTCCAAAGACCTGGGTGCAGGGGAGAATTCTAACACAGAATTTCCTTGCCACCAGCCAAGTCTCTTAGGCCTGATTTGCAACTGGGGAAAGAACGGGCCCCACTTTGATCGGGGGAAGACTTCTCTGGGGAGTGGGACCAGGGTTGTTCCCCTGTTTCAGCAGTTAAGGTACACAACTTCAGCAATCCTCAGGACATGGGGAGGGATCATCCTTGTGGATGGTGTCAGTCGCTCACTGGAGGAGGACACATGGCAACGTGGCAGAGGCAGGGCCAGAATTAGGCAAATGCTGTACCACTCGTCCAGCTGTGCGCCTGAGCAGGGAGCTGTGCCTGCAGCAAACAGCCTCAAGAAATCAGTCAGGAGCTGCGCAGCTAGTAAACGGGGGGTGGGGTGGGGGGGTTACCCCTAAAGACTAGGCCTGCACTGTCCAATGCAAGAGTTGCACACCATACGTAGACAGTGCAAAAATAAAACATTTCCATCACTGCAATGCTGGACAATGCTGGCACGCTGTCCACAAAAACTGTGAAGTGGAAGAAGCTCTGTAACTTTTCATTTTAAATGGAAGTAACATGATTCTCCTCTACAAAATGTTGTCTCCAGGGAGCGCTATCATTTTGGAATCGGAATGAAATATAACGAAATGTATCGAGAACAATGTACATATTAAGACAGTTTTAATAGCTAGTAAGTCTTTCTGTTCATTGTGTGTTTCCTAATTTTAATGTTAGACTCAAACACATGGAAATGCTGGGCTGTCTAAGTAGTTAATGTTCCTTTAAAGGGAATAAGGGGTTTAGTTATATATTCATCCATAATACTTTCCTTGTAAAGTTCTCTTACGAAATGAATTTTCAAACTTACTGCTAAACCACGTCAATCTGTAAAGTAAACAGGAAATCACTGCAATACAAAAGGGTGGGACAAAGTGGGTTTATAGTTGTTCATATGGAAAATACCACAATAACTGATAAATAAGAATAAACTCTGTGTTTCACGTACTCACACTGTAAACTTACTTTGCCTCACCCTGTACATGTATTATAGTTACCTTAAGACAAAATAAATAAATTTAATTTTACCAGACATTATTCACTGTGTGTTAAAGTTAACCACCCAAAACTAGAAGCAAGTAGGAACATTTCAAAAGAACTTACCTTTAAAATTGGAGGACAGTCTCACATAATATAAACTAACAATGGGAGAAGAGTGAGGATGGACATAAAGAAATATCCTTCATTTTTGGAGAGCTGGATAGGTGAGGCTTCCCTTAACACTAATCAAAACTGGATAAACCAGAGGATCTAAAGCTGTAAGGACAGATAGGATTTTTCCTGCAAAGGCTAATGGAACAAAGCAATTAAAAATAGTCAGGAAAAGAGGAATGTAGGGTCAGGCTCCAATATGATGTGTCCATCTGAAGTCTGAAGTACTAGGGGTGTATGACTTTTATTCAAAATATCTGAGGGTTAGCTACAGGAAGCCTAATTTGCATATCCAGGTCAGGAAAGCCAGAAGTCCAGATAAGTCATCAGAAACCCATTTAGAATGGAAATCCCTAAATCAATAAGAAAGTATTTAAACCACAGAGATCCATTCTCACACAGAGAAAGACAGACTATGGCTGCCCCATCCTTAAGAGTTCTGTAGGCAAGCCAGAACACTGAAAGGCAGGAGAGTGAAGAAGTGTACAGTGGCATTTCAAGCACCTGTTTGGATGAAGGCTGACAAGAATGAGACCAGCAAGGTAGCGGACAGATCATCCAAGAACCCACTGGGTGGGGAAACCTAGTGCAATTTGCTTAACAGATGATACATTGACAGAGAAAGGCTATTTTTATAAACATGTAGTCATCTCTGAAAATGCCTTAAAGAGTTTTCCTACTTAAAAGGAAAACTTCCTTCTGTTTAGGGGGGAGAGGGTAGAATAAGTAAACTATTACTTGGGGTGCAGGAACTGAAAATTGATGGCAGCAATCACAGAATGGGCAGAGTCACCCAGATGCCAATGCAGCATGGTAGGGTCAGGAGATTTCTTCCTTTGCAAGAGTGCCATTCCACACACTAAAGCATGAAAACTAAACACTTACCTATGGAAGTGAAGACAAGATGCTGGAGGCACATACCCTAGTAACTATCCCCCAAAACTTTTTTTTTTTTTAAGATTTTATTTTATTATTTTTAGAAAGAGGGGAATAGAAAGAGGTGGAGGGAGAAAGACATCAATGTATGGTTGCGTTTCACCTGCCTCCAGCCACAGACCTGGCTGGAGATCTGGCTTGCAACCTGGTTATGTGCCCTGGCTGGGGAATCAAACCAGCGACCTTTGGGTTCACAGGCCAGTGCCTTATCCACTGTGCTATCTGCCAGGGCCCCCCAAAACTTTTGATTCCATTTTAGGTTCTTGTGGCTCACAGAAACAAGAATGTAATGAAACTAGAATTAACAACCCAAAAGTATTTAATTTATTTACATATGAGAGAAGACTCAAAATAAAACCAGAATTATCTTCTAAAGGGTAGTCCCCTTGTAGTACAGGCTTCCCCTGCTGGGTGAGCATTCCAGAAACCATCAGTATCAGTGTGCCAGCTGGCATTGTTGTGAGAGGCTGCATTTGGTTTCAATGAATTTTTTGCATTTATCCACCTTATGATGGGTGATTTATGAGTGTTAAGTGTTCAGCACTTTTTTTTTACCAAAAACTGTATGACTCCTGCCCCACCCTCCCTATTCACCCAATCTCACTCCAAATGGCAATTTTTTTTTTTTGTTTGTCTCTCCAGTTTAAAAAAAGTCCTCAAAGGGAACTATTTTGCTGATGTGGAAGAGGTAAAACAAAAAACAGCAGAAGCACTAAATGTCAGCAAAACCAATGCTTTCAGAACTGTTTTTGAGCAGTGGAAAAAAGTCTCAATAGGTGTACTGCATCAGATGGAGAATACTTTGAAGGTGATTGAAGTTTAAACATGTAAAAATAAATACACAATTTCTATAAATAATTTTCTTTTTGGAGGGTTCCCCCCTCATATTCTTTGCCCATTATTCCAACCAACACATAATACTCTTATACTGTTAGTAATATCAAAGTCATACTCATTATTTCCAAAGAGTTTATCCCAACCATTCAGACTTACAGGAAAACACCCAAATAACTGTTGCATGGGGACATAAGATGTAGGCTTTCTCATACACCCAGTAGACAGCTGCCACAGTTTTATGTGCCATAAATAGTAGTCAAACACTTGTCTTGAAAAACTGTCTTCCAATGATAGTAACAGTCACCAATTTGGGGCGACACTGGCTTTGCAAGGCATTTGTCTCCCCTAGTTCTCAACTGGCCATATTCAGTTTTAAACTCAAGTTTGCTTCATTCAGTAATTCTCGCTTCTGTACCTACAGCTTTGTTTGCTCCTCAGTTCCCAGCCCTCAGGATAAAAACATGCTATGAATACTATTTGGAAAATAGAAAAATATATTCCCTTGACCACAACTACTACTTCCTCTTTCCCCACTCTTTGTTCCCTCTCCTACCCATCTCTCTTTGTAAGGGCAAGAACGTTGAAGAAACAGCCTGTGCTCATTTTTTTTATCATTTTTATATGATGTACATGACTTCTGCCTCACCATTCAAAATTGTGAGAAAGGTCACTTTCCTCTGAATAAGGACATTTCTCTGTCCTTATCTTACCTGACACTTTAGTGGTACTTTACATTGTTAATCACCATCTTTTTAAATTTGCCTTGCTCATGACACCATGCTCCCTTGATTCTTATCCAATTTTCTGACTGCCCTTTCTCGGGCATCTTTGTAAGATCCTCTTCCTCTGAGGATCTAGAAATGAGGGTGTCCCCTGAGTTCTTCGCTTGGCCCTTTTCTGTTCTACTTCCACTTACACACCCTTGGCCATCTGATCTATACCAATGGGTTCCATAGACACTTGCAGACTGATGCTTCTTAAATGCATATTTATTTAAGAATGCATTTCCATTCCAGAACATTCTCTCACATCCCTGTGTTTCACTTAATAACATCAAATTCAAAAATATGCCAAATCTAACTTATTACTTCCCTATACTGAGCATGCCACTAAAGTCTGTTGACTACACACTTTCCAATAAATACAAATTCATTCTCTCTCCTCTTACCCTTATAGTCACTAACTTTTGAGTAGTTCAGGTCATCTCCCCAGGACAATTGCAAGGGTCCCTATCATTAATCTTATTTCATGTCTCTGTCCCTCACCAATTTTACCTCCCATAAGGATCTGACAAAAACTAGAAATCCTTTCAATTGTTGAGAATTGAGATGGAAGAGGCAAACTTGTATTTCTGTATACACTCTGCAAGACCTTCCATGACCTGGCTTCTGCCTCACACGTGACATGCCTTCCATTGTTTGCCAACCAAACTACTTGGAGTTTCCAGTGGTTCTAGTGTTAATTCACACATTTTCATATTTTATTTTTACCGAATGAAATGCCCTCTTACACTACCTCTCCACAGCTCTACAGAACTCTGTACCTTTCAGCCTTTCATTACCAAGTCTCAGAAACCTCTTCTGTCACCTACACACATCACCATCAACAGGAAGTTGGCTAGGCCCTCCTGTTTGCCATCATCTCTGCACCTTGGACATAAGAGATAATATTCGTCACACTAGACTCTATTCTTTTATGAGGCAGCTACTGGACTTTGAACTCCTTGAGGACAAAGTCAGTGCTGTAATTATCTTTTTATCCTAATGCTCAGAGTGCCTGGCACACAAACAATCCTCAATAAAAGTGTTGAGTAACGAAAGGGGTAATCAAGGTAGCCACATGGCCACTAGAAATAAAAATGAAAGAATTTGTTTATCCAAAAGTACCAAGTATTTCAACACAATAACTTTATTTCTTAACCAGTGACTCTTTAGTCACCCATGGCCCACAAATGGTTGTACCACACAGGAAATAAAGTGTGGGTAATATAGTGCTGGCTGCTGTAGCTTAGTTCCTCGAGCGTCATCCTGAAAAGTGAAAGGTCAGATGCCTGGGTTGCGAGTTTGGTCTCCATTCGGGGCACATACAAAAGACAACTGATGGATGTTTCTCTCCCTCTTTTTCCCTCCCTGGCCCTCTTTCTCTAAAAAAGAAAGTAATAATAATAATTTTATTAAATTTTAAAAAATTAAGTGCTGGTAATATAAAGTCTTCCCAGCTTTCTCAACTCACTACACCCTGATCATGCAAGAGACTTTCTTAGTAAATCCCAAACGTTCTATTCCCCAGGGCCATTAGCAAAACACACACACACACACACACACACACACAAGTGGTGGGAGGATGACTCCATAGCTAACCTTTTTTTTTTTTTTATTGTTGTTGTATTACATTCATCCCCTTTTTGCTCCCCTCTGTGCCCCTGCTAACCTTCTTAATACATCTCTTAACTCATTCTGCCTTTTTCAATACATTCACGTCTTCTTCACCAGGTTCACTACTGCCTGCATAAATGTCTACATGACCAATCCCACACCATGCCAATTCCATTTTCACAAGTTACAGCCTCAACATGAAAAAAATTTCCAAATGGTTTGGCTTTATCCAAATCATACTTCCAAATAGTTACACAGGCAAACCAACTGGAGTAATAAATTCACAATGATACAAGGGAAGAGACAGATCTTTTATATCACATGAATATAATCTATGAAAAATAAAGCCAGGCTGTGGCTGGTGGCACAGTGGAGAAGGCCCGGCCTTCAAACCCAAAGGTTGCTGGTTTGATTCCCAGCCAGGGCAACATAACCAGGATGCAAGCCAGGTCTTCAGCCAGGTCCATAGTTGGAGGCAGGTGAAACGCATCTATACACTGATGTTTCTCTCCCTTTCTCCCTGACCTTCTCTCTAAAAATAATGAATAAAAAACCTTTAAAAA
This sequence comes from Noctilio leporinus, assembly GCA_004026585.1. NCBI lineage: Eukaryota > Metazoa > Chordata > Mammalia > Chiroptera > Noctilionidae > Noctilio > Noctilio leporinus. The sequence continues at coordinate 290,178 of PVIW01000889.1, read as the reverse complement.
AATAGAGCGTTAGAAACCTAAAAGAAAACATAATAGAAGATTCACATTGTCCTAAACTGAGAGGTGGCTACTTTATCATAATGACAAAGTAAAAACCATGAAAGATTAATAAGGTGACTAAACCCTTTAAAGCTGGTAAATATATATATGTGTGTGTGTGTGTGTGTGTGTGTGTGTGTATATATACTTATATATATTATTTTTTCTGTAATTATTCCTGCCTGTGAACTTCACATCTAAATGAAGAATGAAGACCTGGAACTATATACATACATAGCAAAAGTGGGTTTACATTTGTTTGTATGGAAAATAATATAATAATTAATATATACTACAAGAAAGGAATAAACTCTGTGTTTTGCATACTCACAACTGTAAACCTACTTTTACCCACCTATACATATGGAAATGAACACTGGAAAAATATTTTGCATTGTAAAAAAAGCCATTGATACCGTAAGTTTTAGAAAGTTTATATATATTAAATATATAGTTGAAACAACTAAATAAACCTACAAATGAGTCTTGCAACAGAAATAATGATTGGCAAATATGAATGGAAAATTTATAAGAAAAATGCAAATGGTCAATGAGCACTAAGAAAAAGGTGTGCTTAACTCTTGAATGATCAAAGAAATCTGTATTTTAAAAAGTAAATGCCATTTCTGTCAACATACTGATGATGTATTTAAATGTGTAACACCTAGTATCAGTGAAGTATGGCACTTTAAGTACTAGAATTAAAAGTCTCAATACAGACCAATCAGCCTGATCAGGATGTCTCTAGCAATACCTATCAAAAGTCAAATAAGCATAGCCTCTGAGCTAGCAATTCTGCTTCAAGATATTCATCCTGAGGAAATAATCAACAACCTATGCTAACAGAGCTTTATAAAGCCATCCTTTGTAATAGAGAAATTAAGAGCAAAAGGTTCCAAGCAAGGAAGTAAACAAAATTTATTCTAAGGATGAAATACGGCCTACTATTAAAAATTATACTATAGACTTCCATTCCAGAAACACTGAGAACAAATTACCCTGAAAACTCTCCTTATACAGAAACACCTAAAATTGCTGGGTGTGTGTCAACATAGGTAAACATACATACCTGTAACCTTTGTAAATGGTTAGTCAAGTTGGCCCAAAAGTAATGAACCTCCTGAGAAGCCAAAATATGTCAAGAAATCAATTTAGGTAAGAGTACTGAACCTAGTAACTGGTTATATTCAAATCCCAGGTAACTTCTAGTTTTGACTTTCACAGGCAGAAATCAAGTGGGCACAAGTGAAAGGTGACCCATCAATGTTACCACTCCCTCTGCCCCCTCTTTCCTCTCTGAAATCAATAAACTTCTCCTCAGGTAAGGAATTTTTTAAAAGTATGATATATTAAAAATGACCACACAACTTTGAAAAAGATCCAAACTGCGTTTCTAGGAAAGAAAAACAGGGTATTTCAAATTAGAAACACGATGAGTGCGTTAAATCACTGACCAAGTGCAACTGATGAGAAAAATTAGTAAACAGGACCATTGCCACAAAGAAATTACACAGAATGGAGGACAGATGCACAGAGGTAAAAATTTGACAGTGAGGTTCACAGGCAGGCATGACTGTGAAAAGTCTCAAAGACATCTAATTGGCTACCTGGAACCAGAGAACCGACAAAGCAGAAGTCAAGTGTTATTCAAAGAAATATGGATAAAAAAAATGCCTCAGAACTTGTGGTAGACCTCCTTAGACTCAGAAAACAACAAGATCAATAGAAGAAGATCCACACAAAAAATGAATTTAATAGTGCCTATATCAATGCAAAAATGCTTGATACATTCAAAAAATACAAAGCAGGGTATATTCTAGTGTCATTTTTATTTTTTAAAAAACATGGATTTATAGATATGTGTACATAGTTGGAAGGACTGATTTTAAATTATTTTCTGTCAATTTTTCTATTTATGTTTTTTATCTTTTCCAGGGATTCTGAATTATATATGTATTACTTTTGTAAGAAAAGTTACTAAAAAGTTAAAAGGAAATACTAAATATATGTATGTATTTGAATACATAGAGACATATACCCAAAATTTTAACAGCTAATATTTCTAGTTTGTGAGAATTTGGATGATTTTTGTCTATACAAATTTTATGTATAAAGATAGAAGAATAAAGAGTTGATATTAAAAAATAATAGTGGTTTTATAATGGATGCTAAAAGTTACAATTTATCATTTTTATTTTTCAAATTTTCATTGTTTTATTGTTTACAGATGCACATTTTTATTTGTAATTTTACAATTAAGAAAAATTTTAACACATGTATGTGGATACATAGGTGGGTCAGTTGCAGTTGATGTGTAACTCTAGGTTCAATTTTGTGCAAGAAACCCCCTTTTTAAAATAATCAAAATTGAAATCAAATGTGCAACATAGCCATATATTTATATGCAATGTTTTCAGAGACTTATAACTTAATGGGTGAGTGTTGCCTTTACATGTTAAAACTGTAAAGCACTCAACAAAAATATGTGCAGACCTCATACAGAAGCTGCAGGAGAATAATATGGAAGAACTAGGACAGGAATATTAACAGTGGCTGTCCCCGTATTGCCATTTCCTCCTTGCATTAATATCCGGGAAAGGAGAGAACAAGAGGGCCAGTCAGGGCTTCTCGGTGTTGGCACACATCTGGCCTCAATTTTCAGTCTCGGGACCCAGAGCAGTGGAAGCAAGAAAACCAGGAAAATAAGACAGGGGCTAAAACCACCTATCTTAAAACCCATTACAATGTGCAATTATGGGCAGTTAGAGGGGGAAAGTCAACATTCACCATGACCTTTCAACATAAGGGAAAAAAAAAAACAAGGCAACCAAGAAAAAGAGGGCAAAGCTAATGACGCTTGGCTGCTGCCACTTCTCTATAATGACATCAAAATCCACATCAGATCTAGGGTCTGTATTTGTGTCTAATATCCTTGAACTAGAAACCACAGATTTTAATCTCTACTTTATTCAGAAATAAAAATTCAGACCAAGGGCAACATACTCTCATTTGACTTTAAATATATATTTTAACTAATGATGGAAAAACCATCCATGGGACCCAGCTGCCTCTCTGTAACCAAATTGAACATCGTCCTTCAAACAATTCAAGGTTTATCAGGCAGATAAAGATAGAGATCAGGTCACCCCTTTCTTTCCTTCCTCTTTCTGAGAAGTCCTATTTCACAGATACTTTATAATTCTTCTCTACTCTCCATGAGAACACTACTATTTTTAAAGGATGGCACCTAAAACATAACACATAACACAGCACCCTTGCTGGGTGGCTCTGTTGCCAACCCAGGACATAGTGAACTCAATGTTTTGCTCACTTTCATTTTAACTGCCAGATGTCTACTGAGCTCACCATAATGGAAAAAAGTCTGTAGTTTGCTGCCATTTCAAATGAGTCTAGCTTTGAAAAATACTATTATTAGGAAAGTAAGAATTATAAAAATCAAACTATCCAATCCACTGTTTCACAAAGACAATGGTCCACTAGTAGAGTATGTGAATGATGCCGAGTTCCGGGCCCCTCCCAGATTGCCTAGATCAGTATCTCTGAGAGCAAGCCCAGGACTCTGTATTTTAAGTACACTCACTGGTGATTCTAACACAAAGTAAAAAGAGAAGACCAATGTCCTACCCCATGATGCCAAAGTTTATTGTTTTGTCACACATAAACTCCTTCATTCATTCCCTAGTTCTCCTCTGTCTTCTGGCAACTCCCAAAAGCAAAAATGAATTGACTAGTACAATTTGGGTTGGTTTCAATTGATGGTTAAATTTGGATTAGAACCAGGGACCAGCAATCCTTTCTTTTCACTTTAAAATTTTTTAAAGATTTTATTCATTATTTTTAGAGAGAAGAGCAGGGAGGGAGGAAGAAAGGGAGAGAAACATCAATATATGATTGCCTTTCACCTGCCTCCAACTATGGACCTGGCTGGAGGCCTGGCTTGCAACCTGGTTATGTGCCCTGACTGGGAATCGAACCAGTGACCTTTGGGTTCACAGGCTGGCACTTATCCACTGAGCCACACCAGCCAGGGCTTAATCCTTTCTTTTAATTCCAGTCCAAGCTTATCCCTCAAGAGAAGAATGGTACCTGGGATGTAGTAGGGGAATGAGGAAAGGGGCAGATTATTCAACAGGGCTGAACTGGAAAAATCAAATAGCCTAAAACAATTCTTCACTCACACTTGGTCCTTGGAGATAAGTGGTAAAAAGTTGAGAAACTGTTCAATTTAGAGGAACCTGACCAGGGAAAAAAAAAAAAAAAAAGGACAGGGCAAGCAGTAGTAGAGGGAAATTCCTATGACTACACACTAGTTGGATTCAGCCTGTAGTTTTGTATAAGTTCTCAAGTTTCACTTTTATGATTTAAATTCCAAGTTTTCTTGTATTAGCACTAAGGTTTATGCAATTTAGACAATATTCTTCTCCAAGCACGAAAACTCAATATTGAAGTAGTTGATTTCTACATTTGCTACAACAACAACAAAATTTCAGGAGTCATTTGTATATTCCGGGAAGATGATCAAATTTATTTCCTCAACCATCAAGACCAAACCCAAACACTGAACACAAACTGTGTTCACAAATTCTTTCCGTTTTGGGTCCGAGTTTTTAAAACTGCACTTCATTCTATTTTCACAAATACAGATACAAACTGCAGACAAAACATCCTACCGCAAAACTAAATCTGAAAATGCCCAGGACCAACAAATCCACAAGAAAGAGGCTAAACTCCAAACCCGAAATGGTAAATGTAATAAAGATGACCCTTGGCATGTGGTAAAAGATGAATCCAATTAATGTTACCTTAAAAAGAACTTCAGTAACTCCTCTCCTCCCTGTCATAATTGCACATTATAGGCCTCAGGAGCCAGCTGTTCAGAGAGACAGATCAGTGATACACTGGGAAGCATTTTCTGACCAATGTACAACTTCACTCTGTAAACTCTATGAAACATGCATTAGCAGATTCCAAAGGCATTTAAAGAGGTCATAATCTGTTAAACATTTACAATTACAAGGGGGTCAATAAAAACGGAATTGTTGAGTGGTAACTTTCCAGATTGCTGTATTATGATTCCAAAACAACAAAGAGTTAGCAGTGACTCAATGACGTTTTTGCTAAATCATGAGGCTGGAAGGGTTATTAAAGACTATCTAGTAAATCTCCACTAACCTCCATTCTCTCTTCCAAACATCTCAGTCATCAAGCTAGTTATCATCAAGGGCAACATTAACATATCTGAAAGTCTGACCTCATACTCGCTTCGGCAGCACATATACTAAAATTGAAAGTCTGACCTCTCTGCTTCGCCCCTCATTACCCAGAAGTGCCCTGTGACACTTCAAAATCCCCTTTCTAACTGGAACTGGACATCCGTGCAGATGTTTGCACTCACACTGCATCTGCCCTTGGACACCAAATTATCCAGCTTCCTGCATCCTCCATGTTCCCCGGTTCATCAGCCCTGTCCAGCCTCTGCTCTAAAAGTGTCCAGCCTAAATGTCATGGTCCACCACATGAGCTCCCCTCACACCAGCTGCTGCTTCCCACTCTTTCTGTGCTCTGTAACACCCCAACTCTGATCAAACTCCAAACTTTCATCATCATCATCATCATGGAGAAACCAGAACTTTAAAAGCCTCTTTAAGCTCTGCCCTTCTCCCTCTTTCTCTCTCCTACTACCTATAATATGAATAATGTGGGCCATTCTCTTACATTTCTCCTCTGGCTCCCCTACCATGCTCTCTCAAACTTGGATGTACGTTAGAATCAGCATGGGGCTGCCACGGTGTCTCTCCCGAAGGCTGGGACAACTGGTTGGAACCAGGGCTCCTGAATGTGGTTTATTTTTCAAGCTCCCCAAGGTGAGTCTTAAGGTAAATCAAGCATGGGTACCACTGGCCCAAGACAACTTTCCCCACTCCCGTGGTTTTAAGTACCAAATCTAGAGCTCTTTTCTGAACTGCATTCTCATATAACCTAAATGCATTCTAGGACCAGCACTGCCCTCTGTATTTTTCTAGGCCTCTCAGACTCAGCAGATACCAAACTACATTCCTCATCCTTCCTGTTATGGATTGAACTGTGCCCCACATAGATTCATGAAGTCCCAACCTAAAGTAACTTAAAATCTGACCTTTTTTGCACAGAGGGCCTTTAAAGGGGAAATCAAGTTAATTAGGGTGGGCCCTAATTCAATATAACTAATGTCATTACAAGAAGAGAAAATTTTGACACAGACATGCACATACAGTTAGAGAAAAGATCACATAAAGATGCAGGATGATGACTATCTAACAAGCCAAGAAGAGATGCCTCAGAAGAAACCAACCCTGCTAACACCTTGACCGTGGACTTCTAACCACTACTGTGAGAAAATACCCCATTGTTTAAGTCACCTCATCTATGGTACTTCGTTGTGGCAGACTGGGCAAACTCATAAATTTCCAATGTCCTCCTTACTCTCTTACTTCTTCATCTTTGTCAATGGAATCACCATCCATTCACCATTATTCTCCCTCTCCAATACCTACCATACTATGCAATTACTAAGTTGTGCCAATTCTTTCTCCTACGTATCTTTCCCCTTTGCCTTTTTCCCTCCAAATCCACTATCACTGCCTTAATTTGGGTTCTAATGATCTCTGCTAGGATATTCCAGGCCCTTCCACCTACCACCATTTCCCTTGGCTGTGTGAAGAATAATCATTCTGAAACAGAAATCTGGTGTGCCAATGTTCAGTTTTAACCCTTCAGGTACTTCCAGGTACTTCCTACTTCAGCTATAACCTACCTTGCTCATTAAGCTCCAGCACCTTAAATCTTCAGAACTCCCCTAACACATAATGCTGACCCATGAAATAATCTGCACACCCACTCTTCCTGGAATACCTTCCCTTTGCCCAAACTCTCTGCTGGGTAAACACCTATTTCATCCTTTCAGTCTCAGCCTCAGAATCAGCTCTCAATGAAACGTTTTAGGACCGTCCTCCCCACCCAGACTAATCACTAACTGTTCTATGCTGCCTCTGAAACTTTAAACATACTCCACATTATACTGTCACCATATTCTATCAATCACAAACACAAATACCCACAGCGACCATCCAGGTATCATAAATAAATAAAGTCCCTAAGAAAAACAGATCTTAAATTTGCATGATACACAAACCATACTTACACTAGAACCAATATAATGCCTAACTGGCAGTGTCATCTTTTAAGCCCTTTTAGTGAGCAAATACAAAGTATATGGGACCAAATTCATTTTGCACACAGACCGCTAATTTTGCAAACTCTCACTGAAGGCATAAAATGTCAGAGCTTTCACTTCTCTTCCTTCGGTTCCTTGAAGTGAAAAGAGTACAGAACAAACCTGTGGGTCTTCCTTAGCCCAAATACCTGTGGTCACATTGTTCATCTCACTCCCTCACGTCAGTGGGGCTGTTGTTTTCTCACCAATCCCCATTTAGCTACCTACAAGAGGAGGATACGGTGTTGAGTTGTATAACCTTGAACTCGCTTCTACTCAGTACTTACCAAAACTACTATTTTGTGAGAACATGGTTCAAATGCAAACCCCAGAAAGGTATTCACAAGGAATGGGGAATGTCCGTCCTTGGACATAGCCTCACCAGCATCGTACTCTGTGTCTGAATTGTCTTGCTCCAGCTCCTTTAAATTGGTTTTTCTGAGATACGCTTTGGCATTATGCCTGACCTACACTGAACAACATCTTTTTTAAACCCCACTGTTGTATTCACTGCAAAATTTGTATTTGGACACCTTGTTCATGACATTACCACGTTTAATGTTTGAAGAACAACAGATAAAACCTTCTCTCCTCCCAGCACCATGAAGTGTTGTATCTCTTGTCTAGTCATTATCCTCCATGATTTCCATCCAGAGATACCCATGATCTCTGGATCATACAGATGATTGTGTTCCCTCTTCAGGTCAACTACCAGTAAAAGCAGCAAGATATGTGGCTCTTTTTTTTTCTTTTTCTTTTTTCTTTTTAAAATTTTATTGTTGTTGTATTACATCCATCCCTTTTTGTTCCCCTCTGTCCCCCTCCCCACCCAACTTTTCTCATACTACATGGACAGGACCTTGACGTAGACCCTCAGGGTTGGTCCTACTTAAACCCATACCCACTGTTATCTCCCTGCATTGCCCACCTGTGCTTACTGAATGTCTTTATCTTCAGTAGAGGAAAATACACAAGTGGAAAACCTCTAGCATTGCATTGGTCATACCTCCACCATTTGTGAATGTTTTAAAGATAAGGCCTCCACCTTACTCAGCTTTATATCTCTAGAGTCTTCTAAGTGATCACTAATTGAATGTCAAATTGAGTTGTATCCCATGGGATTATTTCCAATTATGGATGAAATAGTCAATTACCTCTTTAGGAAGCTAAATTGCTTTCCCCCAAAAGAGCAAAAGTGGTATTAATATCAATGGCATTTGAAAGAAAATAAAAATTCTGAGGGCTAATATGAGGAATAAACATTAAGCAAGTATAGGTATAAATACTATTTAGTTTTTAACATTTTAGAGTATTTGTTCCACTTTCTAGTAGTTAACCAGTTCTTTTGTAGAAGTATATTAAGCAGGGAGATTCCATAACAAGTCCATACAGTTAAAAATCAGAATATTTTATAGTATATTAAAATATGAGCACTCAAAGGGCAGAGAAGGGCCAAGGGAAGCCCTGAGAAGATGCTATCTGTCAGGGGACAAAGCTATAGCAAGTGGAGGATATCATTTCAATGGGAGAAGCATGTCCACTAGTGAGGTCAGGTCAGTTCCACTCCGTGCCGCCCAGGGCTGATTAGTAGTGAAGCTTCCTGGTGCTCAGGTCATTTCCCAAGTTCTTCAAAGCCACATTTCATTCACACTGATTTTGATCTTTACATTTTTCTCTAACTCTCTGGTGGGAATATGAACTGTTATCACTGTTTAAAAAATAGATTTAATCATTTCTTACTGCTGTTTATAAAAATCATCCCTAACTTTTGAGGCATCAATTTTGTAACTGGGAATCTACTCTAAAGAAATCATCAAAATGCAGAAAAAGCCTTGCACACAAGAGTATTCACTGCAGGGACGTAGAGCTACTGAGCAGAATTAAGGTCACCTCTGACATGATATACTATTAAGACAAAAAAAAACAGGATACTCATTGTACCCAGTAGCCATTTAAACAATATAAAAATGTACAGAGGAAATATTAAAAGGAAGTACCCCATGAAGTTAATAATGACTATCTCCAGGGGGAGATTATAGCTTCTTTTTCTTCTTCTTTATATATTTTGTGCTTCCTACAATAAACATATACCACTTTTGTAATTAAAAAATGGTTTTTAATCTACCTGAAAACCAAATTATATTATTTTCAAATTAATGATCCCACCTTAGTCTCAGAAAATTACATTGAAAGCTGTTGGGCACAGTGTTTTTAAAATAGTAAATGAGAAATAAAACCAAATGTTCAAAAATAGGAATGGCTGGATGAACAACAGTTTGACAACTTAATGGATTACTATTAAAAAATATAATGACTCAGACTATATTGCCATGTATAACAGTAGATGGAAAATGGTCAGTGGAACAAAAAAACATTTGTTGTCTCTCCGTAGCAGTAGACCATAAAATAGGCCATAAAGGAGGCAAGCCAAAAACTAACAGGTTTAAATGAAAAGTATATTACATTAGGGAACTGCAAATGTGAATGTTTGTTTATTTAAATGTTACCATAATGTGGTTTCAAAAGTAATTTTAAAAACATTTTAAGAATATCCTAAGCAGCTCTTCACATAAAAACAAATATTTTTAGATGAGTTGAATAGTTTTAAATACTTTAAGATGTATTTACTGAAAAATTTTATCCTTTTACCCGCTGAGTTATTTCACCACCAAAGTGGGCTGAAGAATAAGAAAGAAAGGGACGTCAGTAGGCAAGTGAGTCTGGGCATTCTTCCTGCACTAAAATCAACACAGTTGTCCAGGTACCTCTGCATGAGAGCTACTGGCCAGAGTTGATACTTGGCCCCCAAAATTAATGGAATGTTAAATACGTTTTAAAATAAATCTTTTGCAGGGATAATAAATTTAGACATGAAACCTGGGGATTCCTGCTACTAGAGAAGGTATTCAACGAGGCCCCCAATACCTGAATCAGATAAGATTTGGAATTCCTGGTCCTGCACTTTGTGGTGGCCAAATGCTTAAAGAGTTTCTAGGACTGTGTTTCCCAGGGTCCTGGTGACAAGGCTCCACTATAGTGCTGAAGTTCCCTTGAACAAGCACAGAAGTTCAAGTGATGCTTCCTATTATGAAAATTAAATCCCTCCAGGGAGCTGCAGACTTTCATCTACACAACTTCTCTCTTAGGGCTATGCAGAATGTCTTTCCTTAGAACACTAGACAAAGTGGTACAGGAATTAAGAAGCATAACTGATAATTACAAAATAGACAGGGCGGGGCGGGGGAGTGAGGCGCTAAGAATAGTATAGGTAATGGAAAAGCCAAAGAACTTACGTACACGGCCAATGGACATGAACTAAGGGGGATGGGATTACCGGAGAGAAGGCAGGTACTGGGCAGAGGGGGACAAAGAGGAAAATATTGGGACAACTGTAATAGCACAATCAATAAAATATACTGAAAACAAACAAACCAACAGTAACAATGACACTAGGCAAAGCATCAGAATACTCTGCCTTGTCCTGGTGTTGTCTGCCTCGAACCTAACCTAACCCCATGACTCCAATTCCTTCTCATCTAACCTATCTCTAGTACTAGTCTTGAGCAACACCCATACCTATTGCCTGCCTGGACCTATGCCCAACATGATCCCCAACACTGCCACCTTCCCCTGCCTTGTCCCAGATCAGGAGCCTGCAGTCCTGGCTAGGTTTCCATACAGTATCAGTTTAAACAGAAGATAGTCAACAGAAAATAAATATAAGCTGATGAATCAGCACCCTAATACACTAAGCAAAATACCCATGGTGAACTGGAATTCCGGAATAAATATTTACAATGGAAGAGGAATTAGGTAAGGTTCAAATTAAAAAGCACTCATTTCATCTTTTTTTCTCGAACGTATTTTCTGCAAAAACAAGAACAAGTGTAATAGATGTTCATATTTTAGTAAGTGAACATGAAAGACTAAAAGTTTTGAAATTACAAAATGTAATGTATTTGAATCAATTGATTGAATGCATTGGTAAAAAAAAAAAAAAAAAAGCAGAGTTGCCAAGTACTTTTCACTTCCTTCCACATAAAATTGATTCCTTATCAAATATTCCTAAGAATAGTCATTGAAACTTAATGCTTCCTCCATATGATTCCTCTGTCCTTCAAATCTTCTTGAAATCACATCATTCGCTCTTCAATGGGTTATCACAAAATGTGGATTACATATAATAAATATAACAACTTAGATGCTGCATATGCTTCAAATCAAGCATCCAGCATATAAAGCTATGAGCTTTTTCATCTTCACTGAATCTGAAAGGTTAAAAAAAATTAATGTCAAGTGTGGATAAATTATAAACTATGATGTTCAAGTCTTAAGTGTTCGCTCAGCTAAATCTTAATCCTTGCCCACTCTTCCATGTTGCCAGGAGAAGCACTGGAGTGTCGAACAATGGAAAGCTGTTGTGCCATCTGAGCCTTATCTTATGTTGCACACGAGGGTGCAAATACCTGGAGTCCTCCCATGTTCAGCTGAAGCTTGTTGGATTTGCCCAATGGCATGGGATCATCATTTCTTCGAAGACTATAACAGCCAGACCAAAGTTGAAAGTAATTAGCGTAGAGTTGCGGAATAATACAATGGGGAGAATGATTTCTGTACAATGATTCCAAGTCACCTATTTTAGGACAAGGACCTGAAGGCCTGGAAGGCCCCAGGTTGCCAGAGGCCCCAGGGACAGCAACAGGCAAACTGGCCCTTGAATCATTCATGGCCTCATTAGTCTCAAACTAATTGACTCATGGTTTCATTAGTCTCTAGCATTCACCTCATGACTCATTGCTGTCTTAAAATAACCTACAAATTTCCAATTTTAAATATTTTTTACACTCTTCGCACATCTTTAAACAGTGGGGGAGAAGAATGAACCCTTATAGCCTACCATGGCAACATAAGTAAACAAAAAAAGGAAAAGCCTAGCAGCAGTCATTGCAAGCCATTTTGTAAAAATCGCCAGGAAGCTATAAAATACCCAACCATGTGGTCTTCACTAACCAAAACTTAACTTCTGCATTCTTTTTTTTTTAATAAATTATGCATAATTACTAAATTGGCAACTGCATTATACAAAAATACATATGTATAGATTTAAAGATTTTATTTATTATTCCTAGAGAGAAGGGAAGGGAGGGAGACAGAGGGGAAGAGAAACATTAATGTATGTTTGCCTTTCACCTGCCTCCAGCTATGGACCTGGCTGGAGATCTGGCTTGTAGTTTGGTTATGCGCCCTGGCTGGGAATCGAACCAGCTACCTTTGGGTTCACAGGCTGGTACCTATCCAAAGTGCCACCAGCCAGGGTATAAAAATATTTTTAATCTAACCAAAACTACTGCTACATATCTAGGCAGAGTTTTGTCCAGTTTCCAGAGCTGAGCAAGCTTTGTTAAATGCTAGTATTAGCAACAGGCAAAACTGCTTAACAACTACTTGAATTCATACTTATACTCATCTCCCCCAAAATATACTTTCTACTCCTATTTGACTTTTGTCAAGGGAAAAAATTTAAAAGTTACAAGCAGGAAGGCCCATTAAGCATCACAAAAAGTGCCAAATTATCTAACAAAAAGGACAGCCTTCCATCTGCCATTCACTTCAGCACTGTTTCACTCCCATTACTCAATTCTTCCATGAGTCTACAATCCCACTCATGTCCCCACCATGTCCTTCTTCACATCCAACTAACCCTTCTCATTCTGCAGACCTCATCAAATGTCACTTCCCTAAGGAAATCCTAAATCACCCCAAAGTCAGATGAGGTTCCCCATTTAATTTCATTTGAAACTCCTTATTCTTTTCCCTTGTAGCATTTATCACACATTGTATGTGTGTGTGTGTGTACATATATACTTGAGTGATCATCTGGTCAATATCTTCCTTCCCATGAAACTCCCTGCTTCACGCATCCAATGATAATGATGCTATGTTCATGGCTCTATTCCCAGTTCCTAGCATAGGCACTGGTATTGTACACAATAAAGGTAAATAACAAAGGACTCAAATCATACATAGAATAGCAATAGACTCATCAGTCATTTTCCAACTTCAGCTCATGACCAGTGTGTTCAAAACTTCTGAGTTATGACCAGCATGTTTTTTAAATAAAAACATGGAGTATAAAGGAAAAATAAAGGGAAAAATCAGAGTTTACTGTATGTAGTAAATAGCATGTTTTATTCATGTATGTGTGACCATTTCTAGTTATGGGTCATGGTGAAAATAAAATGTGGAAGCCACTGAACTAATGTTCCAGTACAACTCTTTGAACTTCCCATAAAAATGCTCAAGAAGATACTCAAAGTGGCAAAAAAGAACAAAAGGGGGGGGGGGTGGATAGTGCTAGAAATAAAAGCCAGAATCGAGGCATTGTAACTACACTCTGCAAAGGATGAGTAAGAATCACATTCCTGAATGATATACATTATCCCTTTGGAACTTCAACAAGTCAGGTGCTCTGATAAATGTATGAAAAATTCTGAGCCTGATTCAGAAATGCTGAAGATGCAACTGACCAGATACATATGAGAACATTCCCTAGCTACATGGAGGCACCCGTGAAGCCAGCCAAAGCAAGGAGCCTAACTAAATGCACGCAAATGCTGATGAGGATCAAAACTAATTATAGACATATACAAAGCACTGCTGCAGATTATATTACAAAATCTAAACTATACTTGAAAGTTAAGTTATAAAGTGAAATACATAAAAATTTATTATATATAATGAAAATTGAGAAGGAGTGAGAAGGCAAGAAAAATAAAGATACATTAAATTTGTTGTGCAGAGGAGTGCAATTAAAAGTTATTTAGATCTTTGACTTTGGAAACTAGATAAACATAGGTTTATGAAAATAATTGGAAACAAAAAGGTAATCACTCATAAAATTGAACACCAGACTTAGCCATTTCATAATCCTATTGATGCATGAAACAAATGATAGGTTTAAAAAGACAGAAAATAAGGAAAGGTTAGGAAGACTACATTGAACTATTTGAAAATGCCATTTTTAAAGGTCAAAAGCAGTCAAATACCCACAATTCCATATCATCAACCTATCAACAATGATAAAAATGGCAATTAACACATTCAGTGTGCCAGACATTTTTAAAGCATTAATTAAAGATTTTTCCTTTTGTGTTGTTTTGGTTTTTTTTTTCTACAAATAGAGAACTGTTGCCTTAGAAACATTATGTAATTTACCAAAGGCCATGTGGCTAAATACTGGTGGTAAAAGGCAAGTCAGTGGGTTTTTTTTTTTGTTTTTTGGTTTTTTTTTTACACAAAGAGAAAACTTAGCGGTAAGAATTAAGATAAAATGTATTGCTTATAACAATAAATCTAAAGGTAATAAATTTCCCTAGAAAAACTATGTTAAGACAAATTCAAACAAATATTTCTTATAGGCAAAAGTATACTAAATAAAATGACACCAAAGTTTTAAAATCAGAAGGATAAGTGAAGCCATTTTAGACAAAGACAGAAAAGAAGAAGAGGATAACATTAAGAAAAAAATAGAATGTAGTCCCAAAGCATAGAGGGTAATTTTAGATTAATAAAGACATAGTAACGGCCTAACAGGAACCTTTATGTATTTAGTGTTCTGTTAACACATAGAAATTGCTAATAAAAAATTTGACAAAAGCCCCATTTGTAGAAAGAGACTAAAGGACCATTATCAGTCCGTGTCAGCTCAAGGACAGAATCAGGACACAGAGGTTGTGAATGATATTATTGTGGCTGAATTAATAAACATATCTGTACTTGTCACCTAGAGAAAATCATGTGCTTTTTAGGCATCAGGACACAGAAACCCTTAATCAACAAGAAACAGAGACTGTACCAAACTCACTTTGTCACCATGACAAATAAAACCAGTAATTTAGGCAAATGTTAATATGTGTAGAATAAGGCAATATTCAGCCACATCATCTTGAACTATTATTGCCGAGTCAGATATTAACAAGAATGTTTACTTTCCCTGCACTGATTTTATTTTTACTACGATTAGTATGAACACAAAATAGACTTTAAGCTAGTTCCAGTTTATAAAAATTGTGACTTTCAGATAAAAAATCCTCTTCCCTTGATAATAGCTGCCTCAATTTAAAAAAAAAAAAAAAAAACACTGATTATATTTTAAATTTATTAAAAATGAAGTACTGCACATCAAAAATGTCAAGAAAGTTGAATGATTTTTACCCTTAGGTAATTCCATCATTTAAAACAAATGACCTCATTTCAACTTGAGAAGTGGGAATCAGACTTTTGTTTATTTTGTTGATTTTTTTCATCATATCTTCTTTTTCTGTATCAATGTCTCCTTCCTTTTCCATCTTCACCTCCCAATTTCACTTAACTAATTCAATCCATCTTTCCAGCCTCAGGATAAGTGCTACTTTCTCAGAGAAACTCCCTTCTTCCCTCCCAAAGTGCATCTCCCTGTACTACTCTCCCAGGACATGCCGCTTGTCTTCCTAATTCCACTCACACTTACAGTCACTTATTCAGAGGTGGCCTCCTTCACAATCTCATGCAATTAAGACCACACCTGATAGTATCTACTATAATAAGCTCTGTAGAAGGTAAATATATCCATTTTTATCTAAACATTTTCAAACAAAACTTCTATTCAAAACATGTTGAGTTTTACTATGTTCAAGGTGTTGTACTAGCATTGGGAAAATAACAGTGATTCAACAGAATTTTTTTAAAATATATACTTTCCTTCATCTAAGAAGATAAATATGATGGAGGAGAAATATCAGGCAAATTAGATAAATGAAAGGGGCCGTACGATTTTTAATGCATGAAGTAGAGAAGGCCCCACCAGAAATGACATTTGAGTTGAGACATGAAAATGAGAGAGTTAAGATATGCATACCTGGGAGCAGAGCACTCCAGGCAGAGGGGACAGTCCATGGCAAAGGTCTAGGAACTATAGTCTACTTTGTAGGCAAGTTCATTCATGGAAATTGTTTAGAGTAAAAGTAGGACCCTGGGAATATCAGCAACTAAAGGGATGCAGAGAAGCACAAATCTGAAATGAGGCAGAAAAAGAGGCAAATGGAGAATAAGGAATGATTAATTAAATCCAACCCACATTAAATATCGTGCCTCTTCAGTAGTCATTGGAAATTAAAAATGAAATAGATTTTAATGGCACGTGGACTTAGGATACAAAGCAGAATGCTGTTAAATATTCAAGAAAACCAAGTATCTTTTATACCGGAAGAAATTACCCTCAAATGGAATAAGGATGTAGTCTTAAGTAGTGGAACTATGGATGAGCCTCATGTACTTTTCCAAATGGCAAAACAGCATGTACTGCTTTATCACCAAGTGGAAATGAGTATAACTTTTTAAAGAATTCTAATTGCCCAGAAGGAAAAAAAAAAAAAAAAAAGAACAACACATGTATTTTTGTTCTATCTCACATGCAAACAGATATGCCAACGTAATTATATGAAACACCAATACACATTTAATTGAAAAAACTTTTTGTTTAACCAGGTAAAAACCAAACTTATTCTATATCCTATGTTTAAGCTTCAATTCAGCACTTAAAGCTCACATTCACTTGACCAGATTTTATAAACCCCCATGACAAACCTGTTGGAATTTCTCGAAGTATGAGATTTCCAAAGGTTTTTTTGAAAAGTTTTTTGGCTTCTCTTTGAAAGAAGTAATGACAGTAATATGACACTCATTGCTGTTAGATGCACAGTAAATTACAACTATATTTGCAGTTCCTATTGGCTCCCAAATCACTACCAGTCTTCCAATTATTTTCAGGATTTATTTTTCTTTGTTGGATTACAATGGTTCAGGTGCTTTTATTTACCCCCAAAGCAACATCAAGGTGAAACTCCAACTCCTTTTTAACATCCCAGATCACCCTATCAAGAGAAGCTTTAGTGGATGCTCTATGACTGTCTAACAACTTATAAAACTATTTTAATCACCTGAGAAAGAAAAATAACCTAAAGAATCAAAATGTGTCTTCTTGTCCTTGTGAAAACACCAGGTTCTTCGATGGGGCGAATCCTATCACAATGCAAATACGTATATCAAACCATCATGTTGTACATTTTAGATATCTTATCCTTTTGTCAGTTATACATGAACAGAGCTGGAGGAAGGGAAGAAACAAAAATAACCTTTAAGAAAAATGAGTATTACTACCCTTCTCACTCAAAATGTTCTCTCCAGGTTGTTACATACATTTCCCTGGTATGGTCACACCCAGCATAAAGATATTTCATCAACAAAAGACTACTTATGCAACAGTAGTCCCATAAGATTATAATGGAGCCCTGGCTGGTGGCACAGTGGATAAGGCGCTGGCCTGCAAACCCAAAGGTCGCTGGTTCGATTCCCAGCCAGGGCACATAACCAGGTTGCAAGCCAGGTCTCCAGCCAGGTCTGTGGCTGGAGGCAGGTGAAAGGCAACCATACATTGATGTCTCTCTCCCTCTCTGCCTCTCTCCCTTCCCCTCTCTCTAAAAATAATAAATAAAATGTTTTTTAAAAAGAAAGAAAAAAGATGTCTCACTATGTATTAAAAAAAATTATAATGGAGCTGAAAAATTCCTATCACCTAGTGACATCCTACTTGACCTACCGTCACATTGCTACATGTTAGCCATGTTTGTGGTGATGCTGAAATTAATGAACCCACTGCCCTGCCAGTGTTATAAAAATATAGCACATTATGTATAGTATAGGATACATGATAAGGATAATAAATGACTCTTAGGGGTTCATGTATTTACTCCCCTGCACTTTTCATCATTATCTTAGACTGTACTCTTTTTACATATAAAAAAGGAGTTTGCTATAAGACAGGATGCTATGTTAGGCCAGCAAGCATCTTGTGCCTACCCATGTCTCTTGATCGCACCATTTTCTCTTGCATTTGATTTCATCTTATGTTGTTTTATAAATGTAGTGTAGCCCAAGCATACAGAGTTTATAAAGCCTAAGGAAGCACCTAGAAATGACCTAGACCTTCACCTTCCCTCACCACTCACTCATCCGGAGCAACTTCTAATCCCACAAGCTCCATTCATGCATGTTAAGTCCCTCCATCAGTGTACCATTTTTAAATCTTTTACATATTGTATTTTTATTGTACCTTTTCTATGTTTAGATGCACAAAAACTTATCATTGTACTTACCATTGGCTACAGTGTTCCGTACAGTGACATGCTGTACAGGTTCCTCCCCTAGGAACAACAGGCTATGTGCCACACAGCCTGTGTGTGTTAGGTTTGTGTAAATGCATTCTAGGATGTTTGCACAAGGGCGAAATTGTCTAACGATGCATTTCTCAGAATGTACTCCTACTGGTAAGTGACACATAACTGTATTTACTTTGACATATAACAAGGTCTGACTTCTCAGCTAAGCTTCCAAGCTGAGAATCTCTGCCTATGTGCCTCACTGGAACAATCATGATAACTCTCATGTCACTCCTCTCTGTCAATGGCATCAACATGCCTTTTTTTTTCTGTCCCTAACTGCCTTCAGCACCCTTGAAGTGGCCTTTCAAGATTGATCCAAAGCATACTGCCACTGTGCCGCCAACTGTAACCTGTCACTCACATACAGCACCTGGGCCTTCCTTAACTATTACCCTTCTCTATGGGACGGGATTTTCACCCAGCTTGTCTATTGAGGGTAGACTCTTCCAGAAAATCTTTGCTACAAAGCAGTTACTCTCTACTTCTCAGGTATTCATATAGCATTTTGTTTACAGTTTGGTTTACAACACTTATCTCTGCCTGAGTTTGGGCATTTGTATTCATGGCTCTCCATGGTTATGGAGACTTGACAGCAGGGATCATATTTTCTTGGTGGTTGTTTCGCTTCTTCTATTTTTTTTTTTCTTCATTTTAGTGTTTGTTTGTTTTCCTTTTAGCATCCTCACACCAGCATAGGGACTTACCCATGGAAGGATGCAAAGATTTCAGCTGCATTGAACTGAATTGACAGCGTCTCATATAAAGTGACTAGTGAACTTGGAAAAGTTGGTCATCCTGCCCCAGCCTGTGAACCTTTAGGCCTCTGTGTCTCCTTAGAAAGTGAAGAAGCCCTGTAACACCACAATAAATACTGGGTACAGTATGAATGAATGCCCCATTTTCTGGACATGACAATCATCCCTTTCCCAACAAATCACTGGGAAAGATGGCAAAACAGCCCCTCAACAAAAGGCAATTCTGTTTCTCCCTGAGTAAGAACACTCCATCCTGACCCTCTGCTGATTACCAACTCCTAAGGGGGTCCTCTAACACTCCCACAATGAAACAACCTATAATGAGTAACCCGGCCTATCTGCTCTCCTCCGGGAGTGGTTGATAGGCCTTCCACCATTGCCATGTTTCCCACCTAACAAAAGGCTCCAGCTGCCAAATACGTGCTCCAAAGTGCCCCTCCTCCCTTGCCTGAGCTTCAGCTGAAGCAGAGTCCTGGTGGAAATAGCATTGTCTGCAATATTTGTTGTCTTGTTGTTCGCACAGCTGGAAATAGTTTCCTTGTTCCCCGTGCATAACAGCCAGACATTCATATCTCTCTGACAAGAACTCTCAATTGAGTAAACATGCTGCACCAATTAAACAGGAGCCATGCAAGCTCTTTGGACTTGCAACTTGTGACTCATGGTGGCAGCCTCGACGACAACCTCTCTAAAACCAAACAGAACGGGGCAGGAGAAAACACAGGCACACACGCATGCAGATAAACATATATATGTTCATGAGTATACATACACAGACTCCCACGCACACCTCCCACACACATGTAAATATATATAAACACAAACATTTCTGTAGGTTTCTATAAGCAAAGGGACAAGCATGGAAGGCTATGTAACAAACTGATAACAAAGGGGTGACAGCAGGTAAGGTTCAAGTGGCAGAGGGAGATTATTACTTCGACACATCTATATTTTTGATCATTACAAAAACCTCATCTTTTATAAATGAATGCGGCTCCTTCTTCTAGTTGGACTACTTACTTCTACATTCATATTCCTGAGTGACTCAAACAAGATAAGCAAACTATATTAACAAAGCAAAGTATTACGATAGCATGACCTCAAAAAAGGTCTGATTTCCCATGAACACTGGATTTGGATTATTCTAGGAAGCAAGTCATACCATGAATACAGAAACTCAAACACACATTGGGTCAGAATTTAAAATATCCAAAGCAAGCACTGCATACTCATAACTGTATAATGCTAGGTGTGTACTTGAAATATTGGAGGGACCACCTTGTAAACTATACAATTGTCCAACCACTATGCTGTACATCTGAAACTAATACAAAAATTATTGAATGTCGAATAAAATTTTCTAATTATTACTATATATTTAAAAAAGAAGAAAGCCAGCCTTGGCTGAGGAGTTCAGTTGGTTGGCATGTCATCCCGTCACTGGAAGATTGCAGGTTTAAGTTCAATTCTAGTCAGGGCACGTGCCTAGGTTGAGAGTTCAATTCTTGATCCCTAGTCCAGATCTGGGTGTGTAAAGGAAGCAACCAATTGATTCTCCTCTCTCACGTTGATGTTTCTCTCTATCCCTTCCTCTCTGTCTAAAAGCAATGAAAAAATGTCCTTGGGTGAAAATAGGGAAGGAAGGAAGGAAGGAAAAGAGGGAAAGGGGAAGGGAGGAGTGGGGAGGGGAGGGAGGAAAGCCAGCATTAACAGATAAGAAACAGCTATATCTATTTCTACACTTGACAACTACCAGATAAATCTGGGCAAAACATTTCATGTTCATTAAAAAAAAAAAAAAAAAAGGATAAGAACACCAGGTTCTGTCTCCTTCTTCTTTAAGAGGTAAAAGCTAACTGACCTGAAAATACTGAGACTAGTTTGAAGAAAACATTTCTAAAGATAAAGAACACCTCAACAAACATGCTCCATATTTGAGGGGATTTCGAAAGAACTTCTGTTAACATGATCTGATAGAAAGTAAACTCCCAGAGAGAAGAGACCTTACAGGTCTTCCTACTGTCTCTCAGTAATAGTAGGTGTGTAACAAGTACCTATTGACTATGGAATGGATAAGTAAACAAGTAAAAGATGAAATTAAGAAACAAGTAAATGAAAACTAAAAATTAAGGCCCTGGCTGGTGGCACAGTGGATAAGGCACCAGCTGGCGAACCCAAAGGTCACTGGTTCGATTCCCAGCCAGGGCACACGTAACAAGGTTGCAAGCCAGGTCTCCAGCCAGGTCCAGAGCTGGAGGTAGGTGAAAGGCAACCATACATTGATGTCCCTCTTCCTCTCTGCCTCTCTCCCTTCCCCTCTCTCTAAAAAAAATAAAATGAAATAAAAAATTAGCAACCAGATCATATCAGTTCTCATTCCCACTTTACAGGTGTAAAAAGAGAGGGCCTTTGATTTACCCAACAACAGCAAAACTAGAAATAAAAGGCCTCTGGATTCTCTCTATCGTGACCCCTTTTTCCTCTTCTAAGTGTGTTGGTTTATCTCCTCTGGTCCTTCCAGATCCTAACTGTCCAGGAGCCTTTCCTGAACCAGCCTCAATCCCACACCCATGTTCACCCTAAGCCCCTGAGAGTAAGGTGCCCATGCTTGGTTTCTTCACACTTGTTACAGTGAATTGCAATCATCTGTTAACATGTCTGTAAGCTCCTCAATGAGGGTAGGAATCCTGCCTCATCCACCCTCTCTACTCCTTGTTCCACATAAGTAGCACAATGCTGGTATACATAAAAGATAGTCAACTAAATGCTGTTAGGGTTGAAAAGAACATGTTTCCTCTGCCCTGAAATCACTTCTCCTCTCAAGGAGCCAGGAATACACTTCTGTTGGGGAAGAATTTTAGGAAAGCAGGTTAGGCATTGGTCAAGGACAAGCAAACAGAGATAAAGAAAACTGAGTATAACATAATTACATTAAATCAAATCCAGTCCATTGTTCTGAAATTTAAGAAAATGAGTAAGGGAAAACTTGCCTTGAAAACAAAAGAAAGAAAAAGGAATGGTTCACAGTAGCAGTCTCCGTACAGTGAATCCTAAACTTTAAGAAGCATAGGTGAACTTCCAGTCAAGATGGCAGCCTAGGTAAACATGGACCTCCTCGTATGACCACATCAAAATTACAACTTAAATATAGAACAACCGTCACTCAGAACTGTCAGAAATCAAGTTGAATGGAAGTCCAATAACTATAGAATTAAAGACATCACATCCACCCAGACTGGTAGGAGGGGTAGAGATGAGGAATGTGCTGGTTCCACATCAGCCTGTAGGTAAAAATTCAGGAGGACATCTAAGGAATGAGGAGTCCCAGCCTCATGCCAGGCCCCCAGTCCAGCAATCCAGTGATATGAAGGTAAGTCCCCATAACTTCTGGCTGCAAAAACCAGCAGGGATTGAGTTAGTGGCAGAAACTTCTGGAGTCCCAAGCAGCTCCCCTTAAAGAATCCACACACTGACTGACTCAGACTCTGAAATCCAGCACCTGGATAGCATCTTGAAAGGCACCAATAGGATACAGGGAGGAACTGAAGTGTCTGGCATCAAGACAAGAGCTGGCGCACAGCTTTCTCCCAGACAAAGAGGCAGGCAGAGGCCATTGTCCCTTTTCTGAGTCCTTTCCCCACAGAGCAAGAGAGCCAGGCAGGTGCGCTTGTATCTGAGATTCCATCAACCTAGCTAACGCTATTTGTCTGCCCTGGCTATCCACTGAGGCTCTGTCCCATCCAATTTACAGTCACACCCAAACTGTTAACTGTGACTTTTTTATATAAATGACTGGCCTTGGCTCATGCTTCACAACTTTCTGAATCCTCTCAAACAACAACGGCTGACCTCAGTAATCCCCCATCCCCCTCACCTCTTGCTAAGTGACCCCAGGCCCAGCAGCCACTACCAGCAGCCAGCCTAGATTCACAGTGTGGCTTCACCTGGGAATCTTTAAGCCCAGCACAAGAAGCAGCATCTCAGATTGCTTTCTGGTGCATGCAGAGTGGCCCCAGGCAGAACACAAGTGGGGACTGATCTTGGCCTGCATTACCCGGGAAACCCAGTAGATAGCTATCACCATATTAGAGCACCACTACCCTATCTCTGAACAGCTGATACTCCATGGAGGGCGGCAGTTGTTGGAAAGTGGTCACAGCCAATCCTTGCAGCTGACTGGCCTGGGTAAATCCCTCCCATTGATCTGCCAATAGCAATCAAGGCTCAATTACAAGAGGAGGGTGTACTTGGCCCACAGGAAGGGAACACCTTTAGTATCCAGCTCAGGTGATAGGAAAGGGCTGTGCTACTGGATCCTAGAAAACCTCTAATACGTTAGGCCACACTTCTGACAAGGAGTCAGCTCTACCTAATACACAGAAACAAACACAGGGAGGCTGCCAAAACAAACACAGGGAAGACAAAGAAACATGACCCAAATGAAAGAACAAATCAAAACTCCAAACAAGATGGAAGAAGCAATCTAGCTGATACAGAGTTCAAAACACTGGTAATAAGGATGCTCAAGGAACTTAGCGTGGACCTCAAGAGCATAAAAAAGATCCAGTCAGAAATAAAACATACATGAATTGAAATAAAGAATAATTTACAGGGAAACAATAGTGGAGTTGATTAAGCCAAAAGTTAAATCAATGATTTGGAACATAAGGAAGTAAAAAAAAAAAAAAAAAAAATCAGAACAACGTGAAGAAAAAAGGAATTCAAAAAAACTAGGATAGCATAAGCAGCCTCTGGAACAACTTTAAGAAATCCAACATTCACATCAAAAGGGTGCCAGTAGAAGAGAAAGAGCAAGAAACTAGGAACCTACATATTTGAAAGAATAATGAAAGAAAAATTTACTAATTTGGTAAAGGAAATAGACATGCAAGTCCAAGAAGCACAAAGAGCCCAAAACAAGATGGATGCACGAGGCCTGCTCCAAGACACATCATAATTAAAATGCTAAAGGTTAAAGATAAAGAGAGAATCTTAAAAGCAACAAAAGAAAAGCAGTTAGTAACCTACGGGAGAGTTCCTATAAGACTGTCAGCTAATTTCTCAAAAGAAACTTTGCAGGCTAGAAGGGATTTGCAAAAAACATTCAAGACAAGAAAAGTAGGGTCCAATAGCTAAGACTGCTCTATCCAGCAAAGATATCATTATTACATGAAATGTGAAAGGGACTAATTTAAGAAAAAGAAGATCAAAACTGTGAACAACAATTAAATGGCACCAAATACATATCTATCAACAATTGAATCTGAAACATAAATGAAGCAAATAAGAACAGAGATAAAATCATGGATACAGAAAGCGTTTTGATATTTGCCGGATGGGAGAGACGATTTGGGGAATGGATGAAAAGGTGAGGGGATTAAGATGTACAAGCAAGTAGTTACAAAATAGCCACAGGGATGTAAAGTACAGTATAGGAAAGGGAGTAGCTAAAACTCATGCACGACCCATGGACATGAACAATGGTGTGGGGATTGCTTGAAGGAGTTGGGGCATTGGGTGGAAGGGGTCAAGGGTGAAAATATGGGATAATTGTAATAGCATAATCAATAAAATATTTAAAATAATAAAATAAAATTAAAAAGAAGCATAGACACACATGATGGCCATAATGAACAAAATTCCCTTTAACAATTTCAACCTTGGAAATCCCATCCCAAAGAGATGCATTTTTCTTTTAGAAAAAGAGGCTGATTTTGAAATCTGTTTCCCATATCTTATTAAACACAACAAACACAACCTAATCTACCTCATACATGCTTATGTTAGCACTGGACTAAAGTTAAGAGTCTGTCCTTTCAATATATCACTTTTTAAAAGCAGTACCACAAAAATAAAATGATTACCTAAATCCATGAATGCATTAAAATAGTCCTTTCTTTCTGAAAGAAATTTGACTTTTATGTTAACTTCAAAGATGAAGGTTTTGAGCCCTGGCTGGTAGCACAGTGGATAAGGAGCCGGCCTGTGACCCCAAAGGTCGCAGGTTCGATTCCCAGCCAGGGCAACATAACCAGGTTGCAAGCCAGGTCTCCAGTCAGGTCTGTGGCTGGAGGCAGGTGAAAGGCAACCATACATTGATGTCTCTCTCCCTCACTGCCTCTCTCTCTTCCCCTCTTTCTAAAAATAATAAAATAAAATCTTAAAAAAAAAAAAAAAAGATGAAGGTTTCTATACCACCAATCAGATGACAGGAGCTAATATCAAAGCATTAAAAGTTTTCTTTGACCTATCTCCATAAGTCATTAATAACAATAATGATGCTACTTTGAAACCATAATAATCTCCTGGAAAAACAATGCCAGGGAGTTTGAATAAAATCCTTTCATGCCTCTCCTTGCCAAAAAAAAGTGTATTCTTCTAATAAATACAATATAGTAACCTTGGGTTCCTTCACTTAATTAAATAATCAAACAAGCCAAACCCAAGTTCCTTTGCAGAGATTAAGCAAACTGCTGGGAAGATCATTCTTTCAAATTGTATTCAGAAGATAGTAAAGAGCAGCTGACCCTATCTTCTTTAATTATCTGTCTCCTTGGTAACCCAGAATCTCCAGATTCAAGAGCAATTAGAACACTTACCCAAATCAATACCACCTTGAAGAAGCAGCTGATGAGCCATCCATTTCTGCCCCTGACAGAGGTATTGGGGTATAAAAGGAAACTTCCAGAGCTGCTAAACGCCTCTCCCCAATGGACCCCACAGATATTCTTCCTAAATAGGAGATAACGAGCTAGATACCTTAGCTCTAGAGATTCGGGGTTGGGAAGCCGATAATCGAAGGAATCTTGTTTAAAATGTATTGGTCTGCAGCATTGAGCAGGCTACTTCCATTGGAATTTAAACTTAATGAAGGATTTTCAGATTTGGGTCAGCTCTCGCTACAGTACTCAGGGTACTACTTTCTCCCCACCTCCTCCCCTTCATCAACACCCCTACCCTTTACAGCGGCACTGACCCCAGTTGCAAACTAATAATAATTCTTCCTCTTCTGTGCTACTAATATTCCTCCGCTGTGGTTAAACACTACGTATAACATAAACAGGGTCAAGAATGCTGGTTGCCATTGGAGTCATGTTTAAATTAACAGTAACCAGCATGTTCTTCCCTAAACAAAACAAAGCAAAACAAAATGCCTTCTTGGTCAGCTCTGAGCCTGGAGAGTGATTTTTAACCCACATACCCCAAAGGTCAGGACATAACACAATAGTATCATTAATTTTTACCAAATTAAATTTCTCATAAGTCAAAGCCCTATCGATCGGTAGGGAGAGAACCCACATATTCATTTATCCTGCAACTTTTACATAATCGGGGTAAGCTAGCAGCAGTGCTATAGAACTCACCAGCCACAAGTTATGATGGAATTCAATGGATAAAAGCCCAGTCATCTTTCAGTCATCTCACCCCGCACAAATGTCCCAACATGCATTACTCAGTGTCTCCCTGTATCTTGGGGTTAAATACTACCTTCCCCTCCCCCCACCCCTTGTAGCCTAGCTCCTTAAAATAACATCCAAGTCCTCCCCACAACTGACCACCTTGTATCTTTCCAACCCTCATTATTTCAGGATCCAACCACATCTTCACTGCCCCCCAACTCATCTTTTAAAAGATGCATCATTTTCATCCTTCAAGTCCCTTCCAGAAGCCTCCTCCAATGTCAGAATTTAATTTTCCATTCCTTCGCATGCCAAGGTTCTTGGATTCTAAAGCGGCCACCCAGCCACGTAATCCAACTGGTATACCGAAGTGAGCTACATCCTTTTCCTAACACTGCAACTCTTTCTGGAGCCTCCTTTTGATCACATGAATACCTCCTCTAGGGGAGGAATTCAGGAATTGCTTATTGAATTAAAAGTTCCTCCTTTTAGCTCAACTCAAAGACATCCATGATGGTTCTCCATGAAACACTTAATAACACGATAGAAACTTTTCATGTAATCTACATAAAAACAAACAAACAGGAGTTTGATGCCAAGTCAGCAAGGCCAGAGCAGACTTTCAGACTTTAAATCAAGAGCGTATGTTCAAGTTTGGGGGGGGTTTTCACATCATATTTCATTTTTAAAATAAATCATGTTCCTCAAATGCATATGTGTATCAGTAGCAAAAAAAAAAAATTAAAGAAAAGGCTACACATCAAACACAGATATTAAAATCTTGACCTCAAACTACATTTCAAAAGTCTTATGATTTCCTGAACACTTGGAGCTTTCCAGTGAAAGTCCCAGATTGCAACTTTCCTTGCAAAGCATTTGCAATAAGGTTTCTGGCCCTACCAGTCACTATCAGACCGAATGCCATTATGTATCAAAAACACGAAGCAAGCAAGGATTTTTACTTTCTCTGTCTTTTCCAGTGGGTCTGCCGGGAAAAGATACAGTAAAACCTTGAAAATACTATGGTATACTTTTTAAAATCAAATTACTCTTTGGAAAATATTAACTTCCGGTGAAAACAGAAGTCGCAAAATGCAGGTTGCTGAAAGGGCTGCCACTCACATCCCCACCTCTGCTATTTTTTCCCATCATTCCCAGGATGCTGAGGTCCAGGCTGAGTGCCCACAGAGGCTGACCTGCTGAGACAAGACTGCAAATTAGAAGGAGCATATAGGTCAGCTGCAGGCATCTCTTTGATATCAAAGCTAAGCAGGTTCACCCATTTTAAATAATAAGAGTAATGGGAGACTGATGGGGGAGCAAGTATTATTGATGCCCTCGTGGAGGAAGAGGTTTTTTTTTTGTTTTGTTTTGGTTTTGTTTGTTTGTTTTTTTGTTTTTTAAGGGAAAAATGAAGTCCCAGCTCAAGGCTCTTTTCCCTCCAGGCATCTCCTACTGCTGGCTTTCCTCCACCTTCCTGGCCTTCTTGCCCTTTCACTTCCCTGCAAGACTAACCCCTTTACACTTCCCCTTTTCCCTCTTCCTACTGTTCTAGCATGGGATAACTACCCACCAGTTTCTAGTTACTTAGGGAGCTGGCAAGAGCCGCAAAAAAAAAAAAAAAAAAAAAAATGAACCACCACCAA
Source organism: Noctilio leporinus (assembly GCA_004026585.1). NCBI lineage: Eukaryota > Metazoa > Chordata > Mammalia > Chiroptera > Noctilionidae > Noctilio > Noctilio leporinus. Next base: position 261,807 of record PVIW01000889.1, on the reverse strand, counting down.
CCCCGCCCCCATTTTCTAGGTGAGGACACCGAGAAGGAGCTGACCTGACCGCCTGAGGTCACACCACTAGGAGGACGCTGTCGCGTCCTGCCTTGAATTCTGACAACCCAGTCCTGCAGCCCGGACCCTCTGTCCCCGCCCTCCCGCCACACACTGCTGCTTTCTCCTGCCACTTGGCTTCTTTATTCTCAAATTAAATGGTTTCAAGAAAGATTCAGCCTTAACATGCCTAGAAGGCTGATTGTTGGTAACAATTATGTATTGGGGGCAAATACGCTCCCTCCTACCAGGATTTGGAGAATCGGGGCTGATACAATTAACTACCAGGCAAAGAGTGAGTGACTGAGTAATGGAATTTGGTTCGGTCCAAACAACCGTAACTCCAGTATACACCCTCTTTCCTAGGGACTTACTCTTCCATTTGACAAGGGACTACTTTTCAAGAACCTATGGATATATTCCTAGTGCAGGGTCTCCCTTTAACCAGAATTGCAGGCTTTAAATTACAGACCTCTCACTGCTCAGTTACGCTTAGCCAGGCCAACTATACTAATTCAATAGATGAACAACACGGGCTGTTAGATAGAGCCTGAAGGAATAGAAAATTTTGCTCTAACAACTGCACTTACATGTTTTCAATATACATTTTTGCAAACCTATTTCAATGGGACACTACGCATTTCTAGTGAAATGTTAACACGCGGACACTCGCTGGAAACCCACATTTACGGAGGCGGGGGTGGAGGGCGGGGGAAGCCCATGGATTGCAACAAAAAGGAAAAGAAAGAAGAGCAGAAGTCACAGCAGAAAAGCAACAATCTCGGCCCCGGGCTGAAGGCAACAAGTCCTAGATGCCGTCATTCTTACACTTCAAAGGCCGAATGGCAGCAAAGAAAAACAACAATCAACTTTAAATACATTCAACACAAACTAGTCCTACACAAACCACCAACTCAAAGCCAGGTCCCCGCCTTGCCTTAGATTTTCCAGGTGCTTGTTAAGCGTGTTTGTTAAGCAACTGGACAGATAGCTATGATTAAAGTCCTCAGCCCGGGACAGACGACTGAATCTCGGGTGAGAAGCTAGTGGTGCGGCAGCCCGGTGCGGGGACGGGAACTCTGCGGTTCCCGTCCGTGCAGACGCAGCTGTAAGGGGAACTTCAGCGCTCCCAGCAAGCCTTCCCATGCCCCCCACGCGGTCCCAGGTAACCCGAGGCCACCTACATGTCACTGGGGCGCGCCCCGGGACGCACTGACCTGGCCGGGATACCGGAGGGCTGGGGCCGGGCCTCTGCGCGGCAACTTCCCTCCTGGGGCTCGGTCAAGCCGTCGGATAAGGGAGGCCAGGAGAGCCTCCCCGCCTGCAGGCCGGCTCAGGGGCGCGCACACCCATCCACACCCAACACGGGCGAGCGCGCGCACCCACACTCACCCACACACTCGCATGCACAGCCACCACGTCCGCCCGCCGCCAGACAGTGCGAACCCAACCCGCCCTTTGGTGTGGGAGGCGACTCCACGGTCACTGGCTCAGAGCCCGCGGGGGACCCGCCCCTGCCCTCCCCTTTACCTGCACCCACAGCGGTGGGCAGGAGTCCGGCTGCACCACCCCCTGGCCGGCCTCCGGCTCTGCGGTCAGTCCCTGTGGCCCCTCTCCTGCGGCCAGCCGAGCCTGGCCCTGCCCCCTTGGTGTCTCAGCGGCCGCCAGGCACAGGACCAACCCCTGCGCCCACCCCACGGGGGTCCAGCGCAAGGCCGAGAGGCCCAGGGTGGCTCCGCAGCAACCGGGTCCAGGCTGCCCACGAGCCAGGCAGCCAGCGCTCCGCAGAGCGACAGAGGAGTCACCACTCCCGCAGCATCAAAAGTCGCTCGGCCCCAACTGCTCAGGCTTCGGGGCTTTGGCGCGCCGGCAGGGGCCACCGGAGAGGGGGCGCCAAAGGAGGGCCGAAGCAGCAGCGCTGACCGCAGCCTCCTCCTTCCCCGCCTTCTTTCCTTTCCGCCCCCTCCACGTAGCACAAGTCAGCAACTCCCGCACCCCCGACTCCCTCCCCCGAGCTCATTCCCCTACCTGGTGTGACAGCCCGCACCTTCTGCGGCCCCCTTCCCCCATTCATTCCCCGAACTTCCCGCCCGGCTGCCTGAGCCTCCCATTCATTAGTTTACCGACCCCCACCCCCACCTCCGGACACCCGCAGCCACAGCTCAGGGTCCCCACCCCCTCCAGAGCTCACCTCAGCGCCCAGCAGCCGGCGGGACTTGGGTGGGCTCCCTCACATGCTGCATTTGCATTTTGTCGCTCTTCTCCTCCCGCTTCCAAGCTCTGGAAACATCGCGGGGCCCGAGAGCCCCCTGAAGTCTGGCCTCAAGTATACGTAGTTCAGTTTCTAAACTTTCCAGAAGGCGCCGTTTCTCCCGGCTCAGCCTGCAATTGGAGGCTGCACAGCACGGCAGGCTGCCTTTGCTGCTGCCAAGGTGCCCAGGTTTCTACGGCTGAGTTTTCAGTTGACCGGGTCTGCAGACCAAAGCAAGTGTTTCAGGGCTGCCGTAGCTCTCCGGGCCCGTGGTTAAACATTTCGCCTCCGCTTTCCCAATGAAACTTTGCAAGTGAGAACTATCAATGTCAGAGGAGTCATTAAGGGAGGGGAATGCGCACCTGGAGGTGTAGGAGGGCCTCAGACCTGGGGATCTTAGGAAAGTGGTAGCCAGGTAGAGACACGCCTGGGCCCTGAAGCAACACCCAGTCTAGAGGCTCTCCTGCGGCGACATCTCCCACCCTCTCCCCAACCCCCCCTTGGTTTCCCAGGATTTCCAGAGTGTTGGAAAATTCTCTGGCTCTCACTCCCCTACTAAAGCCACCATACATGAAAAGTAGCTGCTTAGGAGTAAAAAAAAAAACTTGGTGAATCTCGCCTGTAATGGCCTATAAAGGGCCATGATAGCAGTATGACAGATGACCCCGCAGGGCTGACACGGCTAAGGGAGAAAGGCAGAAGAGCCAGGGAGGGCTGCGTTGGTGGTGGTCACTCAGTGGCCCTGGGCTTCTCAGAAAGGAGAGGAGACTGTAAACCGCAGGGGAAGCTGGGGAGGAGAAGACAGAAACTTTTTAGGCTCCTGGGAGGGGAGGTAAGGTTCCCAGAGAATACGGCCATCTCCTGTTTGAAACTGCAGACAGCCTCCACTGAGTTGCCGCCTGGTTTTCACTGGACGCTGGAGGCTACACTCTGGCTGCCTTCTGCAGCCGTTTCCTTCTTAGAACAACTTTTCAAACGCCTTTTTAAAAATCAGCTTTAAACGACTCTGCTTTCTCTCCTTTCCTACCAAGCTTTGATGGGTTTTACAACAATCCACTGGAAACCGGAAAAAGAACCAGAAATCTTCATACATGCGCAGTATTAACATACTTATGTGACAGGCAGAAAATGCATACACTTTAAGCTCACTGATAATGAGAGGAATTGATCTGAAACCCTAAAAATTGCATGATATCAGGACAAAGAAGAAAATGTCCGCTCTGAAATCTAAGTATAACCCATTGGTAAGAAATTAGAATATACTGAAACAGGCTCTGGTTTCAACCATAGCCCTCTCCAACTCCGAAAAATCATCTAGTTGATTGCCCTTCTTACTACACGCTCGTTTTATTTACTGTTAGGGTCCTCAAAACCAAAACTTCTCCACCGTCTAGTAAAGAGAATAGTTGACATTTTTATTTGAAATCGTTACATTATTATTATATTATTAATTATATCAATACCTAGTGAAGAAGTAATTAATTAATGTAATGCTTCTTTCAAAATGTAGCCCTTCCTCATAAATCAAAGGTAACATGAAAATGAGTTTCTTGCCTACCTTTCAACTTGGATATTTTCCAACATATTGGCTGTACCTCTATTGTCTGAAGGAAGATGGCTACTTCTGCTTAGACTACATATTAACTACTATGATTAGGCTGTGGCCCTTTCTAACATCAAATAAGGAGTGACATCCACACCGCCATGTATTGAAGAGTTCTAGGTTGTTTGGTATAAAACACTTAACTTCCTCCTTATTTGTTTCTACCATGTCCTAAAATGAAATGGAGAACAAAATACCAGGTCAGCCTGGACAGACCTGTTTTCCTCACGAGTGTAGGCCTGTCTGAAGGAGCCTGCTCTGCAGCCACAGCTTTAGGTCAATAATTTTAAAATCAAATCCTGCTCAGCACAGAGATTTATTCATCAAAACTAGTATTATGTTCCATTTTGTCATCTGGGAAATGGAATAATAAATACTGGTAACAGGATTGTATTGGGTTCCAAGTTGCTTTATCAAAGTAAAATCATATTTTGAAATAGGCTTCTTAAAACAGTGAGGGGATGATGTTTTTTTCTCGAAAGGAAGGATACCTTGATGCCCTTTCTTTAATGTTTTTATCTGTCTGTGGCCCTCTTGCCATTCAGATTTCATTCCCCTTCTTGGATAGTCATCCTAATGTTTTCTGTCCTAACCTTTCTCTGTTATCCTTTGCCAAGCACTGTTTCTGTTTGTTTCTTCAAATGATTTCAGTAGAGCCAAATACACAGCTGGTATGGTCGAACATGAGAGTTTCAGCAAAAATGAAGAGAATTTTAATGAGGACTATTTCAAGTAGAGTTTACATTAATAGCTTAAGGATACTATAGACTTTGTCCAATTATTGATGTTATTTAGTAGTGTAAGGGCTATAATTCGTAAAGCATTTAAGATTGAAAAACTGGTTGTCACTGCTTTTGGTTCTGTTTGTTCCAGAGGGTTTGCTGGTCATGACAGTTCTCCCTCCCCGTGTTTCCTTCAGTTTGGCAAAAAGCCTTTGAAATTTTCTGCTAGAGAGTAATCAAAGTTATCAGCAAAAAAAGATTTGTTGGAAGCTTGCCCTCCAGTCCATTTTGATGTAGAGATTAACTCAAAGAATATAGCTGGGTGAAATGCTACCCTAAGAGAACTCGGCCTGCTTCGGGAAAGTTCTCCAGAGGGCCTGCAGTCTAGTCTCTTCCTCTGTGAAATGAGGTAGTTGTGTCTTTCCAGTGTTTCTCCTCTAGGCTAGAGAGAAAACATTCTCCTTTGGAAACCTTTCTATTTTCAAAGGCCAGCAGCAGAGGTGGGTGGGTCAGCCCAATTTAGTAACAATAAATAAATAAACAAATAACTAACAAATAAATAACCACTCTTCAGGTTAGAAGTGGCCTAAGGAGACTCCAGGAATGGGGATCCTGTGTGGCAATCTTGTATGGAGATTAGACTGCAGTGGAATGAAAAGGAGAGTCTGTGCTCACCTGTTTTCTTACCTCCTATTTCTGCATGAATAATCTGGGTAATAATGCCTGAAGTAGACTAAGAGCAGGCAACTCCTGTAGTCTCCCTCACATGAATAGAAAGGCCTCCATCTAAAATAAAGGGGGTGAAGGGGGTGGAATGAAGAATAAAAATTAGATGTGCATTATATGTATAATTTTAGAGCTAAAAATAGACGTAAATATAAAGAAATCATAGAAAGGGTCACCAAATAAAAGCTAATTTTATAAAACAGTAATAAAAGAGGTAAATTTCTAGTAAGACTAAGACATACTGGGAACAAAAGGAGAAGAAACAAGACTATGAATGAGATTCTAATTATAGTTTCCATAGTTTTTTAATACTAAGAGAATATTGAGTAATTATAAATATCTAAAATAAATACATTTTAATGAGATTTCAATTATAAAATTATTGATTGAAACATGAATGTATTTATAGCCAATAAATAAATTGAACTTGTATTTCTAAATCTACCTACAAAAAGGATCAAAGTTCTGGTGGGAAAGACACCAGATCTTCATAGACAGATAAACTCTCTTCAAATAGTTTCAAAGAATCAAAAAAAAAGAAAGAAAGAAAAGAAAAGAAAAGAAAAACACCCAAATTATTTTATGAGCTAATAAAATCTTGATACTAAATTCAGACAAAGACATAGAAAGGAAAATGATGAATATCTTCATCATTTCAAGAATGTAAAGAGAAGTTTCTTACACAAAGTACAGAAAGCACAAATCATAAAAAGTCTGTTAATTATGGCTGATTTTAATATGCTGAATTCCTGTGAGTTCTAGTAGCTACGATGTCTGCTTCATAACCTGCAATGAGCTTTCCAAGGAATATAAGCTGCATTGTGCCACCTTAGACAAAAATGGGGCAGAGCGGTTTTCTAAGTTCTGTGTATTTTATGCCCTTCCGGTTGTTTTGACTTGACAGCCTATTGTATATACCTTCTAGAGCAAGAAGGTAGAAGCAGCCGTATAATGGTCCCTTAGCAGAAGCTCTGAAATGTTTTTGGCTGTAGACCCCTTTCAGAAGCTAACTAAGGCGATGGAGTATGCACATTGTATCACAGGCCTCTAACTACAATAGCCATTCCTTCCTCCTTGGGCCCCAGCTAGAAAAGATTCCCCAGCCTCTTCTGCAGTTAGCTGAGGGCACGTAACAGTTCTCCCCAGCAGAATGCGAGCATAAGTGACTTCCGTCAATTCTAGAACTACCTACAGCATCCCCTCCCATGTGTGCCCTCATGCTTTTTGGCCCTTCTGGTTGACTACGATACACCTACCTCCGAAGCCATGGGTTGAAGATGACAGGCAGCCAGAAGTCCTGACACCTAAGTGTCCAGGGGAGGGAGAGCCTCTCTACGGATGTAACACCCACTCTGGACCATCATGTGGAGAGAAATTTCTTGTTTCTTTTTATTTTTAATTTTATTGTTATTGTATTACATCCATCCCTTTTTTGCTCTCCTCTGTCCCCCTCCCCACCCCACCCTATTCCCCCCAAAGTCAATCCCACCTGTTGTCCATGTCCATGGTTCCTTTATACTAGGTTCTTGTCTAAGCTGCTCCCCTTTCTTGCCTCTGCCTCCCCCCTCCCCTCACCCTCTTTCCCCCTGACCACTGAAGGCCTATTCGCTGTATTCATATATTTGGTTCTGTTTTGCTTGTTGTTAGTTTTGCTCATTATTGTCCTGTAATGGGTGAGATCAAAAAATATGGAACGCTTCACGAATTTGCATGTCATCCTTGCGCAGGGGCCATGCTAATCTTCTGTGTACCGTTCCAATTTTAGTATATGTGCTGCCGAAGCGAGTACTCTTGTTTCTTGAGCCACTAAATTTTGAGAATCTATGTTACCTTGACTTAAACTAATATATATTTTCACGCGCATTCTGACTGTAGTCGCAGGGGTTCAATGACACCATGTAACTTAGCTGTGGACTGACCTGAGAAACTGGAGTGGACACTCACCAAAAGTGAGCAAGTTAGAGATGTTACTACACTTTGCCATGATTAAGCACTGGTTACATTTAACAGAATGTCTCTGCCATCACCCTCACTCCATCCCCCACCCTGATTTCTCTGCCAACATATACTGTGCTAGAGTACATTTTTTAAGTTAAGAAAAGGTGGACCTGAATGGAAGACTCATCAGGAATATCAAGAACAAATCCCTGGTATACACAACAACGTGGATGAAACACAAAAATCATTCTGAACAAAAGAAGACGGAACAGCATACTACTGTGACATTCCAGAACAGGCAAAACAAATCTTTGAAGTTAGGGAAAGAACAATGATTGCCTGGAGAGGTAGGACTGACTAAAAAGGCACTCAAGAAAACTTCCAGGGGTGAGAGAAATTCCTGTATCTTTGCTTTCTGCAGTGGTAGCACGGGTGTAGCAAACCATTCAAACACATCAAACTGAACATTTAGGATTGGTGTGATTTATTGTTTGTGAATAACAGCTAAATAGTATATTTTAAGTGCAAGTGAGATTATCTGGATCTAACCATACAATAATATGTATTTCTAAAACAGACTGTTGTGGAATAATGTTCAGTGACCACATACATCCTTTGGGGCTCCTGTTATGATTAAACACGTATAAACACTACAACAGCTAAGAGCAGAAAATGATTGTATTCCGATGTAAAACCAAAACACACTACGGACATGGCCCAAGAAAAATTAACTTTATAATGAACAAGTTGGTAGTTTATGTATAAAACCTATGATTTTCCACAGCTAGTATTCTATTGATAATCCTATATAACCATAAAATAGGTTTCTATCATCAACAGAACGTAGTTTCTTCTCTCTTTAGTGGAATATAATACTTTTATGGCAGGACTATATCTGGAGATTCTTATTTCACACTGTCTTGCCCCTGTGTTTCCACTTTCCTCTCTCTCCTTGTTAAATAATCATATGCTCTGAGCTCATTGCTTAGGAAAGTATGTGGCAAAACAGCAAACAGGAAGAGCCAAAAATTTGTACAGTAAGCCCAAGGTCTTAGGAAAAGGGGATTTACAGTCATAGAATGGTGTCAAAGGAAAAACAACACTCTGGGGGTGGGAGAGCAAAAGAGAGGGATCTGTGTAGCCAAAGAACAGTGGGCATCTCTGGCCTGCTTCCTGGAGGTGCTGGTGGGGAGACAGTAGGACCCCTGAGAAGAAAAACACTGCAAAGAGTATTTAGGCAAATGGAACCTAAACTAGTTTAGTAAAAGATGCTAACACAGTGGATAAGTTGCTGGCCTGCAACCAAAAGGTTGCTGGTTTCATTCCCCAGCCAGGGTACATAACCAGGTTGCAAGCCAGGTCTCCAGCCAGATCCGTGGGTGGAGGCAGGTGAAAGGCAACCATACATTGATTTCTCTCCCCCTCTCTGCCTCTCTCCCTACCCCTCCCTCTAAAAATAATAAATAAAATATTTTTTAATCAAAATGAAAAAAAAAAAAAAAAGATGCTAACATTCCATGGGTAGCATAGCAGCAGTGAATTTGCACAAAGGAAGTCTTAGAGATAACCTCTAAAGACCGGTGCTGGATGGGCCTACCCTGCTGACATAATGTAAAACTCTGGAATGGTGACTAACCTATAAAGGCGTGTGTTGCTAATTCCCTAAGAATAGAAAAGGCCTACAAAAGAACTGAACTCATGTTTTTCCACCAGCCCTGAAGAATTGGAGAGCCAGGTAAGAAACTAATCTGAAATACAGCACAGGAAAAAATCCTTGAATATCTAAATTTATTGACTGGTATTTACACCCACTATATTAGGTCGCTGGAGCTGCCATAACAAAATACTACAGACAGGGTAGCTTAAACCACAGAAATGTATTGTCCCACTCTTGGGGAGGCTAGAAGTCCAAGATCAAGGTGTTAGCTGAGTTGTTTCTTCTACATGCTCTAGCCTTGCAGGTGGTTTTCTCTCATTCTTCACTTGATTTCCCCTAGTCTGTGTGTCTGTGTCCTAAGTTCTTCTTATCAGGACACCAGTATTATTGGATCAGGGCCTGCTTATATGATCTCATTTTACCTTAATTATCTCTTTAAAGGCCCTGTCTTCAAATGCAGTCTAGTGTTTGGAGCTAGCAGAGGTTAGTACTTCAACAAATAAATTTGGGGAGGAGAGCCAGGAAGGAACAATTCAATTTATAATACCCACTAAGTGTGAATCTCATCCATGATTGCTAAGAACCCCCCTTCGTCACCTCTTTTGTTTGCACCATGAAAATATTACAATCATAGAATAGCAACCAATTTTATATAAAATACAACCGTAATCTTAGAAGGATTACTATGCAGACAACAGCTGACCTCACAGAAATCACTGCTATTTTGCAGAGTATAGACGACTAAGAAGTTTGAAAGCACATAGGACCCTTTCAGACCTCTGGGAAGGTGCAGTACGATCAGAGAAACGAAGTAATAGCAACTGAGCCTTGACAGAATTTGCTGATGAGGTTAATTTATCCCTAATTTCCAAAAAAGCATCGGTAAAAACACCTGTGAAGTTATCTTCAAGATCCATTTCCAGGACTTTAAGGTTCTTTTTAAGAAATTAATCAATATTTTAAAAATATTTTTTATTGGTTTTGCTATTACAGTTGTCTCAATTTCACCCTTTGACACCATCCACTCATTACCCCCTATTCCCTCCGACAAGTCCCCCCTTAGTTCATGTCCATATGCCATGCATATAAGTTCTTTGGCTTCTCCATTTCCTCTATTATTCTTAATATCCCCCTGTCCATTCTGTAACCACCAATGTATACTTCTTTTCTTTTTCTTTTTCGTATCCAGACAGTTCACCATTTAATTACTGCCGTCTGTCAGCCTCTCAAATCATATTAATACAAAGTTTCTTTTCATTATTTCAAAATGCTTCTGTTAATTCATTTGTTTAAAAAACTACTTTTTAAAGTAATATCAATTGCAATATTACCAAACACATGCACAGATATATTTACACACATATTTTTACAAATGTTACACTAGAAAAAAATATTTCTACTCCTGTGACAGTGTCTAATACCATGATTTAATTAATTGCCTTCAAAAATTTATGTGAGAAACATTTTGGTCTCGTTTCTTTCATTTCTTGTCCCTAAAAAAATTCTCATCTCATAATTATCCTTCCCAGGTCCCACCTATATTTGCTTGATTATAGGCAGACTTCTGAGCTAAAACAATAATGAAATAAAATAAACAATCTCTATTTTCATTCCTAAAAGATTTAGTCTGCAGTGTTCAATATGGTAGTCACTTAAAATGTGGCTAGCTCAAATTGTAATATACTATAAAGTACATACTGTATTTTGAATAGTTAATACAAAATATTTAAAATATTCAATAGCTTATGTAATTATTACATGTTAAATGATAATATTTTAGATATGTTGTGGTAAATTAAGCATTTTTCTTTTTTTTTTAACTTATTTTACGCTGGAATGCTACTTCTGTGAAATACATCACAGAAATGGTGTATTACAGAACTCACTCTCATGAAAGCTGTCCCAGAGACAATGCCAAACCCTTAGTGAAAAATGAATTTGGTTTCTGAGTCACATTCCACCCACCCCCTCCAATAATACAACCCAACTTTATTTTAAATTACTGGAACTACAACTTATTTTTTTTGGAGTTATCCATTTTAGAGAGTATATTGATTTTTTTTTTTTTCCCCACACAAAGGTCTTATTTCTTTCAATACCCTCTGTTTCTCTTCTATATGTGTTTTACTAGTTGAAGCCTTTGGAGCTAATGGCACATGCAGTGCTCAGCTGGTTCCCACAGAGTAGAAATGAAGATATCTACTAAATTGAGGTTGAAAAAATAACAAACTAGGATTTAAATAAATTTGTAGAATAGTATTCTAGTTATGTTTTGAGCTTGCGGTTGACTTCCTATGTGGTCTTAAACTAACCACTGAACTATTTAAGAGTCTGTTGAGGTGGAAATTAGGTACGTTCACATTTGAATAATGAAGTTTACTAGAATATTAATACATTTTCCCAAGCACCCCCAGTTTGGGGGCTTTGATTGCTAGAAATGTCTATTTCCACTCTATTTGAAAGGAATCTCATCTAATTTAATTACTAATATGAGAATATATATTGCCTGTGGACATGAATCATATAGTTTATTAGTTGGTAACTTTTATCCAAAATTAGTCTTCACTCTCAGCATCTTTTCTAACCTAAAGATTAACTAATTTTGGCCCTGACTGGTGGCACAATAGATAAGGCACAATAGATAAGCCTGAGAACCCAAAGGTCCTTGGTTTGATTCCCCACCCAGGGCACATAACCAGGTTGGAAGCCAGGTCACCAGCCAGATTCATAGCTGGAGGAAGGTGAAACCATACGTTGATGTCTCTCTCCCACTCTGCCTCTCTCCCTACCCCTCTCTCTAAAAATAATAAGTAAAAATCTTTAAAAAAAGATTGACTAATTTCTCAACACACCAACTACCAGTCGGTTGATATTTAAAACACAGATTGCTAATAAAAACTATGTATTATACACCCACAAATTAGCACACATTGAACAAAATCTATATATTATACATCCACAAACTAGCATACATTTTATAACAGTGAATAAGAAAGATAGCGTGTATTCTATGTAATATACACCCACATTTTCTTACCTTTTTTTTTTCCCCTTACTGCATTCAGTTTTTCTAAATTATTGCAAGTAACTTGATTATCCCAACTTAGGAAATAATTCCAATCTAAGAAGACTTAACCTGTAATAATTCAGATACAACAAAAATATAAAACTATACATTCTTTAGTAAAATCTACTTATAACAAGATGAGCATTCCTAAGTTAAAGTCGGTTCTTATCCATTCAGCTACCCTATGTCTTTTGATTAGTGCATTTAATAAATTTACATTTAAGGTTAGTATTGATAGGTACTTATTCATTGTCATTTTTTCCCTTTGTACCTGTGCTCCTCTCTGTCTCTCTCTCTCTTTCTTCATCTTCTTAAAGCAGACCCTTTAGCATCTCTTGCAATGCTGGTTTGGTGGTGATGTATTCTTTTAGCCTTCTTTTGTCTGAGAAACTCCCTATTTCACCTTCCATTTTGAATAAGAACCTTGCTGGGTAGAGTAGTCTTGGTTGTAGGTCTTTGTTTTTCATTGCTTGTAATATTTTTTGCCATTCCCTCCTCTATTGTTTCTGTTGAGAAATCAGGTGATAACCTCATCAGAGTCCCTTGTATGTTATGAGCTGTTTCTCTCTTACTACTTTTAGGATTCTCTCTTTGTCTTTGAAATTTGCCATTTTAATTATGATGTGTCTTGGAGTGGGCTGTTTGGGTTCATCTTCCTTGGAACCCTCTGTGCTTTCTAAGCTTGTGTGGCCTTTTCTCTCCTCAAGTTAAGGAAGTTTTCTGTCATTACTTTTTCAAGCAGTATTTCTATCCCTTGCTCCTCTTCTCCTTCTGGTATCCCTATGATATGGATATTATTATGTTTCATGTTGTGTTGCAGCTTTCTTAAAACCTCTTTATTCTTTTTCAGTCTTTTTTTCATTTTGCTGCACTATCTGGGAATTTTTTTCTATGTTGTCCTCCAGCTCACTGATCTGATCCTCTGCTTTCTCTAGCCTGCTTTTCATTTGTTCCACTGTGTTCTTCAATTCAGAAATTGTATTCTTCATTTCTTCTTGGTTCTTATTGATAGTTTCTATGTCCCTTTTAATGCTAAGCTTCTTGTAGTTCCCCTGGAGTTGTTTGTAGTTTTCTTTGAACTCGCTGAGCTCTTTGAGCTTCTCTATCATCATTATTCTGAATTCCATGTCTAATAATGTGCTTGCCACTACTTCATTTCCCACTCTTTCTGGGAACTCTTCCTTTCCTTTTGGTGAGGGTTTGTTTCTTTGTCTGCCCATTTTAGGTGACTCTTCTTGTTTGTTTTTGCTTCTTAAAATCGTCTGCTTTGACTTCCTGGCTTCGTGGTATGATCTTCTGTGGTATAGAGGTGCACCTTCTTTACTTCTTGAACTGCCTCTGGTAACTTAAGTTGGTGTCCCAGTTTGGGCCTAGTCAGCCTGTTGGAGCCTACTGGAGATCCACTGTCTTTGTCTGTGTCCCTCAGTTTTTAATCCAATCAACCTGTGATCAGCTGCAAGGTATAGGCACTGCTGGGTGGAACAGATTGATTCAGTTGTAACCCAATCAACCTGTGATCAGCGTCAAGTTTAGGTACAACAGGGCAGGGTGGATTAATTCCCGTGGACAGGGATATCCCTTCCCCTCAAGCTGAGGCCACCTGGAGAAGAATGGTCTGCCTGCTGTATGGGGAATGAGTCAGCATTGGGACTTTGTGAGTTGCTCCCTCATTTTTTTTCTCAAAGCCACCGCCCCAAACTCTCCTTAAGTGTCTCTAGCCCACCCTGTCCTCCCTCTGCTGGAGTCCATGGTAAGTGGGTGCCAATGTATTTTCCTGCTTGGTCCCTTTAAGAACTCCATCTCTCTGTCAAACCAGCTAAACCTGGCAGCTTTTCACTTTTCACAGCTGGGTGCTGTTTTACTCTCAGCTTTGTTGTAGGCTGGGAAGCCAGCTGGGGGGTTCAGAATCCACCCTTCTCAGGTGGAAACTCGGGCTGATGAGATGTTTCTCCATCCTTTAAGCTGTCGCCCGTGGGAGCCCTGCATTTCTTACCAGCCGTGTTGTGATGAAGAGGCCTCTTCTGTTCTGTCCATGGTTATAAGGCTTCTCTCTAGCTGGTGTCCTGTTGGTTATTCTGGATGATTTCTCCCCAATTAAGTTGTAATTCCAGATTGTTCCTAGGAGGAGATTGGTGTAGCGCCACATACCCCTCCATCATCTTGGTTCTTCAACTTTAAGATTCTGACTGAACTTCTTCCCAAAGAGTCATAGAAATTTAACTCTGTAAGATTTCTATAAGATTCTGACTTACAGAAATTTAGACTTAGAGAGCATGGATCTGACCCATTAGGTATAGGTTTGCTCAAGTATAAATTACTTTGAGTATCCTAATCTATTCCAAAATGAACTTGAATGAGCATGATCCTCCCCCTTCCATACTTCTTCCAACTGGTGAAGGAGAGGGAAAAGGTAGAACTCCTACTCATCCCCACAAGCAGGAATGCTGGGGCAGCCTTTGTAAGCAGCCCCACAATGAACACATGAATGAAATGGCCACCATGGCAGAGACAGAGGCTGTGTATAGGCCAAATAGCATAGACTGCCACTTCCCAAAGCTGACCACTCTAATGCTACTTCTTCATGTCCAAGCTGCCAGCAACAGAGAGCAATTCAAAACCAAAAGCGTGGACCAACTCTGATCCCCTAGTATGGACTATTTCTTGAGGAAACCACCTGGCAACTGGGGGGCAAGTAGACAAGGTTGGGCACCTTCCATCCTAGAAGAGCTTGTGGTTCATTCCCATACGAATAGACACTTATTCTGGAGAAGGATGGCATTGCCTTTCATGCCCTCAGGGCCTCTCAGCCAGCAGGGTGATCCAAGGCTTATACAATGCTTGATCCACAGGCATGAAATCCCATACAACATTCAACCAAGGCATTTAATTCACAGCAAAGAAGGTGCAAGAATGAAACACGTGATCCTGTCCCATCCCATCCCATCAAAAAGCTTCCTTTGGAGGGAGGGAATGTCCTGCTAAAGACACAGATGAAGCACCAACTTAGAGACAGTGCCTGGCAAAGGTAGGGAACCATCTTTTAAGGTGCAGCATTACATCAGAGACATCTTTATGTGATGCTTTGTGGCCAACAGGAAAAATACATGGGTTCGTGAAGTCAGAGTATGGAAGCATCACTCTCAATGACCCACTATGGGACGTGGTGCTTGTGCACTCTTACCAGGGTCAGAAGCCTTACAGAAAAAGGTCCTATTAAACTGTAAGCTATGATTGCTGCCTGGCCAGTTTGGGGTCCTATTTCTAGAGACCAGTAGACAAGAAGTTTGGTCACCATCTTTTCAAAAATAATTCACCCTGATAATTAGCAGAAGATAGGACCACTGTCTTTAAACAGAGGGATGGAGGGATGAACATGTGTGGAAGTCACATGGCACAGGGTGCTGCTTCTTGGTACTCTGTTGTCCACTTGTGACTGAGAATGAGCAAATATAGCAACTCAAGAAGATTATGTTTACCAAAGAAACAGACCCCTGAGGAATAAGAGTTTGGGTCAGACAATGATATAAGTTATCAAGACTGGTGAAGACGTTAGTGAGGATGAGGAGAATTTAGAATGTACATATAATAGGGAGGAGAGCTGAGGAGAGAAGCTTAAGTATCAGTTGTGGCCTTGACACTAACTGCAGTGATGAAAGCAGTAGTCAATCCCATTCCAAGATTATTCTCAGGAAGAGAGGCCCACAAGCTACCTGGGAGGTGCTATTACCTCAACAAGGTTGGAGAAACAAATCCATATGGAGCAAGAAATGGAATATGATAGACATGCAGATGTGCCATTCAGATCCATTTCAAAAAAGAATTCACAGACCAGCTGCAAAGAATACAGAGCTGTTAATTCATGGCTTTCAGCCCATGCAGGGTCCTCTGTAGCTTTTGAGATGAGACCACATCCTTCTTAGATAACACTCTTCTTGTGGTGTATCGTGGCCAATGACTGCGCAAGGGGGTGGTACCAGGATCTACCATTCCTATCCAATGAGGGACCTTGCTATTGGACCATCATTGCTTCCAAGATCCACATCGGCCTTGCCTACACTACTCGGTCTGCATCAATGGTCTGGTGGGTACACCCGCCCTGTCCTATCTGCTTTTCTGCCTTCTCCTTTCATAGATGTTACTTCTCAATAAAACTTTTGCTTTCCTAACTGAGCATCTACTTCCCAGGGAACAACTAACTACAATAAGTATCTTCCCCAGTTACTATCTTATTTAACTTCTCTTACTATTTACCTTTAAATAATTGTCATGTATAGACATTTTGTTAAAATTTGCAAATAGTTTGAACTAAAAACATAAAAATAAGTTTTAAAAATTTGCTTGAGCTAGAATTGTTCTAGTATTTATGCCTTTGTTTAGTACTATAATTAATATTTTATTCTTTTTAATGATTTGCTTTGCTAAAGGTCTTTTTGTACACTCTACCAAAACAAACGAACAACAGCAACAACAAAACAGATCTAGGACAAATTGTTCTGTGCTATTTATTTTCTTCTGTGTATCTCAATAATTGTTTTGTTTATAGTCAAATCCTTCCTACCAATTTCCTTGGATTTATCCTGTAATTCTCTTTAGTTGCTGGTGCTGAATGCTAAATTAATTTATTTTATTCTTTTTTAACAACAATTTTTAAATGCTCTCAAGTAGGTACACAACTTGGTTATTAGACTTGTCTTGACATTTCTCAATAGGCTTTATAGGAAGTATATATTATAGTCTTTGTATTTCTTTGACTGCATCTGTTCTCTTCAAAAACAGAAAACCATGTTCTCATTTAGAAATCCCTCCAAATCCAAAAGAATAGATCTTTATGAAATAGGTTTATAAAATAAGTTCAGAAATGTTTTCTTATACTACACAGTTAATTAATTGTTGCCTTTCCTTCATTAGTTCTGTTTCCTTTAGCAATAGGCTTAGCCATATACTGGGTCTTTGTTCTCTGTCTTCCATTTAGTTAATCTCTTGTCACTTTTATGTCTTTGCTGCTTTCCTCTGCATCCCAGGAGAGCATTTTTCTTTTTAATTACTCCAAGATATATTTTATTTACATCAAGTTTAAATTTTCCTACCCATCTCCTTTCGTCTTCCATCTTCTTTTCAATTACCCTTTTTAAATCTCTCATGCTATTAACATTTTAGATCAACCTTCCCTTGTTATAACACACCTGGTCCTATTTCTTAAAAGCCTGTCTTTTTACACTCTATTAAATAGGTGTGCCTAAGTTAGTACCTAGCACTTAGTAGAGGTTTAGTAAATACTTGTTGGATTAATTAATTTTAAGTGGATGAATGAACTTAGATTGTAAACCAAGTTTCATAATAAAGGGAAAAGATAATATACTAGCAAAATTATCAGTTCACTAAAAGAAAATAAAATGTTAGGACTTTCTGTGTTTCAAGTTTGATTCAAAATCAGTTTTTAAGGTTCAGTAAGAAAATTATCCAATATTTAATTCAAATACACTTAGCTAAGATAAGTGATTATCATCAAGACTGTATCCAGCTGTGTAACAGGACATTCCTTTTTTTTTTTTTTCCTTGAAGAAAATGTTTATTCTGAGATGTTGAAATCTGCCCATTCTGTTACACTTTTCCAATACGTGAATATTTGAAGCTCCTTCTTTTTGCATTCTCTTGAAAAACAAAGAAACAAACAAACAAACAAAAACCTCTCTTGGTAATGTTAACCCACTACAAACAGCCAAGCTGAACTTCCTTCATGCAGCTTCTTGCCTAGAGGTGGGACTGGGTCATTATGCCCTGTACAATAACCACCCCTGGAAACAACATATGAATGCCAGATGGTTGGAACTGTTCCATTAAGGAACTGATGTTTTCATTGTTTGGAATTTGATTTTGTAACTTTCTCCATATAGTGATTTGATTGCAGCATTTAGAAGCCTTAAGAGCTTTCCCATAAATTATTCCACCCCTTGAATGTGAAACTAGGGTAGGCCTTATTAGCCTGTTTTTCCATTAGTATGTCATTCCCACTTTCTTACTCAGATGTGGATAATTTAGGCAGGATTCTTTCTTTCATAAAAAAGAAACTGTGGGTTTTGTGCTTTGGTTCTTTCTTTAAGGAATTTGCTACTGGATAATACTTCCCTCATTTGTTCACTGAATTCGTATATGATAATTCATGAAAAAACTAAATAATAGTAGCTAACCAAATTCTTACTACATATTTATATGGCTTTTACATTATTTTCATAGTTCTTGCTGTATTTTAAACATTTTATATGTATTAACTCATATAAGCATCACATCAGCTCTGCGAGGTCAACACTATTATTATTTCCACTTCATAAATGCAGAAACTAAGGAACAGTGAAATCAAGAGGCTTGCCTAAGGTCATATAAGCAGTGAGTGGTGGAAGTAGTATTGCAATCCAGGGAAAAAAGGTCAGAGTCTTATAAACCACTTCACCCCACAATACATTTGTTTAAGTTTGAACTAATCTATCTTGTTCCAAAAGAACAATGATAAAACTGGATTCTCTGCTCTCCCCTTAGTCCTCATTAACAACATCTTGCTATTACTGTGACAAACATCTTATCTATTCTAGGCCTTAAAGAATATATCAAAGGTATTGATTCTGGGTGCTGAGTCCTCATCTATAACAATGAGCCAATAATCCCTTTATTGGACTGCCATGAAAATTAGATGAGGTAATTTATACAAAATCTAAATATCTGACACATAAAATACTTAAATGTTAGCTGTGGTTCTTAATACCAAGCAAAAAGCAAAGAAGCAGAATTTTTTAATAGAGAAAATAAAGAACATGGAGGAGAGATATGAGAGATCAAATTCTATGTGTACTTAGTAGGGTGTTTAGTAAAATTTTTCCAGCTTTACAAAAAATGGGAAACTAAGGCTGATAGCTGAAAATAAAAGAGATTCTAAGGGCACATTTTCTAGAGAGATACCAACTGGTGGGGTTGGACTTATGGTATAGAAACTGCATGAGTCCCTACTCCCTACTAACAGCACCCATTCCCCCAACTCCACATGCAACAGGAGAAAGTAGGACTGTGAAGATTTTTCAGGGAGCTTACATGAGTAACCATATGTGATTCTCATCCATTATACATCACGTCTAGTGAAACCACTGGACATAGCAGAAGCAACAGAGATGGATAAACTGTTGCACCTGACTTAGTCCAGCATATTGATGAAACCTGAGAAATAAAAAATAAGTGGAAGTCTACCAGTGAAGAATATTATTCATTGTCAAGTCCAAGGGCTCTCTCTTGACAACTCAACTTGGGACAATTTTAGGTGAGGAATTTGACTAAATGGTAGCAGAGTAAGAAAAAACTAGAGGTGGCACTTTAGATTGAATGGAATTTAAGAGACATTGACCAGTTGCAATGTATGGACATTAGTTGGATACTGACTCAAACAAATAAATTATGCTTGAAAAATGAGACAAATGAGAAGCATAAATTGTCACTGGATATTTGATATTAAGGAACTATTAGTCATTTTCAGATGTGATAATAGCATTATGGTTATTTTTAAAGGGTTCTTTAAAATATTTAGATATTTTCTGAAAATTACTTCTAAAAATTTTAAAGGTTGAGTGTTTAACTAAAATAACAATTATCTGCTGTTTAAAAGAAGCAGACCTAAAATAAAAATAGAAGTTTTAAAATAAGCAGAATGGGAAAATGCTAGGCAAAAGCTTGTTTAAAATACCATGGATTGCATTATTAAGATCAGAATATGTAACATTCATGGGAAAATTTAAGTGAGATAAAGATGAATAATCCATATGAGTAGATAGTATAATTTATCAAAAAGATGTAGTAATGAATCTTTGTATATCAAACAATATTGCATGAACTATCCAAAGCAACAATTATCAGAAATGCAAGGAGATTTTAATACAGTAAAAAAGTACAAATCAATTTGACTTCCAGATATATTAGGTCTACCTCCAAAATATTGGCTGTGCGAACTGTTTTAATTATGTTGACATTGACTCAATCCTTTTGGGACAGACCTCATAGATGAAAATATTCTAAAAGCAACATTATAGAACACATGGCCCAAAATGACGTTAAAAGAGAAAAGAACACATTTTAATAAATGGGAAAAAAGCCCCCTGTTGGACCTCAGGGATACAACAGTTAACAAAACAGCTCTCAAGGAGCAGATGTTGCAGTGGGGGAGGTGGGAGGGGGCGGGAATCAATCAATAAGCCAATAGTACCTCAGGTAGCAATAAGTGTTATAAAGTTTAGGGAAAAGTGAACGCAGAGGTGTTAGGGTAGCACTTATTTTAGACTCAATGGTCAGGAAAGACCTTTTGTAAAGATGGCAGTTGAACGGAGACCTGAGGAAAGCAGCTAAGGGAAGAAGAAAGGGCTGGGGGTGAGAGGCAGTTTGCTCCCCTTGTTCAATGAGGGAATCACATAACAAGTTAAAAATGCCTGTACACGAAAGCAAGCAACTTATTCAAAATGATTAACTGGGGAGATGTTTGTGTAATATGAATAATACTTTTTGAAATGTATTACTGGGGTTTTTCCATTTTGAGCATTCTAACTTGAATGATGATCCAGGGTAATTAAAACTATTAACACCAGGAATGCAAGAGAAAGAAAGCAACCTTTAACTCTTGACTGTCAGATGGCTTTGCCCACAGAGAAAAGGATTATGTAAATTCCTTGAGCGCTCACTTCTATGATTGCTAGAATGATCATAGAATTCCTCTACAAGTATGAAGAAGAGTATTGCACAGGCCCAGCCACACAGGAAGGAATGGAAGTCTGTCCTTGGTTTTTCTAGTGGAGTTTGGAGAAGAGAATAGATCAGAGGTAATCAGATCCCAGTGAATTCGCTTTCCTCTTCTTAGTGTATAGATCATAAAAAACCCTAGAAAAGGTGTCAAGGAAACTGAGGACCCTGGAGCTCGTGGACTGCTTTCCTGGGTCTAGGGTAGCCCTATCTATACTTACTCAATGCCATGGGTGCTCAACAATGCATGGGAGCCATATTGCAGCACCGACAGAAGGAGGTAGCTGGAGGGGTGGCTTCCCATACCTGTGTGTGCCATGCAAGGGAGCCAGACGTTTCCCAAGTGCCTTCATACGGATGACCCAAGGACACTGAATGGATTGGCAGACCAGTGAGTGTCTACTGTTGAAACAAAGAGGCTGCGGTGGTGGATATTTCCCACCTTGCTTCCTTTTAGGCAGTAGGTTGTGCATAGGTTATTTCAAGATCTTTGTAGTCAGCTGAATCCCATCCAGGATGTGGGCAATAGTTAGTGAGTCCCTTTAAGACTCGTGTTTTCATTTTCTCTGTGGTTTTATAAATATTTTAGTGAGACATTATGTGAATTTGCTTCAGGGGGTAGTATCCTCATTGTTGGCGCATCAAAAAAGGGTCTGGGATAGCGTTAACCCCACCACCACCACCACTAATAATCTCCATCACCCTGTATTATTTCAGATGAACAGTTGACTTTCTCCAACTTATGTAAAGTGCTAATGCAAATCCAACCTCAGGCTTTCTTCCAACCCTAGGGATGCCTCCAAGTCCCTCATACATAGACATTTTGTAATTATCAGTGGCTAACCAGATACCATATTGAACTCTACATTCTTCAAATGCAGGCTTGAACTTTGAAGTTGAAAAGTTTTCTGAGGCAGGGAATAACAGGCTTTCATCTCTCTATTGGTAATTTTAGATCCTATCTCTCTGGATCTGTCCTCTTTTCAGCTACTTTAAAATTCCATCTTTCTCTCTAACAAAAAGTGGAACTTCTGGGAATGAGGGCAATGGAATCAATTAGTCATTTATTTCTGATAGTACTTTCTTTTTTGTTTTGTTTTAGTTATTTTGAATTTTATTTTTTAAAAAAGCATCACAACCATGAACATTGTTACAGTTAGTTGGAGGCCCTCTCGGTTCCCCACAAAGATACTGAGCATGCTCAGAAGAGGTTCCCATTGTTTAGTCTTAGTAGTTAAACAATCATCTTTAAAAGGAAAAAAAGAAACTCAGCACACTACCATTTAACTTGTTTTAATGTTCCTTCACAAATGGTGAAAAATACTAAAGCACAGACAAGGAATAATCATAATGTTGTGACCAACATTATAAATATGAAATTATACATTTAAAACATTCTGGTTTAAAAAATAAATCTGGTAGTCAATGCAGCTCTGCAGGATCTCTGCATCTAGTAGGACCCGTCTCTGCATTCCTGACGGTATTCACCTTTATCCATTTTTCCAGGTCCTCCATGCCCTCTTCTTCCTCCCATCTGTTCCATCAAAGGTCCAGGAGCACCCCCAGGCCATGTCATCTTCCTCCACCAAAGCCACCTCAGGCCATGCCCTGGTCACCACAGAAGCCACTTCTGCCTTCACCATGGCCACCTCTGAACATGCCACCAAGACCAAGGCAGTCCATGAGACTACCTCTTCCTCCCCACATGCCATGAGGGCCACCTCTGCCAGGGGTGAGAGGGTGGTGGCAGGAAACCTTCAGGGTTCGGGGCCTTACACTGGTTGCATTCTGTTCTCCAGGCAAAGTTCTGGTTTCCACACCCTGGACTGGGGCACTGCCAGTCTCCCACCCGGTGCTGGACATTCCCTCCTCCAGATGGGTTCCCTCAGGAACCCTGGGATCATCTTGGTAGGAAGCCTCCTCTGTCTCCTCCATGGCCTCCCATGTGACCCATGGGTCCCCCTAGACCTCCTGGGCCCCCTGGACCTCCATGAAGTGGCAGTGGCATCCCCCTGCCCTCTCTGGCGGCATGCCCCCAACACAAGCTGTTCATCAGAGGCTTCTTCCAAGCAAGAGATACTTTAAGTTTGCTTCCTTGAAAATCTTTCCCATCAAACCACTCCACAGCAATTGATGGATCTTCATAGGACACTGTAGCATCACCTTTGTGCTTTCCTGTTTCTTTGTCCAGGTAGATATGGATCATGGGTTGTCCGGTTCTCTTGGTCATCTTAACAACATACTTCTTAAAGAAGTCTGCCAGGTCATCTAGAGCCACATTGTCATTTAATCCTTATACAAAAATTGCGCTGCTGTCAGAGTCTTCATCTGGATCAATAGGTGGGCCTAGATCAAGATCCAGTCCTTCATCCGTGGGTCCACAGGTTTATTGAAGCCTCCTCACTCTCCAGCACCCATTCCACCAGGTCCTTCTCCCCGCCCACCTCTGCTCATGGCTCCATGATCAAATCCCCCTCTTCCCCTGCCCGGGTTATCAGGGCCCCTCATGCTCTGGTTCTCTCCCGGTCTGGAAAATCCTGCAGACTCCTGCGCGTAAACACCCATGCTGCTGGGGTGGTCCTGTCCGAACGAACTCTCCTGCACGTAGCTGCCACCTTGTTGGCTATGTTGACTTGGAGCCGGGCTGTAGGGTCCAGTTTGGGGGTAACTAGCGGGCAGCAGCTGCCCATAGGCATTCTGTGGAGAGGAACTGCTCTGATCATACCTAGTCGGCTGTGTAGAGGAACAGCTGGCAGGAGGATAGGATGGCGGTGCTGTGACCGGCTGCATGGAGTAGCTCCCAGGAACCTGGGGACAGTTGTAGTTACTCTCTGCCCATGTCCCAGGCTGGGCTGGTTAAAATCCCCAGTGCTAGATTAAGGTGGACTAGTCTCAGCGAGTTTGTTACCCTCCTGTGATCTTGCAGGCGCCATGGCTGCACTGCTACCCGTAAGCTGGGTAAGCAGGCTGAGTGCCACATGCAGACTGAGCTGCCTAGGAGGCCTGGGTGGCAGTGACTGTAGCAGTGGTGGTATCATAGAGCACCAGTGTCCTCCCCCTGCACAGGCTGGCTGTGTGCCTGGCGGGCAGTTGGAGCTGTATAGCCTGTGGGAGGCTGTCCATAAGAAGTTGCACAGGCTGTCTGCCCATAGGTAGCAGTGGTCTGAGCCTGCTATAGCTTACATCAGTGGGCTGTCCATAGGTTCCATATTGTTGCCCATATGCATGGGTGGTCTGTGCATATCCTTGAGTGGGCTGGGCGGTGTAACCACTGTAGCCCTGCTAGGCTGCAGCTTGGCTGTAGGTACTGTAATCCATGGATACTGTTTTCTCTCCTTTCTTTGATAGGCCTTTCTTATGATCTCCTTGTTGTACAATAAGGATCTCAAAGAGAAATGGGACATCTGACGGACCACGTGATCAAGGAGTCTAGCCACAAGTTTCGGCCAATAAACAGCAACTTAGTTGTCTTCTATTTCATCTAAACAGGCAAATCTGGATGGTATAAGCTACAAAAGATCTCTGTAGCTGCTCACTTTCTCTTTTAACCCTTTTTCTCCCACATCTCATCAGTCTCTCCTTTGTTTTGTTCATCACGCTCTTTTCTGACCATGTTTCCCTAGTTCGCCTTGGAAATGCTCATTCTTGTTTTTGGGTACGTGACTGTATTATGTGCATTTCGCCAACTGCTCCAGCCCCAATACCTGGGAGGAACTGTCCTTCAACATTATAATGACTATTAACTTGTGTCTTGTTAAAATACCTACTCCTGGGCCTCTGACAAATCCAAAACTATCAGCAAATCTAGGGATTCTTCACTTCCAGGTGATCGTGATGTACAATAAAACTTAGGATGTAAAAGATAGAGAAGGTCTTCAGTCCTTTCCAATTCCCAATTCTTCATTCCTTCTTTCACTTTTCCTTTCTGTTTCCTTCTTTGGAACTGAATAAAATACACTGGGTTCACTTTC
Organism: Noctilio leporinus; assembly: GCA_004026585.1. Taxonomy (NCBI): domain Eukaryota; kingdom Metazoa; phylum Chordata; class Mammalia; order Chiroptera; family Noctilionidae; genus Noctilio; species Noctilio leporinus. Next base: position 237,067 of record PVIW01000889.1, on the reverse strand, counting down.
TGGTATCAAATCTTTCTTCCTTTTTTCCATCCTTTCTCCTCCGTCTCCCTCCCCCTTCTCTCTGCCTTATGTCTCTTGTCCTGCCTTGGCCTTCCTTTTAAGTACATCATGGCAGTAAGCTGAGCATTACAAGTATCTGACACTCTTTATAGAAAAGAAACAAGAAAAGAAAGAAAAGAAAAGAGAACTCAGTTGATCAAGCTGCTGAACTGAAATATCCCTTGAGCTTTGACCACATAGACTACAAACTACAGAAGAAAGAGTAAAGACCCAGGAAACCTGAAAGTAAGCACAGCTAGGATCCATAAAGTCCCCTCCCGCTGATTTGGAGAGAACCATTAAAACAGCTGACCTATGGTTCCAGCATTTCTCTGCCATCATCTGGACTGTGTAATAAAGAAATATTTAAAAGCTGACCTTGTCCTGCCTCCTTTATTCTTCACAGTTTCACTAAATATTTTTCAAGAAAGTGTCCATCCTACGGCCCTTATGTAAAAAGGTTTAATTCTTCCATGTAGTTTTAGAATTCTGTGTTAGTAGAATGTGAAAAGAATCTCTTCAAAACCTGTTGACTGAAAAGCCTTTGGTGCTGTGGTGGTTGTTTTATTAAAAATGCACAGCTAAAAGAAAGCTGTTTAGAAATATAATATTTTTATTGTCATTGATATTACTTAAAAGTTGCATATTACAGAGGGGAGCAAAAAGGGGATGGATGTAATACAACAACAATAAAAATTTTTTTAAAAAGTTGCATATTAGATTATGGTTAATGAAAGTATCTTTAAACTATATAGTTCCAGAATCTGTAATTTAAAGAAATTTTGTAATATTTTAGGGTCAGATGATGAATTATTTTTGATATGCAAATATTCATTCTACTGCATTTTATTTTGCAAATTAAGGTTGGTCAAAAATCTATTTTCCTGAAAGTGGAGGCATTTCTGTTTTGCTGAATATTTTGCTTTAAATGTTGAGAGAAACACAAATTCTATTGTTATAATTGTACTTACCTCACATAAGAAACAATGCTAATTTTAATTATTTAATATAAACTGGTCACACGAAGAAACAGTGCTAATTTTTAATTATTTAATATAAACTAGTACCATAAGAACCAATGCTAGTTACTAATTATTCAACATAAATGGGGATTATAGTTTATATTAAAAATGTGAAAAGTGAATTGAAAAAAATGTTTGCTTTAAAATCATTGCAGCTAACTAGGCTTTGTGTCTAGGAACTAGATAACTTCTTGCACTTGAAAAAAGATCTCTTTAATCATCATTGGTTGGTTTTTCAAATAACAAACTCCATTTTATTTGCAAAAGTTCACAAGAGACTTATGTAATTGCTGAATTTAAATAATTTACAGACAGATAGCTTTCCTAGAGCTAGAAAGGCAGGGGGGAACAGCAACACCCACTGAGAATTATCTTCCAAAAAGCGCATTTAAATCTGGACTGCACATTAAGATCTAGCGAACAGTACTGAATTTGTCAGCTCTGATATAATCCGAGGCCCTGTCAGTCCGCGCTTTTACCAGTGAATGCATGCCCATCTCGCCTTACACGGCAATCCTCCTTTAATTCTTTTCTTCCCATTTTTATAATAACTTTATTAATGACTACCTTTACCTCCTTCAGCTGTACAAACTCACAACAGGAAATATAGTCAAGGCTCTGAGACCTGTGGCGGTGGGGGTGGTGCATATGAGAAAAAGGAGACAGAGAAAGAAAACGCCAACCTCTGAATAGCTTCAATATGCCCATCCTAAGTCTGATAAACATCTCTTTCATATTAAATATTGGCTGGAAGTACTTTTACATAAAGGAAAAAGAAGACCTTTTTATGGCTTTGAAAGGTGAGCATGAGATCAAAGCAGCCAGGATCGAAGTTCCTTGACTGGAATTCCACCAACACAGATGGAAAACCCATTTAAAAAAAAAAAAAATCAAATCTGTTCACAAATAAAAATAAGCCACTAGGTTTTAAGAGCTCTGGCCTGTGTTATGTGAAACATCAGGAACCAATTACATTGCTCTCCCCTTCTTGTTTATCCTAAATAATAAGGTCTTTTTCCTCCTCTGATTGTACCAGCTTCGTGTCCCTGTGGCAGGGGTCTGTTACTTCACTCACTGTTACAACCCTTTCTCCATAGCACATAAGAGTTTATAAAAGCTTGAATGTCTGCATGTTATCATGCTAAGGAAAATGAGCTAAATATCTATCTTATATCATGTAGTATTTTCTCTTGTCCCCCGAAAGACAGTTGGCAGTTGGTTAATGGCAGGATACATTTGTATGTTGAACCATGATATCCAACCGTTGACAATGATTCTGTTTTTCATTTGCTTAAACTTTTCACCTCCCTCCTAAGCTTATAATGGAACATATTCTTCATGTTCTGCTTTTAGTTTTCCTTTTTTAGGCTTGCGCACATGGTTCAGTTCTGAGAGGATCGAGAGCTAGGCTTAGCGCCTTATTGTGAAATATGGACTATAAAACGACATCAGTCTTCCCAGTTACTGTCTGAGAACACACCACTCAGCGTGTCTGTTTCCTGCCTGCCCACCAGGACTACAACCCCAGTAAAGAATACTATGTCTCATATCTGTGCATCCACAAATCTACATATTTGCTCTTCGGATGTATTCCTAGGAGCAGAGTGAATATCACACACTGGAAAAAGCAACCAGTTACATTCAGAAAACCACAAGTCACATGGCTCTTGACTTGTACAGTCCACAGACACAATCATCCTTGTGCATTTTGCAACAGAAAACAAATGGGGAAAACTAAGGAGCATGGGCTGATGCCCTTTTAAATCTATCCAGAGTGTCTAGGAAGGACTGGAAGGTCAAAGTGCTAAGGTAAGTGCATAGACCAACCTCACAGACTTTCAGAAGCCTCTGCCCCTCATGACTCCCAACCAGGGAGTTCAAAGTTCAGCCATGTGTCTTGCTAATGTCCAGATAATTATGCCAGGAAATGACAGAGGAAATATTATCTCTGAGCTGAAACATAACTTTCATCTTATATCTACATCACCCAAAAGCTTCGCTTTATCATCCCATTTTTCCCCTTAATAAATGCTTTTACTATTCTACTCAGGCCTGCTGAGTGCCTAAAGCCAAGTACTGTGTAGTATCTCACAATTCTTTTATCTCTGTCAGCCACTGGATTAAATTACGTACTTTCAGGGACAATTGATTAGCCCTCTGCCTTACTGTCTCTGTGTGTGTGTGTGTGTGTGTGCATGTGTGTGTCTGTGTGTGTGTGTGTGCGTGTATATGCACACATGTGCTTTTTTAGGAAAGGGAGTAGCTACCTCCCTACAAAATGTCCAATGACCTGGCTTCACCTAATGTAGCCAGGTTTCCTAGTAGTGTTCTTTCAAACTCTACTGATGACAAACTATAATTAATGGTGGTGGGGGAAACAGACCAAAGAAAAAGGAACATAAATTTGGCCAAATCTCCTTATCAAAAATGGCACCTAACCTCTAAGCATTCTAAGCTATTAAAGAGATAGCCGAAAATTAACATTCACAGAGTAGGTACAACTTTCCATGCACTTCAGAAAACTTTTTTATTTTTATTACACAAAATCCTTGCAAAGGAAGACTTTCTTCCCACTGTGTTATACAAGAGAAGACTGGAGTTCTGAAGGTGAATTAATTTGCTTGGGGCCACAAAGCAAAAAGCCAGGAGAGCCAAGATTGGAGTCTATGTCTAACTAGCTTCAGAACTCTTGCCTCCCCTGGAAATACCTGCACAAAAGCATTATGCCTGGCATACAATTAGCGCCTGATAAATGTTCTTTTCTCTTTTAAAATTCCTTCTAGCTTTAAAATACAGATTTTATGATAAATTCCAAGGATCAGACCTAATGATTTTTGCAAATCACACAGTTCACTGCATATATGTATATATAGTTCAGCACTATCTGCTGAATTTCCCCGTTGTTCATTGTCACCAGGCTACTGTCTGATAACATCTTCATTTCTTTCAGGCTAAATTTCTTGCTACCCTTTTATTGCAATGTTCTCACATTCCCGTCTTTGACATCTACCAGGTTATGCCCTATTCTCCAATACCATTTGCCAAGTTCTAACCTTTCTTTCTTTCTTTTCTTTCTTTCTTTTTTTTTTTTTTTTTTTGTAGACTAAGAGCTCTTGAAATTTCAGTCTTCATTAGAGGTCTTTTGAGAAAATGTTAAAATAAGCATAGCAATTCTCTGACCCCTTACTAGCCTAGCTGACAACTGACTTTCGTTAAGCAAATTATATATATGTACATGACAATATACTATACATAAAACAATATGTAAAATACATAATATTATGCCATGTACATACAGCTTGTGGATAACTGAAAATACACAAATACCCCTACTTCATAGGAATAACAAATAATTTTAATAACAATGTAGTCTAAGTCATATTTAGAAAATCAGCATTTTCTTCAAGGAAATAAAATCTGCAAATATCCAGCTCTGCCCACAATGAAGTCAACCTTTTATAGGAATAGCAGAGAACTTTAGTTCCTAAAAACCACATGGTCAAAATAAGGTATTTGTGGTGGTCCTCCCATAACAAAGGAATGTCCGCCCCCCCAACACAGACACACACAAAGAACTACTGAAAGCTTTGAACTAACAATGTTTTGGTTAAGAACCATGCTCCAAAATTGTGGGATCCCCTTTCCTCAGCAACCTTTCAGCAAGAAATTAGTTTAGCAAAGCACTTAGCCTGGGAAGGGGAGCCAGACCCTGAAAGAACACAGCAGATGACTTCTCTATTTTTAGGTGGCCAACTCTGGAGGTTGTGACCTTTCTCCCCTGTCAAATTTAATCTCATACCAAGATATCTATTTCTCTGCAAGTTTATGTTCCTGGTTCTTTCAGACCCCATAGAATGTATGGGAAAGGTAACTTTCTCAAATTTAACTTCAGCCATGCTGCTATGCTATTTTTATCTTATTTTTTTTATTTGAATGAATTTACTTCAAAGTTTAGTTATTAGAATGTGAGTTAAAGGAATTGGCAGTTGTGGGAGAAATCAATAGAAGAATACTTTAGGTAGGGTGGTAAAGAAATCTTACAATTATCTCAGTACTTCCCATGAGTGGAAATTCCCAAAAGAGATCTTGCTTCAGGTAATTTTTACCTATTTTTAAGGATTCCACCTCCAGTGCCCTAAGATAATAACACTTGTAGCCTTTTTATCATTATCATCTCCATCCCACCATGAGCTAAAGAAAGAAAAACAAAGGAAATTTGGAACCTGTCACTATTTCTCTCTCCTCATCAGCTTTTTCTCTTACTTCCTCTCCTTCCTGGCCGAGAATGAAGTCCCAACCCTGCCCACCAGGACTAGTCACTGGTGAAGAGAAACCACCTTATGATCTCAAAACTGGAGTCTCATTGAATTTTTACAGCTAGCTTACTAGCATAAAAATGGCTAAATTGTACTTGAGAATGAACCTCATCCTAAATATAGCTTCAACCTGCTTCCACAAAGCCCCTTTGCTGTAGGGAATAAGGTCTCAACATTGTCACCCCCAGCTTCAGTTTCTCCTTTGCAGACCATAGTAAAATATTAAAATAATTTTTGGACCAAGTGGAAAATCAGGACACATCCAAACCATACTGGTGAGAAACTTTGGTGAGGCAACTTATTTCTCTGGAAATTTTCCAGATGACTTAAGTATCAGGAGAAAAGTTCGGGAATAATGTGGCCAACAAAATCATGTTAAGAGGGAACTATAATGCTCTTTCTTTTTCTTTTTCTTTCTTCCTTTTTTTTTTAGTGCTATTTTTTAAATTGATTATGCTGTTACATTTGTCCCAATTTCTTTTCCCTTTGCTCCCTTCCACCCAACAGCCCTCACCCTCCAGCAATCTCACCGCCCTTAGTTCATGTCCATGGGTCATATGCATATGAGTCCTTTGTTTTACCTTTTCTTGTGCTATTCTTAACATCTCTGTCTATTCTGCACCCACCAACTATACTTATTAATTTCTGTGCCTTTCCCTCTTTCTTCCCTTTCCCCCTCCCAGCTGACACCCTTCCAAATGTTCCCCATATCATTGATTCTGTCCCCTTTCTGGCCGTCTACTTAGTTTTTGTCTTTATTTTTTAGATTCTGTTGTTGATAGTTGTAAATTTGTTGTCTTTTTAATGTTACAGTGCTCTTTCTACCCAAGCTTCCCTTTGCACTCACATCCTGAGATATTGTGATAACTAACAGCCTCATCCAAAGAAGAAGGAAGAAGTGAGAATAATTGCAGAGAATGGCAGTGCTGTAACTAACAGGAAAACCCTACTTGGAAATGACTGATGAAAGGGGTAACTGAGAAAAGTGTTGTTCTTCCTGAAATAAATAGTGTGGCTGGGGAACCCATGTCCAAGGAAAATCTTGAAGAGAACAGTTAGCTACCCATTGGTTTAGACATTTATGGAGAGACATGGAAAAGTTAAGAAAATATCTAATTGAATTAGAGAATGGTTGGGGAAATGAATCCAGGCAAAAGGCAGACACTACAGAAATAGAAAACATGAGCTTGGTTGTAGGGGAAAGGTAGTTTTCAAATGAGACCTGATTGTTGTACCTGTGGCTTCTAGGAAAGTAAAGATTTAAAGTGCCTAATTCATGGGTCCTCAGAGATCTTCAGAAGGATCTAGGTGCCTCTCTTCAAAGGATGATTATTTATAAAGGACTAAAACCTGTTCTTGGAGAGTATTCTGCTGGTTTCAGATACATTTTAAAGGCACTTTGCCAGACCAGCAGTTATTTAGAGAAGGAGCCTGTTAAAAGTTTTAGGGGTAAGGGATTACCCCTAGCCCCAACTTCCCAGAGCATATGGAAGCCGGGAGCCTGAGTATCTTGGAACAGATCTCTCTCGTTGGGTGGGATTTGTGAGGCAGGAGGTGATTCCAAAGCAAGCCAAATATCTGGGTGGATTTTAAACCTTGGTAAATATCCTTGGTCTGCTCTTGATTAAAATGGAGGGAAGAAATTGAGCTCATAGAGGCCACCGTATGTGATCAGTAGGAACTCCTTGGGGTTTGGTGGAAAATTCTGGGAAGTGCCTCCTGAACCATATGCTTTCCTTAAGAGTTCCAAGGAAAACTCCTTAAGCCTAGATTCCTAGGACTCCACATAGAGCAGAGATTACTCTCATGTTGATGGGTGGGGGTAGAGAAGGGTAAACTTTATATTAAAAACTATTTTAATGCAAGTAGCCCTCATTTAAACAATCAAATAATTTTTGGATTGTTTCCAAGTAGGCATTTGCAGTGCATATGATTCCTAGATTATCGATAGTTTCCCTCATTTCTCTAGATCAGATTTATTTAGTCTCTTAGTGATGTGGTATTTAGTAACAATGCATACATCTAACTTGTGATTTTATAATTTTGCTGCCATCTTCACTGACATTATTCCACAGGTTTCAGAAGGCCAAGTAACTATGTGAAACTGAATCATGAAAGATGGCTAGTTCTAACTTTGACTAGTCATATGACCTGGGAAAAGTTACTGAACATCTATTCAAAACAGATTTGATAATGAAGCGGAATGACATATATGTGACAATAACCTGTCCTCTAAGAGCTGCTTGATGATTGGAGGTGCCATCCAAGCTGTCTGGGTGGTAGACCCTTTGTGACCCTCTATTTCCCCCTTGAAATCTCCTTTGAGCTGCCACTAGCAGAAGGCACAGAGGTTGGCAAAAGTAGGCTGACAGTTGTGAGTGTGGGAAACACAGAATTTATGCTTGTATTATTATTTGCTAAATGTTGAATTATTTGTAAACCCACTTTTGTCTACTGCTGTATTAGATGACCTCCTTTACCCATTTTGTCATTATTAGACCTAGAAATATGCTGTTATTCCTCCCCTAAAATCCATGGTAGACCTCACAGTTTCTTCAAAACTTTGCTCCCCACCGTTGCTCTGAACACCAGTTCCCCAAGTTTCGTCTCCCCTTTACTCCATGCCTCTCAGCCTTCTTGGTGGGCAGCATTTTCTAATTCAGTAACTTTTTTCGTCCTCTTTTTGGAGGCCTACAGCCTCTGTTCAGAATCAAATCTGCCCTGCATAGCATTTACTTATTGCATTTACCAATTAAACTTTGCTGGCCTTCTCAATATTCCAGTTTCCAGAAAGAGAGATAGTCCAGCTCTTAAGAGATTTTAAAAATTAACAACAAAAAAAGAGAAGCAAATAAGTAGCTTGTTCTGGTTGTGAAGCCCTACATATTAGGAGTTAAATGCAGGAAACCCAGATGTTATCTCCATGCTCCACTTCACTCAGGTTCATCTTCAACTTGAGCAACATAAAACAGCACTTTTTGAGTTCTTTACCAGTTGGTAGTCACTGAGTATTCTGCAGAGATTATCTTTTTTTTTTATCTTTAACTAATTTTTTAAGCATATACATTTATTATCACCACCCTCACTTTATAAATGTTGAAATTGAACTCAGAACATCTTCTACACACAAGGGTTCAAAATGACTATGCTTTTCAAGCTAAGAAAAAATAACCATCTCAGCCTTAGGTTTTATAAGACTTTTGACCCTAATTCTCTTCCTGAGACATGTTAATGAGCCTTGGAGAAAGGATCTCACAAAGAGGAAAAAGTAACATCACTCTCAGAGCACCAGAATTCTCCCTAGTATTAAGGTGATAATATTGTAATAATAGGTGCTAGGAGCATCAACTATGTGATATTACTACACTGGGAACCTTCTTTATATTATTTTATTCAATTCTTAGCATTACCCTTCCAAATATTTATTATTATCCCTATTTCCTAACTGTAAAAACTGAGGCTTAAAAATAGTTCAGTGACTGAGTAGCAGAGGTGGGATTTAATGCCTTTGGTATTTCCAAGACACAGCCTTCTCAACTTCTTTTGTTTTGTTTTATTTTCCATCCTTACTTTTAAAAAAGCAAGTAAGGCAATCTTCTGGCCTAGAGTCTTTGACCTATGACCATCTTTAATTCTGCATGAAGGATTAGAAAGATAAAAAGATTTAAATGATTCAAGCAATCAATTTCTGATGATCTCAAGTTGCCAAACAAAGATAAGTTATCCCAAGAGCCAAGATCTTTCACCAAGAAAAGGACTAAAACAAACACATTATTTTATCTTCCTTATGTGGTTTTTCAACTCCTGGTGGAAGGAGCTCAGCTGTAAAATTAAGAAACAAAAAACAAATGGTTCACAATGAAGTTCTACAACCTATTCTCTTTAATAAATAAGGGAAAGGGGGTAAAAAACACTGGCTGAATAACTAAAGCAATATTGGAATAATTGTGTCCCATGGAAAGGACATGAGGGTTTGAGTTTTACTTTTAGTTCCGGTTCCACGCAAGCCATGGATTCTTGAACTGTTAGGTTTCCCTGAGATCCAGTTTCCTCATCTGTAAAATAGAGCCAATATCTGCCTTGCCTAACCCATTGAATTATTAGAAGAATTATAATACAAGAGAAGGAATATAAAAGTATTTTAAAATTTGTAAAGTCATTTAAATAATGTAGTGCTCCATCATCATCATTGCCTTTGAAGTCAAATGAATCAGGGTTTAAGCCCTAATGATACCAGAAAAACTAGTGTTTATGCTGTCTGTCATCTACCAGACCCAATAAGAAGAGACAGTGATTGAATCTTTATGGGTGCTTCAGATGGCTGGCGATCTGAGAAGACAGCAGGTTTGTACCCTAACAGACCATCTTAAATTCCATTACAAATGGACTCTACTTATAAAAAGAAGAAAGGTGAAGGGAAGGGGTTTGGAATTCAGGGAAAATGTTAATCAGATAAAAGCTGCAGCATTTTTCCTTTGTGTCCTGGGCAGAGGTCCTCTCACACTGGAGTATAATGGCTCACATGCCATCTTGAATTGCTTGCAGTCCTCCTTAAGCACAAAGGTAGAACTGTTTATGGTCTGCTAGAGTCATGGTGAGTCATACCTTCAGTTCCTGAAACAACAGCTTTTTACTTAAATTGACTACTAAGCCTATTAACTGTTTTCTGAAACTAAAATTTTCCAACATTTGAGACCCCCATCACTATCTCAGTCAGTAATTACACCTGAGCTATTGGTGAGGTCTCCTTACCTCTCTGTCCTTTCACTTATTATTAACAACAACAACAAAAAAAAAGTATTAAATATTTATTAGTTATTTACCCTATAATTCAATCCTCCTTTCTGTCATCCTAACATCCGCAATTTTAATTCATAAATCTACCCTCCCCACCACAGAGTTCAAATGTGTTAGATCACTTAATTCCACCTTTCAGTTTCAAGGGTGTGTTTTAATTGGACTAAGCAAACCAGGAACTATTTACAATTCATCTTACCATAGTGATTGATCTTCAGTTAGCATAATCTAATAACCAAAGAGATCAGTTGAGAAATAAGCCAATTTATTACCTGCCTCTCATCAATGAAAGCCATTTGTAGGTTTGCAGAGATGAACTGAAGCTTTGAGAAAGAAGCTTTCTTTCTTATGGGATAGTGTCTAACAACAATTTTTACATTTCTAACCTGGCCATAATAGAATAACTGATCTCAAACTAGACTTTTGTCTAGTTTGTTATTTGTCTAGAATGTTATTTAGGTATAAAAAAGGAATGTAATACTAATACATGCTATAATTTGAAAACATTGTGCTAAGAAGCCAGACACCAAAGATCACATAGTATATGATACCATTTGTATGAAATATTCAGACTAGATTAATACATAGAGACAGAAAGCAAATTAGTAGTAAATTGGTGGGGGTAGGAGTCAGGAATGACTGCTTAGTGGGTATATGTTCCCTTTGAGGATGAAAAAATATTCTGAAATTAGAGGTAATGATTGCACAGCACTGTGTATTTCACCACAATTTTTATTTTTATTACTTTTTAAACCTTATTTTTTTCATTGCTTTCAGGGATAAAGGAAAAGAGAGAAACATCCATGTGAGACAGAACCATTGATTGGGTGCCTCCCATAGCCATTGGGACCAGGGATTGTTCGTGCCTGAACTGGGATCAAACCTGGAACTTAGGTATTTTCCCTGACAGGGAATTGAACTCACATCCTTTGCTTATGGGACAACACTCCAACCAACTGAGCCACACTGACCAGGGCTTACCACAATTTAAAAAAACTACTATTATATATGTCAAGGAGTAGGAAATTTCTTGTTTTTTCTTTCCCTTGTTTGGAACTTTTGTAATAAAATAAGGAGAAAAATCAAGCAACAGAAAAGATCCAGAAATTAAGAAAATCATGGGATAAGCAAATAAGGACTTTAAAACAGAGATTATATAACTATGCAAAAATATTTTAATAGTTTTCTGTTGCTGTGTTAGAATTGGACCCCAAATTTAACAGTATAAATAGGAAACATTTATTATCTCATATTTTTCAAGAAACAGAAATGCAAGAATACTTTAGCTGGTGGTCCTGGCTAAATCTCCTGATCCCTTAAGTATTTATATGATAAGTTTGGCAGTAAATATAAAAGGCAATAAAAATACTGTATAAAGGGCAGTAAAAATCAACATGGTCAGCATAGCAATACAAGAGCAAATGTGGCAAAAATATATATATTAAAAGACCTTTTCTGAATTTTAAATTTCTTTAAAAGATAATTAGAGGGATTTTTCCATTTGTGACACATTTCAGTCCTTATTGGACTGAATGGACCTTCCCACTGTAGAAAACTTCCATAAAACTTAAATATGATTATAGTGCTGAAACCTTTCTCCCAACATACAGCCAGGGGACACTGATAGGCAAAGAAGCCAGAAAGCTTGTGTGTCATATCCTACAAGACACATAGCAATTACTAGGTTGAGTTTGTCTGGTTATATCACATGCTGGAATAACATCAGGAGCAAAGCAATAGGGTTTATACAAAGAACTTGGATGAGACCCATCCTAACCCACACTGGGAGAAACTGAAGTTTAAACCATTAGCAAGGGCATACAAATTTATTTTTAGGACTTCTTGTCTGAAAATCAAAATTGTTAGCTCACTGAGAAAAAGTGAAATAGCTGTCCCTATAGAGTTAAACAGGGAGTGAAATTCTACCATTCTCCCTCGAACAGCTCTTTCCTGTCATCCAACGAGTGGCCACTCCAGACGCTCCCAGCCACTCTTAGCCAAGAGCCACTTCAGAGCTGCAGGATGTCCTTCCAGACACTGTTCTTAGACAATGTCATCAGGCTTCTTGTTTCCATGAGCACCAAATTATTTGTTTTAAAAAGATTTCCTATGATTTCACATGCTTTTCAATCTTCAGACTACATGCCTTATTTAGAAAGTCAGCACAGCCCATGTCTGAGAAAGGAACATGCTAATCCATATTAACTGGGAGCAAAACTCACCCCAGTTTCAGGGTTAGGAAACTCCAGAAGCACAAGAGTACAGACCATGCGCTGTAACTAGGAAGATGTGTGTGGTGGTTGGGGTCGGGGGAGTGGGAATCTGAAGGGAGGATAATTTTCTCAACAACCAAGGAGAAAAATTTAAGATTTAAAAATTTAATGATGAGGTCAACCTCTTCTGCTCTTTGGGGTTTCAATGTGGTTGAAACCTTCTATCTTCTTTGGGATTTAGACCAATTTACTAACCCTCTCCTATCCTGGTTCCTAGATTTTGCTGTACATTAGAATCACCTGGGAAGCTTGGAAAAAAAGGAAAAAGAAAAAGCTACTCATGCCTGGGTCCTAGTCCCAAAAGTTCTGATTTAATTTGTCTAGAGTGCATGCAAGGCATCAAACTTGTTGTACAGTTAGTTCCCCTGCAGATTCAACATGCAGCAGAGTTTGAGAATAAGGTCTCTACTATTTTGTTACTCAAGATGTGGTCTGAGAATCTGGAAGTTTATTAGAAATGCCAATCTCAGGCAATATTCAGATTCACAAAATCATAAGCTTCACTTTAATAAAACTCTCAGGTGACTCCTATGCATGTTCCACTGATAAGCACTGCCCTATTTTCCTGATCCTCCTTCCATTTTGCAGGACAGTAGCTCTTGTCCTGGCTATGCATTGGAATCATTAAAAACTACTAATGGTTGGGTCCATCCACCCCCCCCCTAAAATCATTATAGAATATGGCCCAGGAATGGTTGTTGTCATATGTTTAAAAACTTCCCATGGGATTTAATAGAAACTCCAGGTTGAGAGTCACTGCTATAGAAAGATATTTTTCTTCTTTCAATTTAAGAGCCTTTGGCATAAAATGACCATTTCTGTTACATATATAGGCTTCTTGGAAAAGATAATACTTTATTTTCCTACATTGATTAGTAGATGTTAATTTGCAAAGGCAACAATTGATTTGCTTACTAAAATGCAGATTTCCAGCATTTTTTAACTCCACAGTTTCCTTTAGTGAGTCTGAAATGAGGCCTATGATCTGTGTTTTCCCAAGCTCCATTTGGAATTCTGATGTGGGTGGTCTTTGTATCACATTTTGAAAATCTCTGCTTCAGTGTGATAGAAGAATCTGGAAAAGACTTCAATGGGGATAGGAAGAGAAAGAAAAGCATGTGAGGGGCTGGAACATGGAGTGAAGGAGCAGAAAGATGAGAAGCAGACAAAAGCAAGAGGTGGAGATGCAGAGGTCACTGAGAAATAGGAAAGAGCAGTGAAAATCACATTGTCTGTTCCAGGCAGGATCAACTCCATGTTCCCCCAGGAAAAGTAGCAAGCGTAACCTCAGTGAACACCGTATGGCAAGCCCTGAGAAAGGGAAACCATTTAGGCTTTCATTTGCTGCTTCCCAGGGCTTGCTCCCTCAGTTTTCCCTTTCCTGTACCCAACCAGATTAAAAATTAGGGAAAAAGCTGGATGAACTAGACTGGAAAGAACACTATTGAAAACCACAAATCCATTAATGCACTTTGCTTTACAGAAAATACATGTGTTAAAAAACTGTATTGATATATAGAATTTCTGTCTATCAAACAGTTGAATCACCATGCAACATCATTAATCATCAGGGAAGTGGGAATCAAAACCACAATGAGGTATCACCTCCCAACTATTAGAATGGCCATTATCAAAAAGATAAGAGACAAGTGTCAATGGTGGTGTGGAGAAAAAGAGATCCCTTTTACACTGTCAGTGGGAATGGATGTGGGTATAGCTATTTCTGGAAATATTAGTATGGAGGCCCCTGAAACAAAACTAGAACTGTCATATGATCCAGAAATCTCACTTCTGAGAGGCTACCTTAAAAAAATGAGATCAGTATCTTGAGAGATGTCTGCACTCTCACATTCAATTGCACCATTATGGGAAATGAGGAGATGTTAGTCACAGGGAACACACTTCCATATTGTACAGTTGAAATTTGCTGAAATTTGATCTTAAATGACTACCACACGAAAAAATAAAAAGAAAACTATGTAAGGTGATGGATGTGTTAATTAGCTTGATTGTGGTAATCGTTTCACAATGCATGTGTATATCAAACCATCACACTATACACCTGAAATATAAATAATTTATATCTGTCAATTAAACCTCATTAAGCTGGGGGAAGAATTGCTACATCAGGCTTGCTTAGTTGGTTAGCACGTCATCCTCATATGCAAAGGAGGTGGTTTTGATCTCTGGTCAAGGCACAGACAAGAAGTAGCCAATGAATGCATGAGTAAGTAGAACAACAAATATTATCTCTCTCTCTCTCTCTCTCTCTCTCTCTCTCTCTCTCTCTATATATATATATATATATATATATATATATATATATATCCCTTTCCCCTTCTCTTTTTCGCAAATCAATTTTTTAAGGAAGGCTTTCAGTTTTGCAATTTGAGAGACTGCCCTGATAATTTTTGCATACCTGATTTTCTTAATGAAGGATATACTTACATTTAATAATGACAGCTCATAGGGCCATTGTTGGATTAAATGAGAAAATGCATTTTAAAACAATGATATTTGAAAAATGCTAGGTACTATTTTTACTATGACAATAGAACTTGTGTAACCTGTACCTCAAACAACTTATTTACACCTACCTGTTTCAGGGGTCATAACTAGTTCTAGGGGGCTTACTGAGACTTACTCTGTAATGCAACAGCTTGCAGACTGGAACATTATCAGACAAAGCTACAACCTGTTAATGATTAACCAAATGACAACTCCCTTGAGAAGGCTGGAGAGAATAGAACAGGGAAATCCAGACCCTCGTGTCTGGTATTGATAAGAAGCCGTGATGATTCTTTTTCCCCTAACAAATTCATAAACCATTTGGTTTCATTCAGTGTGGGTTTACTATGTAAGGACACAGGTTTAAAACTCATGTAATCTCTAACAGTTATTAGTTCTACTTTACTGATGGGAAAAGGTCTGAAAGTGACAAAGTAACTACTAAAGGCTGGGACTGTCTGTATCCCTAGCCTGGGTCATAACTGCTCTGTATGTTCCCCTTCCTTGGTAACTACTGTCCCAGCAAATGTTCACTTTGCTGCGCTAGAAGGCAATACTTGGCCGTTCTAAAATGAGACCTCAACCACTTGAAACTATCTCCCATTACAGAATGTTAAGCTCTTCCTCTTAAGACAGGTTCCAAAGAAGAAGTTGGGAAGGTATTGGCTATTCATTCAGAAACTCAGGAGACCTCTTAGTACATGTGAGCTGGATTTCACTCTGTAGATAAAGTAATCTTCTTAATGATGATTTGGGATGCCAGGCAGAGCTGGAAGTCTGTCACTTCCCCACCACAGGCCTCCATTAGGAGTCTGGGACAGTCCTACCAGCTTGAACTCATACCTGAGCCTTGCCTTCCTCCATTCTTAGCACAGCATGCCTGTCTGCAGACAGCGTTGGTTCAAGGACTTTGTCCCAACGCTTCCTCTCTGAAAGACACAGACCACAACATGACCATTAGATTTACAAATGCATTGTAAAATGATCACCATAATTATGCCAATGAACACATCCATCTCCTCACATAGTTAATCATTTTGTGTGTGTGGTGAGAACAGTTAAAACCTACTCTCTGAGCAAATGTCAACTATACTATAGTGTGTCATTAACTAGAGTCAACATGGTGCACATCAGATCCCAGAACTTCAGATGACTGTTCATCCTATAACTGAACATTTGTATCCTTTGACCAACTTTCCGTCGCTTTCCCCATCCTCCTGCTCCTGGCAACTACCATCCCAGTCTTTGCTTCCGTGAGCTGAGATCTTAAAATTCTACATGTAAATAAGCTCACAGGGCCCATTTTTTCATTCTTATTATAGTATTTTACCTATTGATCTGCAGTCCCAGGTTTCCACTTAAAGGCCCGGGAAACTAGCTGTCCCCGGGAATGTTCTCCAATGACAGGGGCTGATATTTAATGGGGATTTGCACCCAGCCTTGGACCACAAGATAATAGCAGCCAAGTCATGTAAACCAGCCAATGATTGTCTAGAGCACTTTAGGAAATGAAATCCCAGCAGGATTCTGATTTTCCTCCTTAATTATTTTCCCCCATTCCCTTAGGCATCTGTTCACTTAGCAGGATCCTACCCCATAAACTCTCCTTTGTCCCAGCTCAGGGGTGTTAAGTAAATACTTGGGAGCAATTGCCCACAGCTTTAGAGGGCTTTTAGCAGGCCACAGCAAGGCCCCCTGTCCTGGCAGCTCCTGCTAATGCTAATTGGAGTGTTTGTGTCACACCTTCTGTCTGGAGGAGAAAATTCCAACAGCCTTATCCTGCCTACCCAGAGCTCCTGCCAGATGTGTCCAAGTTCCTTCTCAAAGAACTTGTATAAATGTGCGTTGATTCCTAGCAAGGCTCCCGAAGGGTGAGCAGGTGTTTATTTTATGATACGCTAAAGGGCTTGTTTTCCCATGATCTCTAGGTGTTCTGAAATGGAGAGGCCAAAGGGACAATAGAATAAACCAGTAATGATAATATTAATCCCAGTTTTGTGGGGATTTTTGTTGTTGTTGTTGTTGTTTTTGAGAACATGTTGAATTTTGATAGGCAATGCTAAAGTTAATTGCATTAATATACAATGAGCAAGCCACTGAAAGCTATTCTTACAAAAACCAACCAAACAAACAAACAAAAAACAGCTCTCTTTCAGAAACAAGGAAATCACTATTATCACCCAAGGGAACATTATGCAGATGGTGGCGATCTATTTTAAATAGTCAAGGAAGACAGAGGATCCAAGATGGCAGTGAAGTAAGTGGAAGCTCCACTAACCTCCTCCCAAGACAAAACTTGAAGTACAACTAAATTATATAAATAGATTATCCTGTGTAATCAACTGAAGGCTATCTGGAAAGAAGCCTTACAACCAAGAACTTATGGAAGAAGCCACACCACCCATTGAGACTGGTGGAGGCATGAAAGGGCAGGCTGGGCACCCACTGGTGGCAGCTGAAGTTCCAGAGGGATATTCCAGTGACTAGTGCATCCTCCCCTAGGAAGTATGAGAAACAAACCACAAGCCATGCTCCCCAGCATCATACCAGATTTGGGAATGATGTACACATAACAGCTGGCTATGAAAAGGAGTGGGGTGTCAACCAGGGAGAGAGGGATAGAAATAGATATCTTAAAGGGCCAACACAAAAAAATTTAATTTGCAGTCAGACAGAAATTTCATTTGTCTTCCAGACAGAAAATCAACAGAGATAATGGCTTTAAATGACACACTAGGTCAAATGGATTTAATTGATGTCTCCAGAGCATTTCATCCCAAAGCAGCAGAATATACATTCTTTTCAAGTGTACATGGAACATTTTCTAGGATAGACAACATGTTAGGACACAAAACAAGTCTCAATAATTTAAGAACATTGAAATCATAGCAAGCATCTTCTCTGACAGTAATGCTATGGAACTAGAAATCAATCACAAGAAAAAAAAACAAAGATATAGAAGCTAAATAACATGTTATTAAACAATGAATGAGTTAACAATGAGATAAAAGAAGAAATCAAAAGTTAACTTGAAACAAGTGATAATGAGAATACAACAACCCAAAATACAAGGGACACAGGTAAAGCAGTCCTAAGAGTGAAATTTATAGCAGTAGGCCTATCTCAAGGAACAAGAAAGAGCTTAGGTAAACAATCTAACTTTACATTTAAAGGAACTTGAAAAGGAACAACAAACAAGGCTCAAAGTGAGTAGAAGAAAGGAAATAATAAACAGCAGAGCAGAAATAAGTGAAAAAGAGTCTAAAAAATAATACAAAATGTCAATGAATCCAAGAGGTTTTTCTTTAAAATGATAAACAATATTGACAAACCCTGAACTAGACTTATCTGAGAAAAGAGGACTCATATAAGTAAAATCAGAAATAAAAAAACAATTAGCAGGTGACACCAAAGAAATACAATGGATTGTAAGAAAATATTATGAACAACTATATGCCAACAAATTGGCAAACCTGGATGAAATGGATAAATTTCTAGAGATATACAATCATCCAAAACTAAATCAGGAAGACTCAGAAAATCTGAATAGACAGATTACACCTAGTGAAATTGAAGCAGTAATCAAAAATCTCCCAACAACGACAACAAAAAAGCCCTGGACCAGATGGCTTCACAGGTGAATTTTACCAAGCATTTTGAAAAGAACTAACACCTCTCTTTCTCAAACTATTCCCAAACATTCAAGATGGGGGAAGATTCCTAAATTTATTTTATGATGCCAGGATTTCCTAATTCCAAAACCAGGTAAAGATATTACAAAGAAAAAAAAATAGAGGCAAATATCCCTTATGAACATGGATGTTAAAATTCTCAGCAAAATGTTAGCAAACCTAATACAACAATGTGTCAAAAAGATCTTGCACCATGATCAAGTGGGATTTATTCTGAGAATGCAAAGTTGGTATAATATTCACAAATCAATAAACAGGACACACCACATAAACAAAATGATTAAAAACTGCATGATCATATTGATAGATGCAGAAAAAGCATTTGATAAACTCCTGCACCTGTTTATGACAAAAACTCTCAGCAAAGTGAGGATATAGAAAACATACCTAAACATAAAGGCCATATATTAAAAACTCACTGCCAGCATCATACTCAACAGGCAAAAACTACCAGTACTCCCCTTAAGAATGAAAACAAGACAGGGATGTCTGCTTTTACCTCTCTTATTCAACATAGTACTAGAATTCCTAGTCACTTTAATAAGATAAGAAGAAAAAAATAAAGGCATCCAAATTGGAAAGAAAGAATTAATACTGTCATTAGTTGCAGACGATGTAATAGTGTATGTAGAGAACCCTCAAGAATACACCAAGAAACTACTAGAACAGATAAATAAATCCAGTAAAGTAGCAGGATAGAAAATTAATATCCATAAATTAGTGGCATTTTTATACACTGATAATGAACTATCAGAAATGGAAATTTGGAAAACAATCCCATTCACAATTGCTTACAAAAGAATAAAATACCTAGGAATGAATTTAACCAAGAATGTAAAAGACCTATACATGGAAAATTATAAGACACTGAAGAAATAAATTGAAGATGTTCATGGAGAGAAAGAGTTAACATCATTAAAATGTCCATACCCAAAACAATTTATGGATTCAACACATTTCCTGTCCAGATACCAATGACATATTCACAGAACTAAAACAAATACTCCAAAAACTTCTATGGAACCACTCAAGACCCAGAATAGCAACAGCAATCTTGAGAAAGAAGAAAAAAAGTGGAAGGAATCATACTATCTAATATCAAATTATACTATAAGGCCATAGTCATCAAAACAACATGGTACTTGCATAAAAACAGACACACAGATCAAGGGAACAGAATAGAGATTCCAGAAATAAACCCATGCCACTATAGTCAATTAACATTTGACAAGAGGAAGCAAAAACATACAATGGGCTAAAGATAGTTTATTCAAAAAATAATGTTGGGAAAATTGGACAAATACATGCAGAAAATGAAATTAGGCCCAATTTTTATGCCACACACAAGGATAAATTCAAATGGATTAAATACTTTAAATGTTAATTAAATCCATACAAATCCTAGAAGAAAACATAGGCAGTAAAATCTCAGATATTGCTCATAGCAATATTTTTTTTTATATCTCTTCAGGCAAGGGAAACAAAAAAAAAAAAAGTAAACAAATAGGACTACATCCAACTAAAAAGTATTTGCACAGCAAAGGAAACCATCAACAAAATAAAAAGACAACCCATGGAATGGGAGAACATACTTGCCAATATATCTGCTAAAAGATTAATATCCAAAATTTATAAAGAACTTATATAAAACTCAACACCAACAAATAAACAATCAATTTTTTAAATGGGTAAAGGACCAGAATAGGCACTATTCCACAGAGCATGTACACATGGCCAATAGACTTATGAAAATATGCTCAATGTCACCAATCGTTGGAAAAATGCAAATTAAAACCACAATGAGATGTCATCTCACACCCATCAGAATGGCCATCATCAATAAATCAACAAACAACAAGAACAAGGATGTGGAGAAAGGGGTACCCTTTTACACTGTTGGTAGGGATGCAGATAGGTGTAGCAACTGCAGAAAGCAGTATAGAATTACCTCAAAAAGTTAAAAATGGCATTGCCTTATAACCCATCTGGGAATTTAACCTAAGAAACTAACGTGAAAGGATATATGCACCCCTTTATTCATTACAGCATTACTTACAATCTCCAAGATATGGAAGCAGCCCAAGTGTCCATCAGTAGGTGAATGAATAAAACAACTATGGGCTATTTACACAATGGACTAGAACTAGACTATAAAAGAGAAGAAAGGTTTCCCCTTTTCAACAGCATGGATGAACCTGGAGAACATTATGTTAAGTGAAATAAGCCAGTCAGAGAAAGACAAATGCTATATGATTTCACTCATATATGGAATCTAATGAACAAACTGAACTAAAAAGCAAAAAAAGAGACAGACTCATAGATACAGAGCAGGATGACAGTTCTGTAGGGTGTGGGGATTAAGCAAAAAAGAATTCATGGACATGGACAACAGTGTGGTAATTGCAGAGATAAAGGTAATGGGATCAATACCATAAAAATAAACTATTAGCCCTGGCTGATGTGCTTCAGTGGATTAGCACTGACCTGTGAACCCAAAGGTCACTGGTTCGATTCCCAGTCAGGGCACATAATCAGATTATAAGCCAGGTCTCTAGCCAGGTCCGTAGCTGGAGGCAGGTGAAAGATAACCATACATTGATGCTTCTCTCCCTTTCTTCCTCCCTGCTCTTCTCTCTGAAAATAGTAAGTTTTTAAAATAATTTATAAATAAACTATTAATAAAATAAATAAGTAAACAGTGAAGCAAAGTACAAAAAGGTGTTTATATGTGTGTATGTGTATAAACACATACACACACATACACACATATTCAGTTTTAGAAAGACTTGAGCATAGTTGATGCTAACTCATAACTTTACAGAACAGTATTTGCAATTTAAAAATAAATTTTGCCTACAATATTGTAGTTGATCCTCACAACTGGCTTATATAGAAACATTATCCCCATTTTACAATCAAGGAAATTAATTATCTCAGAGAGACATACTTGAAGCTTCTAATTCTGATTCCATTGCTCTTACAATTAAACAAT
Organism: Noctilio leporinus; assembly: GCA_004026585.1. Lineage (NCBI taxonomy): Eukaryota > Metazoa > Chordata > Mammalia > Chiroptera > Noctilionidae > Noctilio > Noctilio leporinus. The sequence goes on along the minus strand of PVIW01000889.1, from coordinate 215,428 downwards.
AGCTCATTATAGATATTTAAGGGATAACATTTATAAAAATATTTATTGTACTTTTATCAAATGTAAACATTTTTAAAGCATTTTTACTTTTTTTGTTTGTTTGTTCAATATACTTAAAGACATTACTAGGAGGCCTGCCTTAGCCAGATGCTGTTGGCATAAAGGTGAATAAAATTGTACCTGGATATAAGGAACTGAAAATCCAATGTATCAGATAGATAAGAAAACAAGTCCAATTCAGGTGGTCAGTGAAATAAAAGAGGTGCACAATACCCTGTGAGCCACAGAAAAGAGCACCAGGTCTAGGCTGTAGGAACCACAGAAGGAATTCCAAGGGTATAATGCTTGCAAGACAAATAGGAAGTCTGCCAAGACAAACTGGATTCACTCATGACCTCCAGTCAGCAAATGTCAGGCTACATGCAGTAACATGAGTTGGTTGTAAATATGTAGCAAAGGATGCTTTCAGGAGAGAATGCTGGGTAAGTGGCCAGTCCCAGGATGGAACGTTAGGCTAAGGAAGTTGAAATTTGCCTATAGGTTTAGGGTATCGATGAAAGAAAAGGAGGTGAGGTGGAAGATAGTGAGACACTTCAGCAAGTAAAGCAATAGACTTGGGAAAGGATGATGGGGACCTAAATTTAAGAGAATGAAGAGGAAAACATAGCCAGGAAATGAATTTCAGACAGTTAATAGGATTTGGGATCTAAGATGAGGCAGATAAAGGGTGAGAGGAAAACAAGAGTAACTCTAAGTTTTTTGTTTGAGAAACTGGGTGACGAAGTTTTGTGATGAACAAAGATGGGACATGTAGAGAGTGCATGGATATCTGAAGACATGAAGAAGTTCAGTTTTGTACGCTGACTGTAGGGATCCTAGAAAGCCATCAGGTGATGAGACCTAGAGAAAAGTGGCAATACATTCCACAGGACAGAATTCTAGGCAGTAGATACAAACCTGAGACACTTTAGGGTAAGGCAGGAAATGCAGGCCACTCATTGAATGGAAGAAAGTTGGGGAGAAGGGAGGGTTTACATTTTAAATAATAGAAAGTTTTACAGTGTTTTCTTTTATTAGAAAGTTGATTAGTTGGAAATATGTTTTGATCAAACAAAATGTCGCAAAAAATTTTCACCCTTACTATTATTCTATTAGGTACTTCAACAGTATTTTATCCCTAATAAATGGAGTCTGAATCACATATAAGGAAAACTAAGGTTGGAGGAAATTTTCTCATGTGATGGTCAAATGGATGAAAGGGTGGTGACCTTTCATAGGCAGGGCTGATCTAGGGAAAAGGGATCATAATTCTAGAAGCCCCATAGGACTGACCTTCAAAGTTTTCTGCCAGTTCCAATAACACCCTCTGAAATCACACCATCTCATTCAGCCTCTCCATGCCCTTGTACCTAAACAAATAGCTTCAACTTCCACCCACCCATGTTCTCATCACTTCTAAGCATGAGACGTAGATATTCCAGGGCTAGCAATAGAGCCAAAGAATGATGGGCATCTTCGTAGCCCCGGGAAACAGGCCACGTAATAAGGAACAAGGAGGTCACTCCCCTAAGCGCCCAGCAGTGAAGTCACTTTTGGCACTGCTCTGAGGGTACAAATGGCTTGAGAAATTGGACCTCATCATCTCCAGAAGTGGCTCATTACAATGTGAATATGGTTCTGACCTCTGCGACCTTGGGCCATGTTATCATTTGAATTGCCCCCACCCCCAACTCAGATGTTAAAATCCTAACCCCCAGTACCTCAGCATTTGATCATATTTGGAAATAAGGTCTTTAAAGAGGTCATTAAATTAAAATGAGGTATTTAGGGTAAGCTTTTCCAGTGTGAAAAGGAAATTGGGGCACAGGTTCACATAGAGGAAAGACCATGTAAGGATGCAGCAGGAAAATAATCATCTGTAAGCTAAAGAAAGAGGCCCCAGAAGAAGCCAAACCTGCTGGCACCTTGATCTTGGTCTTCCAGCCTCCAGAACTGTGAGAAAATAAATCTCTGTTGTGTAAGCCCCCTGGTCTGTGGTACTTTATTATGCAGCCCTAGCAAACCAATACAGGTAAAATGTGGCATTAACTGTGTGCCAAGGATTCCCCAAGACAAAGTGAAATGGAAAAAAAAGTAAGGCTTATTTTGCAATTAAGGGTTTTGATAATGCACAGCTGTATTGTGTAAAACATGCTCATCTATTTACAAATGCTATGGACATCTAACTCTCCAGAAGGGAAGCAAGTGAGGGGTTACTTGAATTTTATATCATCTTTCATATCAGCTACACAATTTCCTGATGAGCAGGGTTTCGTGGAATGACATCCATTCCATGACTCAGAATGGTTCTTGTCTGTTGTATCTTAATACATAAGTGAATTGCTTTAGGTAGATTGTATTGGGTTGATTATGTAAAACACTGCATGTTTAAAGCACAAAATTCTAAATAACATGTTTCAAACTCAGAAAGGAAAAAATATATATAGATAATGTCTCTGCTTCTTTCCCAAGTCACATTTTCCCCTCTCCTTTTCCCATTCAATGTGTCACCCTATCTTTTGAAATAGTGCTCATACATGTTTTCCTCCACTCAAACTTACAGTCACTGCCTTCATTTAAACTCTTACCATTTCAGAGCCATTCTATCACCCACCTAACTAAATCTTGTGAAGGGAGTGTAATATTGTATAATGGTTAAAGGAGCACATTTGTTTGAGTTCAAGTCTCAGGACTGGCTGTGTAACCTCACCTAAATCTAAACCACAAATTTTCATGATTAAAATAGAGATAATAACTGTATATTATTACTTTCTCATGGAACTGCTGGAGAATTGAGGGAAATAAGTACAAAGCATTTGGTATGGTACATAGTGAAATACCCAGAAAATATTAGGTATACTCTTATTAACCTTTCAAAGTCCATCACCCTATAATATTTGCCATGTTCTCTTGAGTAATTCCACCAACTAAGATGTTTCTCATGCCTCCATTTCTTGTAGTTTATTTTAGGAAAACAATAGACAGGTGAATTTTCTGTTTCAAACACCTCAGGCTTCTCCTGCCCAAGACACCTCAATGAAGGGGCCAGTGTTCCCCAGCTGAAAATCCTGATCCTAACTGACATTTCTCAAGACCCCATTATAACCCTTTCTCCCTAATACCCCATGCTCCCAGGTTCTTTTTCTAAAGCACAGGAATTCCTTTTTACAATACTTCTGCGACCTGTTCTTCTTCAGGGAAAGAATCCTCATGCCTTCACAGGGCCCACAGGGCTTTTGTCAAACTATGCCTACACCTACTCCTTCTCACCTCCAGCCTGAAGGCCAGCACAGTGCCTAACAATTAGCAGGTGCTCAGTGAGTGGCTGTTTAATGAGAAGAGGGCCTGAAAAACACATATTGTCTTCTCCTCCATCAGCATCAGCATGTTATATTAGGTTCCTAGGGCTGCCTTAACAAGTTGCCACTAATTATGAGGCTTAAAACAACAGAGCTCACAGATCTGAAGCCCAGAGGTCTCAAATAAAGGCATTGGTAGAGCCACACCTCCTCTGAAAGTTCTAGGGGAAAATCCTTCCTGCCTCTTCCAACTTCTGGGGGCCCCTGGCATTCCTTGGCTTGTGGCAGCACAGAACACCAATCTTTGCCTCCATCTTTATGTGGTCTTCTTCCCTGTGTCTCTTCAGTGTCTGTATATGTCCAATGTTCCTCTCTTTTCTCATATAAGGATACCAGTCATTGAACTTGGGACTCACCTTAAATCCATGTTGACCTCATCTTGAGATCCTTAATTTATAATATCTGTGGAGCCCCTGTTTCCAAATAAAATCACATTCACAAGTAATTGGGGTTAAGACTCAGGCATATCTGTTTGGAAAATGCAATTGAACCCACTGCAACAGTCAGGGGTGCAGGAGTGATTAGAACATAGAGAGGCCACACTCAGGAGGGAAATGGGATTTCAGTCACAGATCAGAGATCAGAGATCAAAGTCATGTGGGTGATAATCATGCCCTCAGATAAAAGCATTGAGCCAGCCCAGGGTGGCAGGGGAATAACGTTTTCTACCCAGCTCTCTTGCTTTAATCCACTTATTGATGGTTTTCATTTTTTGTCCCATGAAAGATGATTTACTAATAAAACAAGTTAGAGAAAAGAAAAAAAATCACATAAAACCCATCATCCTCCCATCTTTGTTCCCACCTTTAGGTGTTAGTTATTTTTAGTGGATAATTCAAAATTAAATCTGCACATAACTTAAATTGTATAAGGTTTGTCAGAAAAAGAGAAGTAAATCACAAAAAAATAGAACAAAAACCAAAACAAAACAGAAAGCCTTTGTACCATTACCCCCTCCCATTTCCCCCTGCCCAATCTTTTCAAATCTTTCATCTGATTCTTCGTGTATTTACTTCCACATCTCTCAATACCATGCTTAGAGGAATCTTTCTTGATTTGTCAGTTTTAGATGTTAGTTATTAGCTGGCTGGCACCTCTGCCTAGGCTGCTCTTCTTCTCTCCACCCCAACATGGCCACACCACTACCACATACACACGCAATCACACATACACACACACACACACACATACACATAGTCACACACTTCCCAGCCCCTTGTACTCATCACATGTTTATTCATTTTAATTAGATCAACAGTCCGTGTTTTCATCCACAGTTGGGTCAGGAAGGGTGGCATTTTTGCTTTGTTTTCTATACACGTGTCAGTAATGCATTTTAAAATTCTTCTCCATTGTCTAAATGTCCTTTTAACATTCCATCAATTTCTTTTTTGGCAGTCCTGTCTCCTGCTTTCATGCTGTGGCTGCTCCCTTTGCCTACTGCACAGCGACCACCCTGGGATCACCGAGGGCCCTCACCTTGAGGATTCGCTCTCACCTCTGTCTCCCGTGGGGTCTCTCCATTTCCAGGTCCCATGTCTTCCTTTGTATTGGTTTCCACTCCCATTGCTGTGAAGCATCTCCAGGAGCTCAGCTTCCCGAGAAAGGCTGCTTGGAGGATAAATTCTTAAAGGATCTGAATGTCTGAAAATGTCTTCAGTCTATTTCATATTTAACTAGTATTCTGATTGGGAATAGAATTCTAGTTTGAATATAACTTTCATTCAGAATCTGTAAGAAGTTGTCCCATCAATTTCTAACTTCCACTGTCGCTATTGAAAAATCCAAACTCATCCTCTGCTGACATCGTCCTCCAACTTCCCACCTCTACCTGCAAGCTTATAGGAGCTTCTCTTTGTCCCCTGGGTTCTGTAGTTTCACCATGATATGAGTACCAGCCAGAGGCAGGGAGCTGGCCTACTCCCAGGCAGAATTTTTAAAGACTGTTTAATAAAAGAACTAGTTACATAGGCCATGGTGAAAGGAACCCCAGTGTTTGGAGTGTCACCTCAAGACTAGCAAGTGCAGAAAACTAATGGCACCCTTTGATATGAAGAGGCCAAGCAGAGGAATGACATATTTATGTCAGATTCTGGATACAGAACTATCCAGCAGGAACTGTCACAGCAGTAGGAGTAGACTGCTGGAATTGTGCATGATCTTGACATAGCCGGAGTCACCTGGTAGCCATGAGAGCAAAACCACATTGGTGTCCTCACTCACGTGGTCTCCCCAGAAAATGCTTGGTGTTTGTTGGCTGTGTGCCAGTCTCTGGCTTATCAGATACTCCTTCTGTATTCAAAGACCTTCTTTCGGCTGAGGAAAAGGGTATGTATTAGATGTGGATACAGGAAGGGATGGATTGATGGGAGAACTTTGCGACTTAGTTAACAAAAGGAGGATAGTCCAGCTGTCCGTCCAGCAAGGAGGAAGTATGTACATCTCTTAGTCCACTCCTCCGGACCCTGTGTAAGGGCTAGTTTGTGCAGGAAAGGAAATAAAGAGTTGAATTTGGATGTGGAAGGCCTTAAAGATAGCCCTTCTAAGTAGGACGCAAATGGACAGGCCATGAAAGAAGACATCAAGGCATTTTCTAAAGGACCCAGGACGGCTCCACATAGGTCCTGCTGGCCTCCATAGAAGCAATTTTGCAGGATCTGGAGAAAGGTACCCTGCTGCGGAGACAACAGGAGAAGATTCCCTCCCAGAAGCAATGTGGTGAGCAGAGCAGGACCGGGCGCCAGGCCCCATTCACATCCTGGGTCAGGCGTCTTTGCCAAACGGGCAGACTTTATAATTACATAAAGTGGCCCTGGGCCCTCTTTTAGAGATTAAATATAATAAATTTATCAAGATATGAACCATGGCCAATAGGGCATCATGATGCCAGGGGGGAAAAAGAGGTTTATTGTCATCATCCCAGAGTTGACTCAGAGTAAAACCCCACATGCCTAGAAGCTAAACATGCAGCAAGATGGGTAATAACTAACTTATAAGACCCAGGAGAGGTGAATGCGTAACCAGCAACAGGGAAAAACCAAGATGCCATCAGAATTACACCACACACAGAATTTCCAGAATGCCATCAGAATCCCCACCCCAATGGGGATCATGCAGCCTCTCCCATTTCCCTGGTGTGCTCGCTATGTATAAATAAGCTTCACTTACAACCAGAAGAGTGTGTTTCTATAAGTGAGGCTGGCAAAGCCTGGAAGGGACTCTGCCAGCCCTCTGGGGCAGTAGCTACAGAGCTAACTATAAGGACATAGAAAGTCCACCCTGCATTCGGTTCCTCTCAGACCTTGCACAGAGGTGGGATGAAGGGTGGTTATTCTGTAGAACTAGCAGACGGATGACCGAATGCCACTGCAGAAGCTACAACACTTGGGGTGGAAGAGTTCTAAGTCAAAGAAACTCCTGGCATTCCTTGTAAGTCAGGTTTTCCTAAACACTGGAGCAGGGTGCACTATGCCTCGCGGAAAACTGGTGGCCACAGGGACTCTGGCAAACCACCTGCCCATGTCTCTCACTGCTCCTACCCCATCCTCCCGGGCCCTTGAAAACGTTTTATAAGGAGCTTACTTTTGCATTCCTAATAATTTAGCTCAACTAGGAATTCAGGCTACCCAGACAGTAGGCCCCAAGTCTAGGTTCCAAGGCCAGTCCCCAGTCCCCATGGTGCGGTTAGCATTTTGTTAAAACTCTGTACTGGCACTGGAGAGATTTTGAAGAGCATAAAGGCCTTTACCTTCCCCATTATGGGAATCCCTGAGACTCTTCCAGGAGGTCCATTGGTCCAAACTTTCTTCACGACAACACTGAGATACCAGGACTTTCTCACTGCATTGACATTGAGACCGATGGTGGGCTACCACAGATAAAGGCAGGCACAACAGAATATACTTAGTAGACTAGCAGCCATTGTATTTTCCCTGCCATGCATGCACAAGGAGAAAAGCCAGTTTCACTTTAAAATGTCTGTGATAAAGCAGTAGAAAAGTGTTCATGAACTCTTGACTCTTTGTAATATTCTGTGTAGCGAATTCGGCAGTGTGCATTAATCTGAATGTACACCAAGGTTACCCCAGGTAACTGGTCTGTCTCCAGGGAAACACTGGAGCAGTTCTGAGTTTCAAGCTGAACTAGCTACTTTTTCTTCATGGGACGAAGGCCAGCTGTAAGAATAAATAAGAAGCCCTGGCTGGGGGCTCAGTGGATAGGTGACAGCATGCAAACCCAAAGGTCGATGGTTCAATTCCCAGTCAGGGCACATAACCAGGTTGCAAGCCAGGTCTCCAGCCAGATCTGTAGCTGGAGGCAGGTGAAAGGCAACCATACGTTGATATTTCTCTCCCTCTCTGCCTCTCACCCTTCCCCTCTCTCTGGAAATAATAAATAAAATCTTTAAAAACAAAAAAGAATGAATAAGAAACCAGCTGTAAATATTCTTATTTAGATTTGAGTGCTTGATGGACAGCTTTTGAAAATTAAAAAAGCAAACCTGTCACTTCAAGAAAAACAATGTGACAGTATTTGTTGCCAATGACAAAGGTTGGGCTTTCAAGGACAAGTTACAATTTTGAAAAATTGGTATCTGTATCATGAACTTGACAGCTTCCCAGTACTTAAAGAATGTTTCTGTTTTTAAAGTTATTTAAATTGATTTTTCAAAGATTGGTGTGGATATAAATGATTGGGATGTATTGATGTTGTATAATAAAATGTGTCAACATTTGGAAGGTCTACATAACTCAGTGACCCAACATTGTAACATCATGAATGGGTAAAAGATCCATTCAAAGTGCAAAATAGACCAGTTATGTTCATATAACTGAACATAAAAATTATTTGATATAGTTTCAGATTACACATTGCAACTAACCTTTAAGAAAGTATCACTTGTCACTTAGCATGATATCAAAGTATAGAAATTTCTGAAATGGCTACTAAAACATTCCTCCCTTTTCTAACTACTTATTTGTATGAGGCTAGATTTTCCTCACATACTTCAACCAAGAGAACATATCACAACAAACTGAATGCAGCAGCATATGTGAAAATCTACCTATCTCCTAATTAAGCTAGACATTAGGAGATGTGCAAAACTGTAAAACAATTCCCTTCTGCTCACTAATTTTTTTTTTCTTATGCTGGAAAATATAGTTATGTTTAAAACACTCCTTGTATTAACATGTACAAGTCTTATTATAATTGTTTCTAATGAATTAATATAGAATTTAAAATTTTTAATGGGGCTAGCTTTCACAAAAGGTACTGTTTATGTTTATGTAATAGGTTTGTTAGTTATTTTTAACAACTTAATAAATAATAAAAATTTTCATAGTTCCATTTTCTAAGCATGCTAATTTTACCCATAAGAACAAAAGCTAGTTTGTGGTCCTCAATCATTTTTAAGAACTTGAAGGGAGAGGCACGATGAGATAACAGTGAATAAATTTCAAAAGGATAAATAGTTCACTTTAATATGGAGTACTTTCAGTTGAATGTTTTCTCATCAATTGTCTAATTCACCAAAGAGATTGTAAATGATGGTAATTTCAGGCAGGAAGCTAAACAGAGCTAGGGGATGTGATTATGACGATGACAGACCAATGAAGGAGATGATTTTTGCAGTAATGCTTGGATATTCCATCTCTGTAGGTAACTCCTCTTTCTACTAGGCAAGCATTCCTCTAGGGACTAATAAGAAGGATAAAAATAAAAATTATTTGTAAAATTTGAGTTTTTGAATTGTGTTTAAAATTTCTTTCTCTCATGATGTTTTGCCTTTCTTTGTTTCTCTTTCATGATATTGAACTTGAAAAATCAGTAAATATTTTTCTGATATAGTTTTAATTTTCACATTTGATTTAAAGACTTCAGTTCTCTTTTTTATTTAATTTTATTGTTGTTTTATTATATTCATCCCCTTTTTCCTTCCCTCTGTCCCCTTCCCCACCCACCCACTTCCCCCACTTGTTGTCCATGTCCATGGTTCTTCCACACTAGTTCCTTGTCTAAACTGCTCCCCTTCTTTGTCTCCTCCTCTCCCCTCCCCTCCCACCTCCCTTCTCCTCTCTTCCCACTGGAGATCTATTCATTGTATTCATGTATATGGTTCTGTTTTGCTCATTTGTTTGTTTTGTTCATTATGGTATTTGTCTTTCACTGACTGGCTTATTTCATTAAGCATAATACTTGCATCAGTTCTCTTTACATTATTAAAAATGCCTACCAGTAATACAGGGAGAATTTTTTAACTATTATTTGGTTGTTCGGTGCCATCTTTTAAAATTAATCTTTGGAGAAATAATTCCTTAAACTTTACCGACAGCAATTTCAAGCATATCTGCTGAATATATGCCAACTTCACTATTGACTAATTAAGAATTTAACTATTGATTTACTTTCCTTGTTGCCTAAGCATCCTTAAATGGTTATAGGATTGCTCTAAATGATTTTCAAACAGCACAAGATATTTGAAAATGAGTGCATTACAGCGTAAGTAGAGAGAGTTATTTCTAGTATAATTTTATGGATGTTTTTAATGAAGGATCAAAATATTTACAGACATGTAAATCATAAGATTTTTTATATCCTGTAATTGTAGTAATAGCTTCCACCTTACTTAAAAACAAGGTAAAGAGAAGACTGGACCATGTTAGAGACACAGTGTAGGGGTTTGAAAAGTACTCGCCCAGCTTCAGAATGCTCATAGCCCAGGTATTTCTCTTCCGGGGCAGAACTCACCTGTGTTCCATATTCATCCGTCCCAGCTCCCAAGGGGAGCTGCATTCAGTGGCTGCATTCCACAACAGAATCCTAAAACCAAGTGCAATCACCCTGAATGCCATGTACTTAGCATGGACAGGAGGCCAGAAGAGGCCTATGGTCTAGGGAAGCAAAAAAAGAATAAAAAAGAATTGTAGGCAACCATAAACGATGTCTCCCTTCACCTCGATTTTATTTTGCTATGCCTGTGACATAATTTTGACAATGAATTAAAGTTCAACAAAATGTTGACTAAGGAAAACTTAAAACTTACCTGGAAGACTAGCACTGTTTGCTTTTATGTGTCAATACACTTGGGAGAAAGAAGATGGGCATTTCCCAAATGTTGTGGGTCAGGGGCAAACAACCAGTTGCTTTCAATTACTTGCCAGGCAGGAGAGTCTGTTTTGATAGAATATCTCCATGTATAATTTAAATTCCATGATTCAGGAAGTTTAATTAGACAAAGGAGAAATGTCCTGTACTGATTTGTTTCATCAGCAATCTCTCCGGTTACAAAGTCTTGAACTAATATGCCAGGAAATATCATAAGTCCTCAGGATGGGAAGGGTATGAAAGCCTCATCGGGCTTTCTTTTTATTCCATTTCCTCTTGTAGTACCAATTTTTCCATACTTGATTAGTTGTAACCAAAGTAAATATTTTAACACAACTCCCACCTGAAATATAAAGTAACGCAAATGTTTTTCTAAAAGTGACCATTTTTCCTGTTTTATTCTGCGATTTAAAATCTTCTTTTATTTGAACTGCTTCAGATACTAGAGCATCTGTTTTAAATATAATGCTTTTGGTATATTTTCCTCCCACATTTTTGTTAAATGATACATCTGCTTGTTGGTTCATCTTGAATTGGTTCATTTTGCAATGATGTCTGATTCTTTCCAATATGAAAACATGAGGATATAGCTTTATTATTCATATTGAAAATACTATGTTTATACATATACACATTGTGATAAAAGATTTAAGACACGCAGGAGAACTTTAAGATATTGGCTAGTCTAGAAGGGAGAAAACAAGAAAAGCTGGACTTCAACTGTATCAGCAGTGTTTTACTTCTTTAATAGAAAAAAAAATCTGAAGCCAGTAGGACATGTTATTAAAATCTATTAAATCAGGCCCTGGATGTACAGGCCATTTGCAAGTTCTCAAGACAGCCACGAAGACCTTGGGAATAAAGCTAACATTAAATTTACATGAACTATAAAGGCATAAAACATGAAAAGAAAGAATAGCATTAAGATAGGAGGATAGTAGTACAAGGGAAAAGAACTGGTTGAATCCTAGCTCTGTCAGTTTCTAGATACAATCTAGGTCATGCTATTGTGTCCCCTTGAGCCTCAGTTTCTCCATTTAAAAGGAGTACAATAATATTGACTTTGTGGGTTATGAAGAGTATTGTAGCTATATGTGTAAAATACACAACTATTATCAGTTTTTTGTGTAATCTAAATAGAGCAATGGTCGATTTATCAATAGAAAAAATCTTAAATTGACTTTCAGATTGATTTCTAGATTTACTGAATTTTTTAAGTTTCAAACAAATGATTTCAATACTTCTCATTGAGGTACTTTATAAAGTAATCTAAGCAGTAAGGAGGTACTAGTGTGACAATGAATTATATAATAAGAAATCTAAAAACAGAGAAGAATTAAAATAGAATATGAAAACAAATAAACAATATAGTGAAATGGGACTACTGGGCATAACTTTCCTTAATTTTTTTTTAATTTTTGTGGGAAATGTTAGAAGAGATCAATGGAACTATCTGACTACTCAGAGGGGAGAGAAAAAGGAAAATAATAATTACTTTTACAGGTATTATCACATTTAATTCTCTTATGAAGCTCAGATCGGGGCTACTTACTCATGGTTACACAGCTGATAAGTAAGAGAACTAGACATCAAAGTGCGGTTTAATTTCATTCTCAAATCCATACTTCTCCATTATTATACAAAAGTAATTCCTTTCTGGGCCTAATTCTGATCAACCCAGAGGAAACTGTTGGCTAATCATAATTAAATACCAAGTTACAGAATGAACTTATTACTCAAATCTCTAAATCACTACATCTTTGAATTTTGGGGGAAAAAAAATATAATTCCTTTATTGGAAAAGATAGTTTCTGCAAGCCCCAGACTAAGGAATTTTGTTACTGGCCTTTATTAAAAGGACAACTTGTAACCATTGAAAAATAAACCAGTGATCATTGAAACCACCATGGTTAAATAAAAAATGAATTGTGGTAAACTAACCTCATTTCTTTTTTTAAGAGAGTTATAAGATAGACTAATCATAAAGGCAGTAGAAAACATTTACCTGTGTTTTAGCAGGGCACCTGACAAAATCCTCTCATTCATTATTCAATAAATAAGTATTGAACATTATCCTTGGCAAATGCCCACCTTGATATTTGAGCACTTGCCACCCATGTGCCACTCTCCAGGACCTGGTCACATATTTCCAAGTGTCCTTCAATGAGTTTCCTCTATTCACCCCTTTGGTTAACTGACTCCTGCTCATGCTTCAACATTCAGATGTCACTGCCTCCAGGAAGCCTTCTCTGATGCCCTAGCCCCTAAAAGAGTCCCTCCTTTGTACATCCAAAGCTTCTTGCACACATTTTTGTTCAACACCTCTCCAATTGATTTGCAATTATAGGTTGCAATCATCCTGCAGACAGAAACTCTGTTCTAGCTCCATCCCAGACAGAAAGTGTCTGTAAATACTGCTTGACTGAGGAATGTATTAAGCAGTATTGGAAGTTGTGCCAGACCTAACATACTAAAATGAGTAAGCCTTCCTTGCTTTCAGTGGCCACTTTCCACATTTACTCAAGAGAGTTTCATCTGTGTTTGTCTTGATGTGACCATCAGAAAATGCTCACTTTGGGGTGTTCGGTTTCAGCTCCCCTTCACAGTTGCCTTACCCACATTAGTTACACACATGTGTCTTTCTGCTTCAGAATGGCCAATAATTAATTAATTGTTGACTCAGAACAAACACACACACAGAGCTGCCACGTGCATTTACAAACAAATAGTAAAGTCTGCTTTCATAGGATACAATTTCCTAATTGTTCCCAGAATTAACTAAGATCATCCTCATCCCAAATGTTCATCATGAGGATGAAGTAAGAAAGGGGTTCTAATTATATTTATTGAGTGCCTTAGGCTAAGCACTGTATATGCTTTATTCTTTACTTTAATCCTTACAGCAATCAAGTGTAGTCATTTTGTTTCAAAGATGAGAAAACAGGTGAAGAAAAGAGACATGGATCAGTACATGCAGCTATTTAGGGCAGGATTTGGACCCAGAGGCTCTAGCCCCAGGACGGAGTACATTCCATAATTTAGTGTCTTTGAACCACAATTCCTTCCCTAGAACAGCATTCCAACAAGGTTTGCAGGCCACACCTCTCACCCTCAGGTTATGTGATACTGTTTGAATCTTCTAAGTACTAAAGTATTAAAACTTTGTAAGACCTGGCTGGTGTGGCTTAGTGAATTGAGCACCAGCCTGTGAACCCAAGGGTTACCAGTTTGATTCCCAGCCAGGGCACAGGCCTGGGTTGCAGGCCAGGTCTCCAGCCAGGTTCGTGGCTAGAGGCAAGCCTAGGGCAACCATACATTCATGTTTCTCTCCCTTTCTGCCTCCCTCCCTTCCCCTCTCTCTAAAAATAATTTTAAAAATCTTTTAAAAAGTTATCTCACACACTTTCCTTTAAAAAACACAAACTGGGTAAGAAATTATGGTAAGGTGTAGATCTCCCCCTGCCAACAGCATGTTCCCCTACAGCAAACACATTATTTGCTCAAATGCACACAGAGATGAGACAGCCTAGTGGGTTGAGTTTTTGTTTCGTTTTGTTTTGTTTTCACTTGTCTGCTTGTTTTTGCTAGAAGGAAGCTGTCTTCTTCGAGTCCCTGATAATGAGTAGTAACTGCTGCTCCCCTGGTCGGCAGACACAGTCCCCATCCAATGACAAACATTGCAACTATTGGAAAAACATGACCCTTCTACGAAATGCTCAGACCCCCAGGGCCTGTGAAGGCTAAGATTTTACTTTATTTTTATTTATTTATTTTTAAAAGATTTTATTTATTATTTTTCAGAGAGAGGGGAAGGGAGAGAGGCAGAGAGGGAGAGAAACATCAACGTATGGTTGCCTTTCACCTGCCTCCAGCTACAGATGTGGCTGGAGACCTGCCTTGCAACCTGGTTATGTGCCCTGGCTGGGAATCGAACCAGCGACCTTTGGGTTCGCAAGCCAGCACCTTATCCCCTGTGCCATCAGCCAGGGCCAAGGCTAAGATTTTAAAACCATTAACCTGTGGTTTGTGAGCCAAGCTGCCTTAAATACAAAATCCTTCAGGCGACAGTTTGAACAAGATGCATAACACCACTTCCAATGGTATGTACAAGGGCACACAAGAATTAGGGAACTTATGTAAAAGGCTGATATTTTCTCCCATTCTTTTTGTTTATAGAAAATTGTTCAATCATCTATATTACAAATAGAATTTGAGTCTCATCCAGTTGGAATTTAGTGTTCTGTGCTCCTAATTTGAACCTGCAGTTTCTGTAATGAAACAGGTAAAAGAGCACCAATGTCGTTTGTTGATCAGTAATGTCCAATTACAAGGAGTAATGCTGTATCTTGGATGATAAATAGGGCTCAAAATCGCTAAACCTTACTCTAGTTTTTAAAAATCCAGTAAAACACTAGATCATAATGACATCTAGCTAGTAGGTCCTCATTTAGCTTGTCCACTACTTACTAAAAAGACAAAAACCAACCAAACAAACAAAACAATGAAAACCGATCACAAATCAAAACTGAATTAGGTAAGTATCTTCCAACTTAGATTACTTCTTTAATTTGCCAAGAAACATGAAGGATTTTTGTCTTCATTCCTTACCACTAAAAACTGTTTCTTAGACATGTTTGATTTCAGATTTTTACAAACTAATTTTGCTCAGCAATATTTTGCTATCTTGCAATTTAACTATTCCTACTTATTCTGAGTCTCATACACAGCATCACCAGTTTTGCTGTGAGGAATCTTTGAGTCTGTCTTCTATAGAATCATTTCCTTTTTTTATCATCATCCTTTTTTTTTCTGGTGCATTCTGCAGGAAACCACCTATTTTTAATTCTACTCTATTGATTAGATTTTCCACACTCCCAGCTGTCCCCCATTTTCCTTCCATGTAGAATTTAAGTACCATGTTTTTAGATTCTCTGTAGTCATTCTTCAAATTACCTGATAACTTCATATATACCCACTGACCACTAAAACACCAGAAGGTAATCAGTAATTACATCCAAATGATTACAGCCAAACTGCCTATCACACCGAAGGCAGGATATTCACAAGCATATAATGTATGATCTATGTTACATTTTATTTTTATACAAGCAGCTAATATGAAATAGAAAAAGTAACATAAAATAATGTGACGGTGGGAGGGCACTGCTTCATACTCAACTCTCTGATAGCCAGAGAAGCAGAAGGCAAAGCCATCACTAAGAAAATTCCAATGCATTACAGAAACAAAAGCAAAGAAAACAAAATCCAAGGACAGAAAACAGGAAAAATGTACAACAAAAAAAAAAAAAAGGCAAATAGAAAGGCATCAAAAATGCCGGAATAAGGAAAAATAAACTAACTAAAATGACTATAAATTGAATCATTTTCCTTAGGAAAAAAAAATCTCTCAGATGTGTCAGAAAGTTATATTCCGTTTATATGAACTAAAGTGCTTTCCAGACAAGGTAAAGCGAAAGGAGTTCATCATCACCAAGTCCTTATTATACGAAATGTTAAAGGGACTTATTTAAGAAAAAGAGAATCAAAACTATGAACGTTCATTTGACAACAAACTCACGACTATCAACAACACAATCTAAAAAATAAAAATAAAAACAAAAACAAACTAAGCAACCAGAATAGGAACAGAATCTTAAGCATGAGGACCATTTGGAGATTATCAGCTGGAAGCGGGAAGGGGAAGAAATGGGGATATGGTGCAGGGATTAAGAAGCATAATTGGTAGGTACAAAATAGACAGGGGGAAGTTCATCATAATATAGGAAAGGGTAAAGCCAAAGGACTTATATGTATGGCCCATGGACATGAACTAAGGTGGGCTGGGATTGCTGAGTGGGGAAGGAAGGTACTGGGCAGAGAGGAGCAAAGGGGAAAAGAAATTGGGATAACCGTAACAGCATAATCAATAGAATATACTTTTAAAAAGGCAAAAATAATAGAAATGGCTATAATAAAAATATGCTCAAAGATATCAAGCTAGTTAATACTAGCAAAATTGAAGCGATGGTCACAATAGTAATGTCAGACAAATTTGAATTAAGGCACAAAAAGCATGAATTGGATCTAAGAAGACAATTCACATTAATAAAAGATATATTTTTAGTGAATATATAATGCTCATTTCAATGAAACAGAAAAAGAAACACACTAACAGCAGCACAATGGTACTGAGAAAAGTTAGCACTGTTCTGGTCAAACTACTGAAAACTTTTAACAAGTTTTTGCTCTTGATTGTGACTCATATGTGGTACTTGAGGTACTTTAAATGTGTGGTGTTTGTTTCGATATGAATGAGAGTTCCTGAAGAATGCTCAAATAGCTGAAGGAGTGGCCTGGAACAAGCTAAATCTTAGTTCAGATAGAGTGACCAGATGTTTTGAAGGCCTAAAGAATTATGTGATAAGATATTAAGGCATATGCTTCATCTTAACAGGATAGTATCCTCATTTGCAGGATTTTATCTCCCAACTCCCTTCAGTGGGTCCTTAGCCACTACTAGGGATGAGGTACATGGTAATGCTAGTGAATTTCTCAGGCACATACCCTTTGACATACTTCTTTCACTATTTCTTAGTTAGAAAAAAATATTGTATGGAACACCATGACAATGGATAGGGGTGTCTCTAAACCCACAGAGAGCAGTGCTATCAGGGTGAGTCACATCCGTGTCAGGTACTTGTATGTATTTCTTAGAAGGTAAATTGCTAAAAATGGATCACTAAAATATATACATGAAATTTCCTGTAGAAGGTAGATATTTCTTGAAGATTTTTTTTTTTTTAAGGTAAGAGTGTTTGACTCATAACCTGTTTGATTTCACTTCACCAAAACACTCACATTTCAGAATTATCAGAGGCCTCTTCCTTTCTTAAAAATCCCATGAAGACTAGTGGCTTGTGAAAGGCTATATGTTTATCTCTAAGGAACCCTTATAAAACAATATTCTTGGGGGAGGGGGTGACATGGTTGTTGAGAAAATGACTTTTCAAGGGACTTTGAATTCACAAGCTGCCTTTACTAAAATTCCCAATCTCAATTTCTATATGAAGATCTGAGTGTAAAACGCATCTATTAGAATAAATATCCTTTAAAAAAATAATATTCTAATATTTTCTCTTTAAATCCAAGCTTATTTCATGAAGAGAAATTTAATTTAATATTTGAATTGGCCATAAAATTTTAGTTTGGGTATATGTTAAAAAAACATATTTATTATACTCCAATCCTGCACCCAAAGGTTAAAATCATTTTGCTTGGTTGGTTGCATTTAGTTAGGAAGGGAGAGTGTGTCCACCCTTTGTATTACTAGCATAAAACACACTGATCATTGTCTGGGTTTACTGTTTGTGTGAAAGAGTTGTTGCAATATAAAGCAGGAAGTCATGGAAGTGAAATTATTCAGACCATAAATGTTATTTATAAATAAAGCCAGCTTCTCCATCTCTTTTTTGTCTATGGAGCTAATTATCAGAGCTAAGTGAATCTTTTCATGTAGATAACCTCTTGATTCCCCAAGTCACCTGTCGGCAGATTCTGAATACCAGCAGTATTTTTTTTTTCCAGCAACTATCAGAAGCAAATATTTAGCTTAATTTTGAACTACTGCATTGTGATTCCTGCCCCCTTACCTTTCACTAATCTCATGGAATCAACATAAAAAATAAGAAAATCATAATCCAATGACACAAACGATGGATATGTTCATGTGTCGTGCGAGCCATTTAGGGCATAAAGGTTCCTGGTATATTTGGAGATGAAAGGAAGCCAAGGTATCCACAACTGTTGGCCTTTAAAAATGAAAATAACAGTTAAGGGGAAATGGGGAAGGAGAGCAGACTCAAGGTAGAGGACTAAGAGGAGGAACACTGGTCAGGATTTGCCATTCAGACAAGGTTACACTAATTGAGTACTATGTGACCGGCAGTATATAAATACAAGCATACCTTTTTAATCCTAAAACAATTTTTTGATATAGGTACTGTTGTTCTCCTTTTAGAGAGTAAGTAACTGCAGCTCAGAGAGGTTAAATGACTTGCCCAAAGTCACACAGCTCCGTGAATCAGGATACAACCCACTATCTGTAAAAGGAATCACCTAGAAGCAAGAAGCAAGAAATTGCTGTTTGACAGACATGAAGAGCCATGTTTAAATCGATGCCTGTAAATTTACAACGATACGAACTTGTAGAACTATGCCCCTTCTTCCAGCATGGCTTGGCAATGTGAGGAGATGAAAAACGCTAATTGTTACAGCAACCCAGGCCTGGCGGAGGACTGATCTGGTTGTTGCGGCTGAAGCATAGTTGTGGCAAAGGGACAGAATGTGCTGAACAGTCCTGTGGAAATGCATGCAAGCTGAGGAAGGCAGGAGCTGCCAGTTGAGAGCTGAGTTATCAGAACTGAGTTGTAGTGAGAGACTACAGGATTCAACAAGGGCACAGGAGAGGCTGAGTGGAGGTCAAGAAGTGAAAAAGATGGAAGAACGGGAAGTGCAATCCGAACTGGAATTCCAGATTAGATTTTAAAGGTAGAGTTATGGAAGTCAAAAATGGTTGAGAAGCAACCATACATTGATGTCTCTCTCCCTCTCTCCCTCTCTGCCTCTCTCCCTTCCCCTCTTTCTGAAAATAATGAAATAAAATCTTAAAAAGAAAAAAAAAAATGGTTGACTCCTTCAACTTCTAATCCATCCCAAATGATTAGACTAAACTAAACATAGGAAATCTCAGCCTCACTAATAAGAATAGGTTTAGGACTAGAGTGTAACATAGTTGATGTTATTAGGGAAAGTCTGCTAGGGACCTTCTGGGAATGGTTTCTGTTACTATGGAAGAAAGACACAGGGGAAAAAACAACCCAGCCCCTCTTCTTCCTTTGGCTGTTACCATGTCTTAGTATCTTACTATCAGCTTAAGGATGATGCTCAGGCCAGGAGGGGAACAGAGCCCAAGGAAATTACAGAAAAACAAAATCAGCCCTGGAGGATACGCCTGAAGCTACCCAATGTTTTATTATGTGGATTATAAACTCCACATTTCATTTCAGGCAAATGAAACTGCGCAGGTCTGTGCATTGTGACCAAAGACATCCTAAATGGTGCCAGGGTGGTTCCCCAAGATGACAGTATATTTTTACAATTGTAAGTGACAGTAAAGAGGGCGATCTGAGGCTGGCCTGGTCCCAACAGCAAGAGTCTGAGGGGAGGGAACATTTTAGATCGATGAGGTAAGAGGAATGTTTCAAGAACTGCACTGATCTAGAAAGCTAAAAGACACTGTTACATATGTAATAATAAAATAAATTATTCATATAATCAACTACCGAATGCCTATAAAATTTGAGAATCGTGCCCTGTACTGAGAAAGCACAGTGAGCAGAAGCCAACACGCTCTCTGCCCTAACAAAGCTTTGAGTCTACTGTAGGATATAGACATTAATCAAATCAAATACTCACACAAACAAATATAAAATGACATCTGTTACAAATAAAGTACATCTGCAACAAACGAGAGGCTTAGATTTCTGGGTCAAGATGGAAAAATACACGCACTACAAATCATTCCCTCCAGTTCCTAATGACCATACTGCTGCAGTGTTATAAATTAAAATGTTGAACTATGGAGCCAGAGAGAGAGAAGAAGAGAGGTCTTAGGAATGAGAAAGGGAGAGGGAACCCATAGTGTGTGGTGAGACTAATGCTGTACTGAGGCAGAGCTGGATTCACTCTGGAAAACTGAGCTCTGGGACAAGGTTGCTCATGTATAAACTGGGTCTGGAGAACCGCCACACATTTGCCCAAGTTTATTAACAGAAGCTGGATATCTGGCCCTTAGCTTGGACCAGGAGCTCTGTTCACACTTCTCATACTGCAGGGCCCACATTTCATCCCTCCAATGGTAAGGAACTTCAGAGTTGGGGGAAACCAAGAAGGAGTTTTGACAACCATTGTGGAAAGTGGGTGAGTAAATTATTGTTTTATTACTGAATCTTTATAACCCATTGTGTGACTTCCTCCTACAGCACTTGGCGCAGACAAGGGAGGGACAGACAAGGACCTTCATCTAGGATCAGAAATTGGCCAGACCAAGGTGATGAACAAAACAGAAGTGAAAAGGAAATCTGGCTACAGGAAAAGAGCATTTTTAAGTTCATGAGTCTTAGACTCTAACCTGAACACAAAAAGGAAAATTGAAAATAGAAGAAGAAACAGCAGCTAAAGGAGTTACGGGGTTATGTATTTTGAAGAGGTTGAATTCAATTCTGGTAGGAGTGTTAAGCAACTAGAAGGAAAAGAGATTGTGGTTACAGAAAGCAATGGATATAGTATGACTTTGTAAGTGGGTCAATTAGAAGTGCCAATAATTAACATGAGAGAGCATGGCAGAAGTGGAAAGGAAGAGAACATCATGACAATTGGAGAAATTAAGGACCTCAGAGAATGAATGGCATAGAATGAGTCAGCTACGCCATCATCATCCACTAATGCAAAATGATGGGAGGAACTGAAATGGAAATTAGTCAGGTGCCAACGTTTTAGATGAATGGCAGGAGAGATGATTGGGGAGTTGGCGTATGATAGCATGCAATAGGATGCAGGGTCATTCAGCTTCCCGTAAAAAGCCTCAGTGGAGAGAGTTTTTACAAGATGGTAGATAAATAAAGGTGGCTAAAAAGCAAAGAAGACATTAGCCCTACTTTCTGGCCCTAAGGTATACTTGGACATACAGGGTTTGTGAAAATAAACAGCCACTTATGAGAGCTTCAGGTCTTCTCAGGAAAGAGCCAGATTTCATTCAAGGCAAAAAAGTAGAGGGTAGGGACTCAAGCAATAGGTTGAAGATATGATAGGGGTCACTGGTTACTGAGCAGCAATTCTAGAGAAAAAAAGCAAAAGAGTTTAAGAGATGAGGAAATGCAGAGCAGATAGTTCAAGAGTGAGGAAGCAGCATGATTAATATAATAAGAACAGTTTGCATGATATCAATGTAACCTGGCAGCTAAAGAGAGTGGACTGAACTGCACCTGTGTGAACAATGACCACTGCACTATATTAGTCAGTGGGGGTGGGTGAGTGAACATGTGTACTGTATGGCCATCACATTCAAAATGGCTGAGCGGGTGGCACAACAAATCTGCAGCAAATTTTGTGTTAAGCTTGAACATTCCTCAACAGGAAATATTGAAATGATTCAGAAGGCCACAGCTATGGGCAAACTGGTGATTGGCACCTTCATCATGGTAACACATCCACTCATATATCATGTCTTGTGCAGAATTTTTTGGAGAAACAGCAAGTAATCCAGGTGATTCAGCCCTGGTACAGCCTAGATTTTGCACCCAGTGACTTCTGGCTTTTTCCAACTAAAGTCACCTTTGAAAGGGAAGAGATTTCAGACTGTCAATGAGATTCAGAAAAATACATTGGGGGAAGCTGACAGCAATGTGGAGAACTGTGTGACATCCCAAGGTGCCTACTTTGAAGAGGACTAAGGCATCATTGTCCTATGTGCAATGTTTATTGTATCTTGTATCTTCTTCAATAAATATCTCCATTTATCATATTACATGGCTGGATACCTTCTGGACAGAACTTGTTTACCCAGGATAAGATCCCACAAGCCCAGAAAAACTCAAACACCAAAAGAAAAAGCAGATAAATTGTACTACATCAAATTTAAAATTAACGTGCTTTGAAAGAAACTAGCAAGAAAGTGAAAATACATCCCACAGAATGGGAGAAATTATTTGCAAATCATACATCTGATAAAGAATTTGTAGCCAAGATATACAAAGAATTCTTACAATAAATAACCCAACTGAAAATTGGGCAAAATATTTTAACTAACCTTTCTTCAAAGAAAATATACAAATATGCCAATAAACACATGAAAATATTCTCTAATCATTAGCCATCAAGAAATGTAATGAAAATCACAATGATACCACTTTATATCCAGTAAGATGGCTACAATTTTTAAAAATAGACAATAATAAGTGTTGGAGAGTATGTAGAAAAATTTGAACTGTTACATATTGTTGATGGAATTGTAAAGTGGTATAGTCACTTTAGAAAATAATTTAGCAGTTCTTCAAAAAGTTGAACCCAGTAACCATATGACCCCCCACAATCTTGCTTCTAGCTATATACCAAGAAAACTGTAAATATATGTTCACACAAAAGCTTGTATACGATGTTCACAGAATTATTCATAATAGCCAAAAAGTGGAAATCATCCAAAGTCCATCAACTGGTGAATGGGTCAACAAAATGTGCTATATCTACACAACAGAATGCAATTTGGCCCTAAAAAGGAATGAAGTATCGATACCCACTTCATATACATGAACTTTGAAAACACTATGCTAAGTGAAAGAAGCCAGGTATGGAAATCCATATAGTATCTGCTTCCATTTATAGAGACTAAAAGTAGATTAGGGTTTGCCAGTGGGAATGGGAGTGACTGCTAATAGGTAAGGAGTTTATTTTAAGGGAAATAAAAGTGATCTGAATTTAGATAATGGTGATGGTTGCACAACTCCCTGAATATGTTAAAATCCACTGAACTTTATAATTTAAAGAGAATACATTTGATGATACTTTAATTATTTCTCAATTTTAAAACTTGAAGAATTCTATAGGATGACATAAAATAAAGGCTATCTTAGTTGGGACAGGAAAATTTAGTATTGTAAAGATGTCAACGTTCCTGGAATAAATCCATACACCCCTGCAGATCCAACCAAAATATTGGATTTTTTTTCACTTGACAGAATAATTGTAAATTTTATCTGGAAAAATGAACATGAGAGAATTAAAAGAACACTATCTGAAAAAAGGTATAAAATTAGCATTCCTGGATATAAAATTATGTATGTGGGTTGAAATGCTACCATGTTTAAAAGAAATGCAGTGAGGCCTTTTAAAAAATGTTTAAATAATGCAAATTACTTTTATAGCAACAAAACAGTAAGTCAAATAAAAAAGGAAGTTAAACACTAAACACTCTCTGCATCCCCTTCTCCAATCCCTGTTAATTCTGTTTTAGGCTAAAAATCCCCTCTTCTTTCAATGTATCCTAATAGGCAAAATTTCAAGTTACTTTTTCAGCCTTATTGATTTCCTTCCCTGATTGTGGATACATTCATGAATAGCTATCCTAGAGTTTGGCACCGAACCTCAATACACGTGATGTGGACTAGTTGGCACAAAATAAAGGCCTTTTTTCTTGAGTGTTCTGATTACTTTGTTTGCATTATTGCACCCTAAAATAGTATCAGCCCTTGCGACAGCTAATTCACATGTTGACTCATATAGAAATAAAGCCACTGACTGAAGTCCTTATGACTAATTAATAACCATTGCTGCTAAGCCAAACTGTCTCTGTCATTTTGTGCCCTGAGCGATTAGAATAAGTATATGACCTTACTTCTATTTCCATCAAATTCCATCAGGCTAGCTGCCCCATCCTTTATATTTTGTACACTTAAGGTTCTGTGATATATGAACATTTGTAAGGTACAATCCTTCCATTATGATCCAAGTCACTGTACCCATGTCCACATTAGGTCTTAGGATTCCTCATTGTACTTAAGTTGACAAGGTACATTTGTATTACTTTTTAGTTAAGATATAATTGACATATAGCATATTAATTGCAGATGTGTGACATAATTATTTGATATTTGTATATTTTGTATATACTGTGAAATGACCATCACAATGTCATATTTATTTTAATTTGCCCTTTTATGCCTTCAATACTGAAGGTGAAAGTTTTTTCATATTTTTCTTGGTCATTGCAAATTCCCTACTGATTCCCATTTATCAATTACTGTATTTTTTTTTTTCTAACAAACACATAAGTTATGGCTGTTAATTTTAGTCTGTCATATAAGTTGCAAATAATTTTCTGGTTTTTTTTCCCTCTCTTCTCAGTTTGTCTTTTAACTTTTTTTCTTTCACAGTAAATGTTTCCATCTTTTATGTCAACAAAGCTAAAAATCTTTTTATTGTACTTTCTGCCACTATTTGAAACCAAAATTATGTATATATTCAACTATATTACCTTTGGAATTTAATCTTTTGTATTTTGTATATTTTATATTTTAATACCTTGCTATCTTTCATATGTTTCCATAGTTCTTTTTAAATTTTTAAAAAGATTTTATTAATTTTTTTTTTAGAGAGTGAGGAAGGAAGGAAGAAAGAGAGGGAGAGAAACATTGATGTATCAGAGAAACATTTATCGGTTGCCTCTCACACACCCCCAACTGGAGACCTGGCCCACAACCCAGGCCTGTGCCCTGAATGGAAAAAAAACTGGTGACCTTTTGGTTTGCAAGATGGTGCTCAAACCACTGAACCACACAAGTCAAGATTTTTTGTTTTGCTTTGTTTTATTTTTAATATATTTTAAAAATATTTTATTATTTTTTAGAGAGAGGAGAGGAGAAGAAGAAAGAGAGAAAGAGAATCTATAGTTCTTTTAAAACTCTGAATTAAGGCCCTGGCTGATGGCACGGTGGATAAGTCACCAGCCTGAGAACCCAAAGGTCGCTGGTTCGATTCCCAGCCAGGGCACATAACCAGAAAAAAAAAAAAAATCTCTGAATCAAGAATGTTAATAGTAGTACTATTTAAATACTGAAATTTGGGGAACTGCCAATATGTGCTATTAAATGAGGTTAACTGATTACATAGAACATACATAAGTTAGAACACCATTTGCTAAATGAAATTTTGCTCTAGAAAGGTATTTTCTGACATGAAAGTTATTTTAATGTTAAGTGAAACATAAACACAAACATAAGTGTATATTTATGTGTTAGGCTCATCTATATTCAAATAAAGTAACATTTTTTAAAAAGTAAATGATTAAAATAGAATGCTTATTTTTATTAGACCCATAAACAAATTATATAATCAGTAACCAATTCAGATGGGATAAAAAAATTAGCTAGTTGATACCACACTTAATATTAAATGTTACTTTAGTGATCCATTTTCTCACATCACTAAAAATTCTGAAAGAACTTTTTACAATATAAAAGTATTTTACTTCTGGTTGTAATTTCTAAAGCCTTTCTTTTTCTGTTGGATATATAGGTTGTTTCCTGTCATTATATTATTTAAACCCTTATAAAAACTTTCAATGGCTTCCTATGGCTCTCAGAATAAAGGTCAAATCTTTAATACAGTTAACAAGGCCCCACATGGCTGAGGGCCTCCCACCTTTGGCAACTCCGATTCACTTTCCTCCTCTACACTCAGGCACCATGGCCTTTTGAATTCCTCAAATGTTCCATTGTCTCCCACTTCATTGCACATGTGTAGGTAGCCCCTGCCTAATACACTGCAATTACCACAGTTTTTATTAGACAGGTAATTATTTAGATATGCAAATTTTTTTTAATGTGTCTTCCTTATAGGCAGTAATCTCCACAAAGGTAGAAATGACATCTGTCTTGTTCGCTGATAAATTCCCCATGCTAAATGTCATAGCTGGGCCATAGACAGGCAAAGGCAATTGTGCAATTGAAGAAGAAATGTATAAATAATAGAATTAATAACTTGCTATGTTGATAACATTATTTATTAGATTGCCACATTTCTTAAGTTACTATTAAATATGTTCTTTTTGTAAAACTTTCACTTCCACATTATACATTATTATGGTAAACCGTTAAAAACATTTAATTCTGAATATTTTCTTTTATTTGGGCCTTTTATTTAGCTATTTTATTAATTTTAATCATTTTTACCTCCCTTCCCCTTTTTCCTTCCCTCCCTTTTTTTCTCTCTCCCTCTTCTTCTTTCCTCTTCTTCCTGTCTTTCTCTTTCTCTCTCTTTCGCCTCCCTCTCCTCCCTCTCAGCTCACTAATATTAAAGAGACTTCCAGACCTGGGATTTCAACTTTTGTCTATAACAAGAACAACTGTCCTTGTCTCAGCAGATGGCACCACCTCGTCCAAGCAACAGTGCCCCTACCAGCAGCAGTGGGAGCAATGGAAATGACCAGCTGGGCAAAACCAACCTCTACATCCGGGGATTGCAAGCAGGCATTAGGGACCAGGACCCTGTCAAGTCACATCCATAATATGGCCAGATTGTCCACACTAAGGCCGTGCTGGACAAGACCACAAACAAATTCAAAGGCTAGGGCTATGTGGACTTGGACAGTCCTTCAGTTGCACAGAAAGCTGTACCAGCACTGAACGCCACTGGTGTACAGGCACTGATAGCAAAGCAACAGGAGCAGGACCCCGCAAATCCATACACGTATCAAGCCTCCCACTGTCAATGGATAATCGAGAACTGGAGGGAATGCTGAAGCCCTTTGGTCAAGCTATCTCCACTCGAATCTTTCAAAAACACGAATGGGAACAGCAGAGAGGTCAACTTTGCAAGGATGGAGTCACAGACAGGTATGGAGCCATCATCACCCACTTTAATGGAAAATGTATTAAGATCCCCCCACCCTGGGGGACCAGCCCTATTTGATCCATGGCTTTGCACCTTTGCTGATGGTGGTCCAAAGAAATGTCAGAATCAAGTAAAATTTGTGCAAAATGGGAGAGTCTGGCCAAGGAATGGAGACATAGGTAGTATGGCCTTGACTCATGACCCCACTACAGCTCTTTGGAATGGGTTTTATCCAGCTCCTTATAACATCACTGCCAACTGGATGCTTGCTCAGTCTGCACTGTCCCCATATCTTCCACATCTGCTCTTTAAAATCTATAAAGGCTCCTGGCTGGTGGCACAGTGGATAAGACACCGGCCTTCAAACACAAAAGTCACTGGTTCAATTCCCAGCCAGGGCACATAACCAGGTTGCAAGCCAGGTCTCCAGCCAGGTCCATAACTGGAGGCAGGTGAAAGGCAGCCATACATTGATGTTTCTCTCCCTCTCTGCCTCTCTCCCTTCCCCTCTCTCTAAAAATAATAAATAAAATCTTTTTTAAATTTTTATAAAAAATAATTTATAAAGGCTTCATATAGACAAAGGTGCTTAGCTACAGATTTTTGTTTGTTTTGTAACTGGGATGTTGGCCTAAAATTAAGTGGTAGAATGGGGAAGAGAGGTTTTTTCCCTTCACTGGGCTGTGGAGGAATTGACAGCCCTAACCTCCCTTACAGGGGACAAGGTCAAAGGCACCCCCTTTAGGGAAATGTACAACTTGGTGGTGGTAACAGGACAGATGCCCTGAAGGGTCCTGGGATTGAGAAACAGTTCATAAATTAGTTTTAAAATCTTGGAAATGCTCATATCTAATATCCACTATTTTCTTCTTTATTGTTGAATCTCCTTTCATCACCTGGTACTGTTAGTAGAGGATGGTTAATAGTCACAGCTTGAATACTAACCAGTGGGCCTGTGTCCATATCTAGGTTGAAGCTTACAGGGAAAGCTGAAGTAATTGAGGAAGCCAGTTAAGAAATAATAATAAGTTATTATCCAAAGATCAGAGATGCAGGCCAGAGGGACGTCCCTGGCCCCACTATGTAGTGAAATCTAGGAATGAAATGGAAAACACCCTAGTATTCTATAGGGAATCCAGGAGACCTTGGGGAGGAAACAATGGGGAAAACCCAACTCTCCTCAGATCAAGCATAATGAGGGCTCAGATTCTTTCATTTAGAATGAAAGGGAAGTGCTCCTTCTGACAACTGTAGAGGTCAGTAACCTCTGGGTTACAAACCAATAAATTCTTTTAAGAGGCGATCAGTGAGACAGAAACTACTTTTCCAGATGTTTTTGTGTCTTTCTGTTGCATAACACTATGATGACTGGTCTAAAGCTCTGTTTCAAAATAGGTGACATTTATAACGTGGTTTAAAATAAATGAACATAGATGAAGGTATAGTAAGTGGCATCTTCATATGTGATCATGTGAATTAAGATGAGAAATATATATTATTTATGCCATTAACATAATAAAAAAAGTTTTGGGAACTAGTACAAATGACCCATGGACATGGACTACATGTGGGGGTTGACTGTGGGAGGGGGGGTGGGGTAGGTGGGGCAGGGGAGAGCAATGGGGGAAAATGGGGCAAATGTAATACGACAATAATAAATTAATTTAATTAAAAAACTAATAATAAAATAAAAGTTTTGGAATCTCATATAAAATTAGACAGATAAAATAGGCAGCAGCATGAGTACAAAATGACAGATGACAAATAATAGTTTTAGCAATGTAAAGTATTTAGACACTTGAAATATGAAGTTGCTGAAGGACGGCCGTTAGTTTTCACAGCATAAGCTCCCATAGCATTCCTGGTTGAATGGAGAGTAGCCAACCATGGCCCAAGCTGCGGGCACACTTTACCATCTTCATAGACTCTTTCTTTCTTTCTTTGCTCTTCACCATCCCTCTTACCTATGTTGAGGGTAGGGTATACATCTTCCTCAACAAACAGAAATCTCCCTTACCAGCAGCTTCCCTCATACCTAAGTGCTAAAGCCAGGAGATAACATATGTAAAAATCTTTTATTTATTCCAGTAAAATATGGAGACAAACTAAAATGACTAGGAATGGAAAAATAATTAAACACCCCATCATGCATTAGCTCTGCGACATAGTTTAAAACCCTTAGAAAATAATTTTCTGATTAACTTTTCATTTAACTTTAAAAAAAAAAATGTAACCTGGGAAACTTCTTACGATTAAACAATACAGTTTAAAACAATATGAAATATATAATCAAATGTAACAACGCTAAGCAAAGTATCGTAAGGCACGGTCACTGTGATCTGGAGAAAATGCCAAAGGGTAAGTCTATAAATTATCAGAATTAATGAAATAGCCATGGAAAAGGTCTGAATAAAAGGAAAACTTGTCCAGAATTAAATGTCTGTTATCTCGCCTTTTTGACAATAAGCATCCTAACAGAGTGAGGTTCTGTGTCATTGAACCACCCACATTTTTATTTTCAGGTAAAGATTAAACCCTTAGAAAGAACTAAGGAGCCCTCTTGTCCATGGGAGCAGAAGCTTAAAACTGAATTATGCTGAGTAGTCAGATAACTCTTCCATTGATGGCAGGAAATAGTAGCAGAAAAGTAGATAAAAAATATCAAAATCTGGAGTTACACCTATTGGGGATACCACAATCAGGGAACCTTCTCTGAGAAAAAGGAGTAGAGACTAAGGAAGAAATTTTGTCTTCACCAGACTCCAGCCCACCCCGTTCTGTTGTCCAGAGCCTACCATCTGTGATTTGAAATCCATGCTCTCCTGCCCATGAGAAGCATGGAGGCCCTCCAATCTTCTCAGTCAAGAGTTCTATACAAATGAACAAGAGGACAATACAAAAGTATGTATCTCCCTGTTACTAATTAAAGTAACATCAACAGAATTGCCCTCCATTTCCTCAGCACATATTTTCCTTTGGTTTCAGGCCCAGAGGGGGCTGAGGATGCTCACAGACCATTTGACACTACACATAACTAATCATTCGTGTATCTTCAAACAGATACCATTTAGATATGTGTGCAACGGTTACTTAAAGGAGAGACGGACTGAATGTGGATCACAGTCCTCAGCTTCTCTTGCATTCTCCTAGAAGCAAAGACTCCCTGACTATGACTAGAGTGTGCTTTCTGGAAGCCAGTTTTTCCCACCCCATGATGCTTATGGAGGCAAACCATTCTTCAACCACCTGCAGAGCCCTACCCAAGAGTAGTTATGATAAATACAATGTTCTCTATATAAGTATTACTTCCAGTAATATTAAAGCACCTCTATAACCCAGGCTGCTGTCTTGTTGCCTCTCCTGTTTCCCAATTACAGGGTATCAGCTTCATGATGAAAAATCAAGAGTGGTTGACTTTAGTTGGGGAGGGTATTGGACGTGGGTTGCCTAGGAAGAAACACAAGGGAATTCTCTGGGATAAAAGTAATATCCGATATCATAATAGATGTTTGGACCACACAAATGCATGCATGTATTAAAACTCGGGAAATTAAGCCATTTCATTGTATATGGATTTTACATAAAAAAACTTATAAACTCACATATGATGCATATATGACATAATACACTAATGTTAGTATATTGAGGTCTGCAATTAACATTGAAAGGCACCATCAAAAACAAGATGGATTGCCTCGGCTGGTGGCACAGTAGATAAGGCGCTGGCCTGTGAACCCAAAGGTCACTAGTTCAATTCCCAGCCAGGGCACATAACCAGGTTGCAAGCCAGGTCTCCAGCCAGATCTGTAGCTGGAGGCAGGTGAAAGGCAACCATACACTGATGTTTCTCTCCTTCTCTGCCTTTTTCCCTTCCCCTCTCTCTGAAAATTATTTAATTAATTAATTAAGATGGATTAAGCTCTGGCAGTGGCTCAGTAGATAGGCACCGGCCTGCAAACCCAAAGGTTGCTGGTTCGATTCCCAGCCAGGGCACATAACCAGGTTGCAAGCCAGGTCTCCAGCCAGGTACGTAGCTGGAGGCAGGTGAAAGGCAACCTTACGTTGATGTCTCTCTCCCTTTCTTCCTCTCTCCCTGCCTTTCTCTCTAGAGATGATGGATGGAATCTTATTTAAAAAAAGAAAGAAAAGATGGATTAATAGGTAATTAGAGGGATGAGTAGGTATGTGACAAAGCACAGAGAGTGAAATGCTAATATCAGAATAGATAGGGGCATCCACTGTAAAATTTGTTCAACTTTGCTATATATTTTTTAATATTTTGATAATAAAACCCTGACAGGAAAAAGCAATCAACTCACATACTCAGGCCCAGCTCTAAATAAATTACAAAGTAAACATATCATTCTGCTGTATCTGTCTCCATGACCTCCTCCACTCCTGATCATCTTAACGATTTGAAGTTGCAGCTTCATTCTCCTCTGGAAAAAGAAAGTTGCCTATATAGTTTCAGTATACTGCTAGTACTATGAACATCACACGCTCCACTTTAATTACTTTGCTTAATCTAAAGTATCAGTGTATTAGTTACAGTGCTTTGGTTGTGATCGCCATATAATGAGTAACTAAAGCAAACTGAGAATTTGTTGGAAGGATTTAACACACACACACACACACACAAAAATTGCTCACAGAACTGAAGCAAGACTTGGAATCCAGGCATGGGACACAAGGGCCTGGACTGCTCTGAAAGTGTAAGGGGCAGGAAATACAGTGCTGCCCAGGGACTGATGCTATGATGAGTCAACTCCAATCATTAACAGCCTTTCATCATCTTGCTCATAATTTAAATTTCAGGCAGAGACTTTCCAACTGGCCTTCCTCGACTATTAGACTGCATTTGGGGGGAGAAATATTATTTCCAAGTGGAAAATCAGGTGCTATGACCAAAAGAAACTGAAATGGATACTGAATGGCCCAAGAACAAAACAAACACTACGGTGTACTTAAGAGAGTTCTGTCACCCCTAGCAAGACACTAGATGCTGTATTATTTATTTGAAAAATCACTGTTTTCCACTTTCCTCTCCCTCTCCTATGATCAACTCGGACTGTGACCATCTTAAAATCTCCACACAAAATAGTTGTAATTTTGCTCTCCTTCTTACCCTGAATCCAAACTTTCATAAGCAAATCTCTTCGTTCCCACTACCATTACCAGCTAAGGATTTAAGACTCCCTGGGTCACCTCCTGGATCCCACAGGAGGGTATCCCAGCCTAGATCACATGATGTATTTGGATCTATATTGTGGCTGGTGAAGATGGGACCTAGACCCAACTGCTCCTCCAACACAATATATGAGAACCTGAGGAAGTCCAAGAAACTATTAACCTGACCCACTCCCTCTAGAACAAGCAGCACTCTAGGATGATGACTTCTTAGGAGAGCTGCCACCTCAACCCAAGAGAGTAAGGAAAGTCTGTAAAGCACAGGCATGCCATTTTAAGCATCTGGATTTGAAGTAACTAACCACTTCAACAGAAATGTCTGAGTAGGGAATGGAGACTTGGCTACAGAGCTGAGCGTTTGGGCCACGTTCCTGTGAGCCAGGAGAAAGCCTGGCGCTGAAGCTGACACACTAGCACGGTTGTGGCCGGTGCCTCCTCTCAGGGTAATTTGGAGACATCCGGCCAAGACTGGCCCTCCAGCGTGGGAGGCCACAGGCCAGCTGGAATTGTTTTTTCCATAGGCACCACACCCCTGGAACTTCTGGGTGTCCTCACATCTCTGTTTCCATTGCAAAAAAGCACACCCACCAGCAGATAGCAAACTGGGGGTTCCCATCTCTACTTGATTTTCCAAGTTCTGACTTCATTTTCTCCAGGACATTTTCTCCTCATTTTTCTGGTCACAAGGGTCTGCAGCTGCTTTATTGGGCTGAGTTTGTCCTTAAAAGTAAAAGTCTACAGCTGTATATTAATATTCAGAAAATGTTAATTCTAATTCTGTTTTCATAAGTTAGTAACCGAGTTTAGGGAAAATCACTCAAACTTTTCTCTAAATTATAGTTTTCTCTATCAGCAAAAAAAAAAAAATTAAAGATGTTCTACTTATTTTAGATTATGAGGATCAAACGTCATAATTTTTTATTATTCCACTATAGGTTTTCTATGTGTTTCTGATAAAATTACATAGGTTCTTTATATGTTAAGCATATTAGCCATTTAAAAATGTTTAAGTCTGGTCTTTGACTTTAATTGTAAATTGCTTTAAAAATTAAAAAATATTAACTGTGACTATAAAAATAATACATAAATATTATATTTTTAATAAAGACATCTTCCAAAATTTTTCAAATTACTCATAACCTCACCAATGTGCATTTGGAAATATATACCTATCATTTGACTATCCATATATTTGCATATATTTATGGAGACATACATATTTTATGACAAAAGTAGGATCAGAAATACATGGTGTTTTGTGGACTTCATATTTTATTTCATAATATGTTGCAAATATGGTGTGTAAAAAGGTTTTTAGTTTTTGTTTTTTTTTTTTTAATATTTTATTCATTATTTTCAGAGAGAAGGACAGGGAGGGAGGAAGAAAGGAAGAGAAACATCAATGCATGATTGCCTTTCACCTGCCTCCAGCTTGGGACCTGGCTGGAAACCAGGCTTGCAGCCTGTTTATGTGCCTTGAATCGGAATCAAACCAGTGACTCAGTGACCCTTGTGTTTGCAGGAGATGTATAAAAAGTTTTTAAGAAATAAAGTACCTTGCAAACATTCCCTATTAATAATATTTTTGCCCTTGATTCAGAAAAAAGTATTAGTTTTCCTAGGATAGCAATTAATCTTGTATTTTTATTCTTCAAAATAAGTATTGTTTTAAAATTGTTTAGCTGGTTTTAAAGAAAACCAGCTAAATTGTATAGGATGCTGACAGCTAAACAAAGAGTGGAGTGTTCTGACAAGGACTTGAATTGTACACATGACTCAATCAAGCACTACCCCAGAAGCATGGAGGCCCAGGTTTTGGAGTCACATACATTGAACTTGAATTCTATCTCTGTCTCTATAAACCTCACTTTTTCTATTAACAAAACAAAAGTTCAACCTTGAAATAATATTTTTATTTAATACTTAAACCACTTACACATAAGGATAATAAATAGCACCAGCTGATAGTATTACTACAGTTACTAATATTACATCATAGGTATTTGTTATAAAAATACTAAGGATATCATGATTTAATTTAGGGGAAATAACCTATCACTCAACTGCCACAAAATCATCTTCATCCTTTAACTTGGATAGAAAACTGAACCACTGAAATCTTTTCTAGTACCATCTTACTACGGAATAAATGGAAATAGAGATTTCACAAAAAGAGCAAATATAATAATTATTGCTTGCAATAACTGCTAATGTTCAACCTTTTATTAACTAAGGAAATGGTTATAATAATGTATAAATTTTCACCAATTATGTTCTTAAAAGAGAACACACACAAGAAGCCCATTGCTGGCAACTGGCCACTAATTAGCCTCATACTTGGGCGGTAGTGGCAAAAATGTGCTACAGTATTTTAGAAAGTAACTACATAGTATGTAGCAAAATAGCTTAAAAAGTAGTCATCATGTACCTACAATTCCAGTTCTAGGATTCTCTTCTAACAACAACAACAAAAAAATTAATTACACTAGAAACTTTATTACAGATCTCGTTGTCATATCAGTTTATATTAGTGAAAAAATCATACAAATATCTGAGAACAAGGGAATAAGTTAGAAACTACTAGTATATTAGTATATGCACCTGGTGTGATAGCCATGAATAAGAAGTTTAAAGTAAGTTTCTAGAAACATTTTAAAAGGCTTATGTTATAATGGTAATGAGAAGTACTACAGACGAGAGTGTTTCATAGGCCTCATGTTGTTTTGTTTGGTTTTTCATGTTTAAACAAGGACACGTCTATTCAGACCTTACTTTTGTTCACAGCGGGAATGAGTACATTATCTACAGGCTCCCTCCACTGATTTGCATCCTGGCCACATCACCATCACAAACACACTGATGAATAGAACCTTCTGCTGTGACTACAGCTCTCTGACTATAATAGAAAAGTGGATGCAGCCTGAGGTCTTATTTTGTTCAGGTACCCTACCCTCAAAGTCATTCTTGCATGCTCAACATTCTCTTTATTTCTTCCCTGACATATAACCTCCTACCTAAAGCAAATACACACCCTGAGAAATCACACTTCTCTGTGCTCCCCTCCTTTCCTCGGTGCAATGCTCAGGTTGCTGCCATAAGTGAAAAAAGATGGTATCTGAGGGGGGCTAGGGATTTGAGACAGAGAGAAAGGGAATGCTATTTGGCACCATGACAAAGAAAAAAAACTCATGCATATGAGGTGAGGAGGGAGGCTGACCTTTTTCTAGTGTCAGGAAATCTTCTGTCTCTCGGAGCTAAGAATGAGGGTGCAGTTGAGTCCAAAATCTCCTTCTGTTTTGTTTCCCACCTGCCATGCTCTATGGTGCTTTTGGGGGAGCTTGCATAGTCATGATCTTACAACACAATTTCTGTGTTATTGCAGTTGGTAGAATTTGCTTCTGTTCTCTGGAGTGTGGTCTCCTATTATCCATAGTTTGTACAATTTTCAATGATTGTTTTATATACCAGTAATATACCAGAATGCTGAAAAAGGACATGTCATACACTGAGTTTTTAAAGCACACTTGGCAGTACCAAATCTGAGTGGGTATTGTTAAAATAAACAGTTGCCACCTCCTAGGAGTGTTTAAAACCTTTTGATCGCAGATTACTAGCTTATAATCAGTTGCTCAGAGTATTTAATTGTAAATTGATGCTTGGACTTAAAGAGATATTTCTTGGAAAATTCAATGTAAATAACTTTGTTTGAGTACATAATTTGGGGTTGTGCTACTCTTATATCCATTTCTAAATTTGTCTCCCTTTCATTAGATAATGGCCCTAAGGAGAATTTAATTGAGATGATTGGAAAGACAGATAACGTAAAAAGAGAAAAATAATTTTGTTTTGCCTATGGACTTTGTTCAATGATAGCATTGGCTGAAACTGATTAAATTGCTTCAAGGTCAGAAGTGTCCATTGAAAAACCAGAGACATCATCTTCCGGATATAGAGAAGTAGAAATGACAGCCAACTGTGTAGTAATGAAATTTTAGGTCTACTGTATTTACTCATAGAAAGCCTGGGCATTAGAACTTCCTATAAATCTGCAAGCCACAAAAACAATGGGTAGTGGCATGGCAAGAGGTTTCCGTGAAATGGAGAGCTATGGATGCAATTAAACTGTGACCTCCTCCCAGGGCCAGAAATGAAGCCTCTTGCTCAGTCAGGGCTGAGCCTTGCTGTGGCTCATGTGCGAACAGCTCCATGCTGGAGGGGGGGGGGGGGTGGCTTGCCGGCACTCTTTACATCAAAGCTGTAAGTCAAGCTTCTCCAGTGACTTTAAAGCAAGTCAAATAAACACCCATCAGGGAAAAGAGGCAAAGCTGTGGTGAGAAAAACAGAATTTAGAACAGCGAGAAGCAGCAGATATTACAGCAGAGAGCCATCTCGTGCACCTCCATTTGGCAGGGTCAAGGATGTAACTTTCCCCACTTTCTAAGAACCAGCCTGTGGTAAACACAGGTCCTCCTTCGAGATTGAATTTGCTGCTCAGCCAAGAGGTATTTGCTCAGCCATGAACCTCCAGCTGACAGCAACTTCAGGATCAGACTCATCTGCCTAGAACTGCTTTTACGCATGAGCATACCCTTCTCTGGGCAGCCTACATCCACTGACCAAGCAAGCTGGGGGTTGGAGGGTGTGAGAGTTTGGTCATTAATGTACACAGTATGATGCCAACCGGCCCCAATACATCAGAACCAAAGTAAAAGAAAAATAAATAGAAAAAGAGTGTGCAGTATAGAAAAAGTCATATCAGGTGACAGAATTAATATACAAAGCACATTCTATAAAGTCCTTTACATTTGCCAGCAATCGGCCGCAAAATGAGAAGTGTGCCCTTTGAATTAGTAATGAATGAATGAGTGAATGGAGGATTGAATAAAATATATCAAGACAACAAAAATCACTATGAAATGTAAAAGTATTCAAAGATATGATGAAAAGACAGATCATGATTTAGGTTATAAACGTAGTCATGAAAGTATTCTTCTCAAAAATAATTCATGAATTTAATGCAATGCTAATGAAAATTCCAAAGGGATTAAACAACTGACAAAAATATTCTGAAGTTCATCTAAAATAAAAGCAGGCAGGAATAGCTACAATGTTTTGAAAAACAAGAATAAGAAAGGGAAATTGCACCACCAGAATGAAATATGTAAGGAAACAATATTAGAAACCATGTGAGAGATGGGCAAAAAAGAAACCAGATATCAATCACACATAATAAGAAACAGAAATAGACCTAGTGTGACATGAGAATTCAGTTGAAAAAATCATTTATTGCTTTCCATGATTCTAAAATTTTGGTAGGGCTCAAAATAGAGCCCTACCAAATTTTTTTATTTTATTCCACATTGTGTTGTCTCCAGCAGCTCATTTGGGGCTGAAGATTCCAAGATGGCTTTGATCATGTATTTGGTGTTTCATCTGTGGTAGCAGGATTGGACTTCAACTAGATAGGTATCTTTCGCTCTCCTCTCATCTGTCAGTAATCTAGCATGAGTTTCTTTACATGGGGGCTGATGCCAAGAGAACCCAAAGAGAAATGGTCCAGTCTTATTAAAAGGCCCACAACCAGCAGAGAACAACTGTTATGGCATTCTATTGGCCAAAGAAAGATACATCAGCCCAGAGTCAAAAAATGGTAAATAGACTCTAACACTTGATTGGAGAATGTTCATGTTTCTACAGGGATGGGATTATCTTATTCCATTGCTTATCTCCACCTCTGCAAATAGCCTACCAGAATAAAATCTGTTATTAATATAATATACGTGTGCGCACACACACCACCCTAGGCCCACTCGGTTTTGCAGACTAATTCTACCAAATATTCTCTGCTAGGAAACAGGAAAATAAGAATGTTTCCCAATTCATTTTATAATGCTTATATAACTAATTCCAAAAGCATATTGAAGTTCTGTGAGAAAGGAAAATAAGTCCATGTTATTTAGAAACATAAATCAAGCCCTGGCTGTTGGCTCAGTGCATAGGCATCAGCCTGTGAACCCAAAGGTCACTGGTTCGATTCCCAGCCAGGGCACATAACCAGGTTGCAAGCCAGGTCTCCCGCCAGGTCCGTAGCTGGAGGCAGGTCAAAGACAACCATACATTCATGTTTCTCCTCATTTCTTCCCCCCTCCCTGCCCTTTTCTCTAAAAATAATGAGTAAAATATTTAAAATAAATAAATAAAATGCAAATCAAGTACCTGAATTAAATATTATCAAATTGAATCCAGCAATGCATAAAAAAATAGTCTCCAATTTCAGGTGGCTTTGCATCTGAAATCCTAATTAGTGTAGTTCAGTCACCTTTTCAATGAGTAAAGAAAAAGAAAGCATTTTGATGAATAAAGAAATATTTTTATTTAAAAATAATTCATGTTTTTTTTAAAAAAACTCTTAGCAAATAAAAATTAAAGTGAACTTCTTTAGCCTGATAAACAGAGTCTACGGAGTCTACAACAATCACCCCAAATGATGAGAAGTTGGAGCATTCCTTTAGAAAGTTGCAATGTAATAAGAAAACCACAATCACTACTTCTATTCAACAGTGTACAAGATGCCCTAGCCAGACGGGTAAGGAAAGAAAAAAAAGATAAGTGGTGTATAGGTTGGAGAGGAAGAAACAAAACAATATTTATTTCCTCATGCTTTTTCCATGTAGAAACTCCAAGAAACTCTTCAAATAAGGTGTCAGAGCAAACAATATAGTTTAGCTGAGTTGTATAAAAGGCAAATATAAGCCCTGGCTGGTGGCACAGTGAATAAGACACCAGCCTACAAACCCAAAGGTCACTGTTTCGATTCCCAGCCAGGGCACATAACCAGGTTGCAAGCCAGGTCTCCAGCCAGGTCCGTAGCTGGAGGCAGGTGAAAGGCAACCATACATTGATGTCTCTCTCCCTCTCTGCCTCTCTTCCTTCCCCTCTCTCTAAGAATAATAAATAAAATCTTTTTTTTTTTTAAAGGCAAATGTATAAATACAATTGCATTCTCAAACATTAATAACCCAATAAGGCAGGTATAGATTACCAAAAATAAATTTTAAATAACTATTATAAATTTTAAACAAAATATTTAATCCCAAGATAAACTACTATGAATTAACATTGTGTAAATGAAACTATCAGACTAGCAGAAATTAAAGTGAATGTCTAAGTAAACAAAAAGAGATTTTTCCAAGTGTAAAGACTATGGAAAGAGGCATAGAGCAAATAGTTGATAAATTAGACTCCAGAAAATACATTAAGTGATATTTTTTAAGATGTCATAACACTTAAGTGACAAACTGGAAAATGGCCACAAATAAGACAAAAGTTAATACCCATAATGTACAATGAATACTTATAAATTTTAAAACACATTGGGAAAAAACCTAATACTTCAATAGAAATATTAGCAAAAAAATCATTGAATAAAAGTAATGTGTTTCTTCTCAACCAACAACTGAGAAATAACACCAAGAAAAGACCATTGTATGCAATGAGATAGATCCTTTCGGACACTGCTGTTAAGAGTTGAACTTGGACAACCGTTCTCCAGGCCACATTTATATAGCACAGTATATGAGGTCTGTCTGGGAAAAGTCCAGCCACTGCTCCTGTAACAGAACAGTTTGCACCACATTGATGTAACCCGGCAGCCAGGGAGAATGAACTGGAATGCCCATGCATGAACAATAACAGCTTCACTCTACTCATCAGCGAGGGAGGCAGATACCATTGAGTGAACATGTGTACTGTGTGGCCCATGCATTCAAAATGACTGAGCAAGGAGAACCACGAATCTGCATCACATTATCTGTTAAGCGTGAACATCCCTCCACGGAAACTTCAGACAATTCAGAAGGCCACCGCTCCGAGCAACAGGTGGTTGGCAACTTCATCATGACAATGCACTCACTCATGCATCATGTCACATGCAGAGTTTTTTTGAGGAACATTAAATCACCCAGGTGACACAGCCCTCCTACAGCTCAGATTCAGCTCCTTGAGTCTTTTGGCTTTTCCCAAAACCAAAATCACCTTTGTGCCCTGGCTGATAGCAAAGTGGTTAAGGTGCCGGCCTGGGAACCCAAAGGTCGCAGGTTCGATTCCCCAGCCAGGGCACATAACCAGGTTCCAAATCAGGTCTCCAGTCAGGTCTGTGGCTGGAGGCAGGTGAAACACAACCACACACTGATGTCTCTCTCCCCCTCTGCCTCTCTCCCTTCCCCTCTTTCTTAAGGATAATGAAATAAAATCTTTAAAAAAAAAAAATCACCTTTGCAAAGGAAGAGACTTCAGACCATCGATGAGATTCAGGAAAATATGACAGGGTAGCCGATGGCAAAGGAGAGAAATGCATGAAGTCCCAAGGTGCTTACTTTGAAGAGAACTGAGACTTCATTGTTCTATGTACAATGTTTCTTGTATCTTGCATCCTCTTCAATAAATGGCTCTATTTTTTCATATTACGTGGCTGGATACCTTCTAGACAGACCTCATAACTATGCCTATACTTGACCCAGTATCTGGGTCATTATCTTCTTATGTATCCCAGAGGAAATAATTATATAACTATATATCTTATAAATGTAAACTATATTGATTTTTATACTTTATATCATATTTAATATAGGCTATTTTATTATGTAAGTATATGTGTATGCTTATATAATAAGGTACAAAGTTATTCCTATTACTTGAACTAGAGGAAAACTGGATAGGCACAAATGCAAAATGGTTAAAGAAGTTGTGCCTCGCCAGTAACTGACTTCAAAGTTGGATACACTTAGGAATCCTTCTTCAAGGAGACTTTTATGCAAAAGCCCAACATGAAAATGAGCTAAATGTGAGGCTGCTTCATTTGAAAAGTGCAAAGGGAGACTAGAGCCCTACCAACCAAATGGCCTCTTTCTCAGTCCCTGCTTCCCTCAAGCCCTGTGGTGGCCCCAAGATACCACAAAGAATCCCCAAGACTACAGGAAGAACTGTGAAAAGAACACTGCTATAAAATACTACCAGACTATCGAATTCATTTTTTGAAAAAAAAAATTATGATGAGAGAAAAGCTCAGGATAAAATATCAAATAAAAACTAATATACAAAACTACATTCTGTTTGATAAGTATATATACATAAATACCCGGTGAGTTTTTCTATTTTGTTCTTTATAATGACCTATAATTTTCAATTTTTCAACCAAGACCATGAAGCCCTCTCATAATCAGGGGGAAATGAAAAATTATTAACACACGTCTACCTTTCATTCAGGACCACTACTTCATGCTAGAATTATTATATGCATCTGTTAAAAAAAATATCTTGGAATTTTCAAGAAAATTTTATTAGAAACAGCGAAAGAGCCCTCCAATAATCTACCCCTGGAACGTTTATCTTCAGGACTATTCAGAGCACATCTGAAATCAATTACAGCCCCAACTGGCTTCAGGAACCTTGGTGTGCCTACAGTCATGGCCATAGTACACTGCCTCAGCAGTGGTCAAAGTCAAAATGTCTCAGTTGCCTTGGTTAACCTAGGAAAGTTTTGTGAAGTTTACCATGATCTGGAAGGAAAATGCTTGTTAGAAAATAACTCTTTTTTGAACTTTTGTTTTGCGAAAGGGGTGCCAAGAAATACTCTTCATTGTTAAGACATACCAGAAGAAAAAGAACAAATAGTCACACACAAAATAAACAGAATCTCCCAAATAAATCCAAAGAAAAATCACTATTATTCCACCTCTAGATGCATAAAGGGTTATTTGCTTTTTACTATTTGAATACCAGAATTAGGACACCTGGAAGAACTATAAATATGGAAATAAGAGGCAAATCTTGAACTTTTTCCTTCCTTCCTCCATTCAGTAAACATTTGCCTAGAAATCTATAATATGAAATCATTGTAACGAAGAGCTGGGGATAGAAATTCATGCAGAGTTGGGGTGAGGATGGAGGCAGGAATGTAAAGAAATGAGTGCAGGTTGTTGAAGAATGCTACCATAAAGGTGTGTGGAAGCTATTCTGGAAATTCAAATG
Source organism: Noctilio leporinus (assembly GCA_004026585.1). Taxonomy (NCBI): domain Eukaryota; kingdom Metazoa; phylum Chordata; class Mammalia; order Chiroptera; family Noctilionidae; genus Noctilio; species Noctilio leporinus. Next base: position 173,264 of record PVIW01000889.1, on the reverse strand, counting down.
AGAAAACCACTAACTTTCATAAGGGAAGAGGGAAAGAAATCGTGAAGGAGGACGTGAAGGGGAGCACAGAGACAGAACTATCCGGTGCTTCTCAGAGGCCATGGTGGTATTACAACCTTTGAATTAAAAAGGCTGGAAAGTACATTGCAGAAAAAGACAATAACTGATCTAGTTTTCCAGTGATGATCGCCAATCACAAATGGTCCCTTAGAGCCTCCAGGAGCTGTATTTCTGTAGCTGCTTCATCCATCTATTCTCTAAAATAACTACTTTGCACCCTCTTCTCACTCCTCAAACCTCCAGCACTTCCTCCCCATCCTCTCCCTCAGATGATGAGCCTACTTCCTTTTTCACTGAGAAAACAGAAGTAATAGAAACAACTGGTAAGAATGCCCTTATTCTCCACCATCCCTCCTGTGGCTATGGATCAACTCTTGGCCTCCGAACTTTTTTCCCTCCAACGGTTGCTTTCTCTCTCCCTCTTCAATTTCCCTCTCTGCTAGATCATTCACATTGGCATACAAAAAGGCTAGATCTTAGAAGAAAATCCTCACTTGGCCTCACATTCCCTCCCAGCTACCTTAACACATTTCTGCCTTCCTCCACTGCAACACTTCCATAATAATTCACTATATACGGTTTTCCGAATCCCACTCTTCCCACTCTCCCTTGAACGCATTGTTCACACTCTATCCTCTCATGCCTTACACCGCTGTCGGTTGGCATACCTCATATTTACTTGCTTGCTTGTTGCCCAACTCTCCCAACTAAACTGTAGCCTCCAAGAACTCTATCCCAAGGGCCTGGATCATTGCCTGGCACCTACCAGGTATTAGTAATATTTACTAAAAGGACAGATGAGATAAATTACCATGCTGAAGATCATGCAATTATTAGGTTGGGGAGCAGAGAGTCAACCCCAGAGGTACCCAACTTTAAAGTCATGTACCCCAAAACTGCATGCTACACCCTGTGTCTCTGATAGGGTTGACTAGAGCTGATGGTAGTATCGTCAGTGAAGTAGGGTCCATAACAGAAGGAAGATGTGAGATGGAGAATTGTGAAATTGCTTAATAGTTTGCAAAACAAGCATAATATGAAAGAAATTGCCAGCTTACTCAGAAGTGAATAATCTGGCCATCTCGGATATCTACAACTCGATCCAGAATAAGACATGGAACAACCACAGCCTATAAATGACTACACAGATGTCACAAAGCCCCAAACTGATATACAAGGAGCTTAGCAGCTTCTCTCAGAGCCACAAACTTAGGGTTAGTTATTCCATCCACAGAAGATAAAAAGCAACCAGCTCTGAGGGTGGTGCCAGAGGGAATACACCCCCACACATTTACACGCACAATTTCTGGAAGCCTGTACAAGAACTTAAATGACCTGCCGTGGTTTCCTTCAGCATTAGCACAGCCCTGCCCACCTCGGCGATGACTGTCCTACAACACAGTTGAATATAGGGCAGCATAAAGCAACAACTGTTTAGATCAATAACCTGAGATGGTGAAGATAAGGCTATGTTGTGGTCAGTAGCTTTCTTTGAAGAGGATGACAGGTACATGATACATTTTGGAAAAGATAACTGTAAAATCCAGTTGCAAGTTTTTTGAGGTGGTTGTTTTTTTTTTTTTTTTTAAGATTGTATTCATTATTTTTAGAGAAATGGGAAGGGAGGGAGGAAGAAAGGGAGAGGAACATCAATGTATGGTTGCCTTTCACCTGCCACCATCTGAGGACATGGCTAGAGACCTGGCTTGCAACCTAGGTATGTGCCCTGACTAGGAATTGAACCAGCAACACTTGGGTTCCCAGGCTGGTGCTCAATCCACTGAGCCACACCAGCCAGGGCTGGTTGCAAGTTTTTAAATCCTGCATTTACAGAGGTAAAATTTCTGGGAAAGAAAATCTCAATCCCTATTCATGCTGGATAAGGAAACAGCATACTTCTGCAAAGGATAAAAAACAGATCAATACATGCACTTGATTTTTATTTTTAATTTGAGAGGTAATAATATATCACAACTCTGGCATCATGGAACTGACATCTGCTATCAGCAATCCAACAACACAAGTTGGTATTAGCTGGCCCAGGAAATGGGAGGTTCTTACTTTAGTAGTTCAGTGATCTTCTAAAGAGAAAAGTTAGTCTTAATTCTGGGTAACTAATTATACATTTTCCAAGTAAGAGATTGTTTTTTCTACGATTGGCAATATGATATCCTTAAAACTGGAAATAAATTTAGCAGCACCAAAGGAAATTCCAATAATCAGGCTGTTGACTCTGAGACCAGAGAGAAAAAGAAATGAGGTTAATGTTAAAATTTTCTAATTTTTTCCACCTTCATTAGCACTTCGGGTCTCGGATTTCACTGCTGGCATTAGCCATAGTATATCAAAACACAGTGAAGATTTATTGTACTTGAAAGTCCTTCCCAGTTCACGTGGATTAAAACCATAACTAATTACCTTGTCACATGTTTCTTATTGTGGATAGGCATACAGAGCTTTCCAAAGAATAAATGATTATTCCAGGGTACAGACTTTCCCAGGCTTACAAAAGGTGATTATAGATCTTGAAAAACTGAAAAAGTTGCTTGTGATTTTTAACCAGCAAAAGACTGTGTTTGAAATGAAGACATAGAAAATAGGAAAATAAAGCTTTTGAAACCACTTTCCTTTGAAACCTTTTTCTTTAAGCCAGCTTCTAATATCTATGGTAAAAAGGTATTGCATGAGGAAGAAAAAAAACAAAAATGAAAACAAAAACAAAAAACTCCTTTCTTTCCTATATTCAGTAGTCCAAATATCAGATGAGGTTCTTTAAAGATAGAATTTTTTGCTTGGAGCCCTGGCTGGTGGCTCAGTGGATTGGTGCTGGCCTGTGAACCCAAAGGTCGCTGGTTCGATTCCCAGCCAGGACACCTAACCAGGTTGCAAGCCAAGTCTCCAACCATGTTCCCAGCAGGAGGCAGGTAAAAGGCAACCATACATTGAAGCTTCTCTCCCTTTCTTCCTATTTCCCTTCCCTTCTCTCTAAAAATAATAATAAATAAAACCTTTTTTTTTTTTAATAAAAGGAATTTTTTGCTTGGCGAGAGGGGGATGGAATATTTTTTTAGATGTAGGACCATCATTCTATTTTTCTAGCCAAATGTTTCTCAAATTCCTACAAACCCAAACATAAAATTCAAGGCACTATTAACAGGGGTTAAGCCTATGGGCTCTCAAATCAGACTGAGTTTGAATTTCTCTGTCTACCTATCACCCTACTGACCTTGAGCTAGTAACTTCTATAAGCCTCCGTTTTGTCATCTGCAAAATGGGGTAAAAGTATGACATATTTCATACTTTCAGGGTTACTGAAAAACATTAATGAAATAATACATGTAATCCATTTACCACTGAGTAAATCCTGAAGCACTGTTATCAGAGATTATGATTGTGACTGTGAGTATTCACACGGTAAGTAGAATACTTTGCTGTGAGTCTGATTCCCCTTCCCGGCATCACTTGCCTACCTCACACACAAGTCATGTAATATTTCCTTCTTAAATATTTAATGATAGCCTGATGATGGAATGAGTTTTAACCTGCATCCATGTGTTTGAAAGTCAAGAAGTGTAACAGCTCCTCTATTCCACTTGATCTACCTTCATTGTTCCTTCAGCTTCCTTCCTGACTTTTAGAAACAACTAGAAAAGGCAAACATGAGGAAACTTGGTCACAAACCAACATATTCGAGGATCTGGAAATTGGGTAGCTACCGGTTTACTATGGGGAGAGTTGAAATGAGGTAACATGAAATGAAATAGGAATAACATTCAGCCTAAGGCAGGAGGAAACCAACCCTGATTTATGTGTGTGTCAATCCATTGGCATGACACGATGAAAGGCCAGTCCTGCAAATACTCTCTGCCACCAGGCGCCACGATGGGGCCTCGAGCCTTCTCCAGCTCTTTCAAACGAACTCCCCTCATGTGCTATACTTAAAAAGTACCAGTAGGCAAAAAGTAAAATTAACTCAGTATCTGATGAACCCAGAAATGATGACAATGAAGCAGGCAACATTGCTGGAGACTGAAATGGTACGTCCAGGTACGTTCAGTGGATCCTGAACTGCTCTGTGGTCGTCACCCAAATCTTATCCAGAAGGGAAGCCCCAGTCCCTCGTTTTCATGCTGAGCTTGACAAGCATGTTTTGTCAATTATTATCAATGACTGACCTTGACGTTATGAAATGTTATTTCTTCAAACTAAAAAGAGCCTGCAACGGCCCTTCCCTGTTGGGCTTCCCCATCCCCCCATTAATTATGCCCTTTCACCTCCGTTTCTTTTTTTTTTTCCTTTCTTCTCCTTTTACTGAGGGATTTATAAAATCCTTTGAAACATGTTGTTTCCAGATGTAGGTCCCAAGTGCCCTGTCATTTACTTCCTGTCCAAGCACAGAGCAGATGAAATTACACAAGTTCGGCTGTATGAGTCCACCCTCCAATGCCTTCATTAAACTCCAGGATTTTAAAGAGTCTGCCCAATTCCTGGCAGGGACCTTTCCATACTTCCACCCCCAAAGCTGTAAATTATTACCTCATTAAACTCAATTGTAAATGATTAGGTGTCTGGAATGCACTTTCCTTTCCCTGCAACCTCCTTGGAGTAATTACTGCATGGCAGGCCTCTCCTACCTAACTTACCACATTATTCAAGCTGTGCAGGGTTTGAGTCGTTCGCTGAAGGAGAAGGTTTTCTTCTTGCGAGGGTGTTACAACTCTATCTTCTGGTCCTAACAGAGGAAGACTTGTGTTGCTCCCATTTCTCAGGGAGCAACCTCTCCTTTAACAAAAGAAAGCTGTACTCAACAGGCCTTTTTCAAGTGTTCATTTTTCGTTCCACCACACAGGTGGTTAGAATTTTTGTTTTCTTTTGTTTTCTTTTCCTTTTTTTTTTTTTTTTTTGCATCAGTGAGACGATTTTAAAATTGAAAAAGGCGGCTGTTGCTGCCGTTCATTTCCATGGATAAATACCACCTGGCAAGACAGTGAATCTTAAAATTCCTCATCACACAAAAAATAAAATTGCTGATGTGGTGGAAGTTGTTAACCAGACTCGTTGATTCATTTCATCGTACACCTGAAATTAATATAATGTTTTATATCCATTATATCTCAATTAAAAAACAAACGATCATCTGGGAAATGCTTAAACTTCTTTCTGAGACAAGAAGAACAAAGGTAACTCACGTAATCAAGGCCTATTCACCTAATTCTGGTTCTTTGATGAAGTTTATTTTAAAAACATGAAGAATCTGGAAAGGTCATGGGTAAAGGGTTCAGGAGACAGAGAGGAGGAGGTGCTGTCACATTGAATAAATAATCTATCTGAAGTCCCCAGCCTGGTTGCCATCACTTTAGCAGGAAAGGTAAAGCTAATACTCCCTGAGAGATGCAAGCTCAGCAGGTCAATCCTCTTTCTTATAGAGGTTTTTGCCTCGTTAGTTGATTCATTGGTTTCGTTTTCCGATTTTTTCTATGCCTGTCCTGGGCTGCTCTGCTATTTGTTTCACTGTAGTCAATAACTTGTGCTTCACAGTGTCCCTAAAAGATAAGCAGAGATATTGACTTGTCATGTGGAGAAAGAAAATGAGGGCCGTGGAGCCAAGTGGGTTAGTTGAGGTCAAACAAGTGTTAGTAGTACAGTCAGTTTGAAGTAGTTTCCACCACTAGTGAAACAAAAATTCAAAGATAGATTAAAGGAATGAAACATCACTCATTCCTTCTTGTCATCTATGAAGGATATAAACTCAGGAGGAAATATGAGAATGGGGCATCATGTTTCTAACTCAGCCTGTGAGTGTTTGCTTGTGTATTGTGGATGAGTCTAAAGGAGTCATTCATATCCAGGCATGGCAGATGAGGGATGGACCAGGTAGTCCATATCCAGACATGGCAGATGAGGGATGGACCAGGTAGTCCATATCCAGACATGGCAGATGAGGGATGGACCAGGTAGTTCATATCCAGACATGGCAGATGAGGGATGGACCAGGTAGTTCATATCCAGACATGGCAGATGAGGGATGGACCAGGTAGTCCATATCCAGACATGGCAGATGAGGGATGGACCAGGTAGTCCATATCCAGACATGGCAGATGAGGGATGGACCAGGTAGCTCAGCTACCCATTTGTCTGCTTTCATTCATGTGAGAAGAAAGTCCAGATGAACTGAGCGTGGGAGACCACACCCTAGTTGGGATGTGAAGAAAGGGTATAATTTGGTCCTAGCCTGACACCTTGAAACAGACAGAGAATTGTAGGAAAAAGGTGAAGAACTTGTTTCCCTGGGGGTGTTACCCAAATGACAAAATATGACAACAGAGTCAAGGAGAGGACTGGCTCCTCCCTTGTGCCAACATACAGTAGAGCTTTGGTTTGGTGAAGACTGAAACATTTGCAATGTCACTCAGGCACCCCAAGGGCGTGAGTGAGGATTTGGGGAACTGTCTTTTGGCAATGTTATCATAGTGCACGCCAGCAGCAGTGATGATGCTGAGACATATTCTCATGAAGTTTTATGAACATCAGGCATTTAAAACGGTACATGTGGTGGAAGAAGATGAGCTCAAGACACCAGAAAAATAACCAAGTGAGACTTGAAAAGAATTGATATCCTTTATCAGCCTTAAAATATAATATTTAGAGTACTTAATAAAAATAAATATTTTACTGCCCTGGCTGGTGGCACAATGGATAAGGCAGTGACCTGTGAACCCATAGGTCGCTGGTTCAATTCCCAGCCAGGGCACATAACCAGGTTGTAAGCCAGGTCTCCAGCCAGGTCCATGACTGGAGGCAGGGGAAAGGCAACCATACATTGATGTTTCTCTCCCTCTCTGCCTCTCTCCCTTCCCCTCTCTATGAAAAACAATAAATAAAATCTTTTTAAAATAATAATAAATAAATATTTTACCTGTTTTAGAGTAGAACTTTAAATGTATTTATAATAATTTGTAGATAAAATTTTATTTTTTTATTTATTATTTTTTCTTTAATTTGATGATTACAGATATTTACTAACCTTGTAAGAAGAATCTATTAGTTTTTCTTTTATAGTTTTATTTTTCAAATTAACTCTTACACAATAATGTTTAAAGTAATAGGTGAGAAAAGGCAGTATCTTTACTTTTCTTTTCCTTATGTTGAATAAGACATTACCCTGAAAACTTGGGGATAAACCTGTTTTTTTCTTTATCACAAGCTAAAACCTTGTCTGTTTCTTGACATTCTATTCTGTTGTATTATACTACATTGGTTTACCCTTGTGCCAATACCACAATGTAAAATTATAGTATGTTCTAAAATTCTGTGATGCAAATGTCACCTCATAATTCTTTGTTTTTCATGATTTTACTGTAGAGTTTCACTTCAGGGTAAGATGTGAAAGATGATGGCAGACCATTGTTCTCACCAGAACAATTAGGAAAAAAATGAATAAATTTAAATTCCTGTGTTTTAACACACTGGAGAACTATGAATGAAAAGGATCAAAAGCTTGCAAGAGAGGGATGGGCCCATCCTGCGTGAGCAGAGAGCCTGGGGGCTTTTCTCCTGGGAGCCTTTGCTAAGTTTATGCAGAAAGAATCTGGTGGGGTAAGGAGAAACCAGAGAAACTTTTCACTGGCATAATGAATTGGTCATGTGAGGTGATGTAATGGAATAGAATCTTGGGAACCCCAACTACAGAGCTTGTCCTTCCTTCCAGCAATCCTCCCCACTGGACTTCTGCTCAGGGTCTGGTGGAGGCATCCAGAAATCTGGGAGCAAGGCTGGAAAGCAAATAGAGATCCCAAAGTCCACTGGAAGGAAGAGGTTGTTCTATATACAGACAAGATTTCACACCCAAGAAACTGGAAAACAAATGCAACCTGAAATGGGCTGAAGCTGTAAACCATTCCGAATCCTATTAACTTCCTGATAGGATTAAAGTAAAAAGCTTCTCCAGTCCCCTCAAGCTTCCTTATAAGAAGAAAAGATATGACTCTTCTGGGGGGAAATATTTGCTCAGTCTCTATAGTTTTTAAGCACAATAAATATTATAGTTCATGGACACAAGGAAATATGACTTGTACAAAGAAGAAATATTATCAATCTAAGGAGAACTACAGATGACCCAAATGTGGAACTAGCTGAAAACAACTGTAAAATCAGTCTGAGAAATATTTTTTAAATTAGACCAAAAATATATCTAATGGATGAAAATATATAATTTCAAGAGGATTTCAAATCCTAATAGTAATAAAAAGAGCATTCTAAAATATTTAAAATTAGGAATGCATTGGGTAGGCTTAACATCAGATTAGATGTAGCAGAGAAATCATCAATGAATTTGAAGACAAGGTTAATAGATACAAATTAATCAAGAGGAAGAATGTCTTTAAAAAGCAGAGAATAAAAGAGGTGTAAGGTAATATCTGTAATTAATTATTTTCACACACATATAGTCTAGCTAATGGGTCATTGCTCTAAACCTAGCTTGGGGAACCCAAGGAAGCTGAGATACCATGAACAAGGAACACCCCATAATAAATCAAAAACCAGGCTTGCGGAGAGAGAAGTGAAGACACAAAAATTAAACCTTCTGGCCTGGAGAAGTTCAGGTGACAGGTCTAATCTTCTCAATATATAAATGATCCATTGAGAACCTGAGAATGATACCTACTTGTCCAAGGTCACACAGCAAATCATTGGCAGAGCGTGGACTTGGAAGAAACTTAAGTCCTTAGTTCTTTAAGTTCTTTAAGGACTGAGGGTGGAGAACTGAACCTGAAAAAGTGAACGGAAGGAATCTGTCATAAATCACTCAGGAAGGGGCATCAGAGCCAGTGAAAGCCAGGCCTCCTGCCTCTTAGGCAGGTGCATATTCACTAAATCTTTCTTTTCCATCCTGATTTTCACACCCTCCAACACAGTATACCTCTAGCCACATTTGAGAGCTGCCTGGGGCAAGACTTCCTCCATGAAGCATTATCCACATCACTGTGCTTAAATGTGGTTCCTGGTGTCCCCACTCAATGGAAATGTGGGGATGAGGGTCCAATCAGGGAATTAGGGGTCTCTGAACTAACCCTTGGTGCACTGGGACTCTGACATCCCCACCCATGTCTTGATAACAGAGAAGGGTAAAGACTCAATGGTGTTCAGAATGATTCTGAAGAATAGGGGAGCAAAAGGAAAAGCAGAGACAATAAGAGGTCTTTTCCTTTGTTCTGCACTTTTGGTTATTTTTTTTCATTTTCTTCATTGAGAATATACTCACCATAATAGTCACCATTTTTAAAAGTGTACAATTCTATGTAGTTTAGTATATTCATGAGGTGACACGGTCATCGCTACTTAATTCCCAAATGCTTTTATCATCCCCAAAAGAAGCAGTCACTACCCATTCCCCATTTTCCCCAGCCTGTGATGATCACTAATCTGCTTTTTGTTCTTTTGGATTTGCGTCTTTTAGACATTTCATAGAAATGGAATTATACAATAAAAAATTACCAAAAAAGTGCTTTTAAGTCATGCAATCTAGGTATTTTTGTTACAGCAGCCCCACCAACTAAGACAATGAGGAAAATGAAAATTAAAACAACAGTGAGATACCATTGACACCACTGGAATGGCTACTGCTAAAAGACTGACAATATAAAATGCTGATGAGAATGTGAAGCAACTGGGCTTCACATGCAATGCTGGTGGGAATGAAATATGGTAAAAATCACTTTGGAAAGATGTTGATCAGTTTCTAACCAAGTTAAACTTACATCTACCCTATGATTCACCAAATATTATATATATATATATATATATATATATGTGTGTGTGTGTGTGTGTGTGTGTGTGTGTGTGTGTCTGTCTGTCTGTCTGTGTGTCTATCTGTCTGTGTATATATGAAATGAATGCGTGTAGCCACAAATTTGGTCAAGTGTTTATAGTGGATTTATTCCTCATAGCAAAATATTTAAAATAATCCAATGTCTATCAATAGGAGAATGGATAAACACATTGGGCTGTAGTCATACAATGGACTCTTATAGAGCAATGAAAAAGAACAAATGACTGATACAGATAACTATTGTACATAGATGAATGTAAAGACAAATATCCTACTACTATAGGATTTCATTCTTATGCAATTCAATACCAGGCAAAATTAATCTATGATGATAGAAATCATAGTGTAATTACCTCTGGGTTGAGGCCGTTGACTGGGAAGGATAATAAAGGAACTTTCTAAAGCTATGAAAATAGTCTAGATTTTGTGTGGTGGTCAAAGGGGTGCATGCATTTGTACTAATTCATTAAGCTATAAAATCAAGATTTATACATTTTACTGTATTAATTACACCTCTAGAACAATATTTTTAAAAACTCTTACAGATGTCTTATATATTCTTGACTTCATATACTTCCACACATATAAAAAATATATAAAGGCTCAAACTACCCATGTTGAGGTCTTTCTAGAAGTCACATTAAATATGTAAATTAAACTGAGGAGAATGATCATCTTATCAACAACATGTTATGTCTCCATTTATTTATTTTTATTTGTGTACCCTCTCATAGTTTAAATACTTTCCTTAAATATTATCTTTGTTGAAAGTTTAATTTTATATATATATATATATATATATATATATATATATATATTTCTATTGTACTTATCAATAGGTTTTTTCTTATATATAGAAAAATACTAGTAGAGTTATTTTAACTGTACTTTTTTATTTCCATCACTTCTTTCTCTTGAATTTTTTATTGTTGTAGTTTTAGTTCTTGGCTCAAACTGCCAAAACATTTATAGTATTGTATGTCAATTGTATCTGAATAAAACTGAAAGAAGTGATGAAAGATAGTATTCCTGTCCCCTTTGTAGTCTTTATAGAATGCCATTAACATTTACTAGTAAGTGTGATGTTAGTGCTAGTTTAAAAGAGATTTTTCTATTGTATTAAGATAGTATCCTTCTATCTTTAGTTATTCCTGAATTTTGTCATGGATGGCTATAGAATTTTACATGTCCAGGTAGAAAATGAACCTTAAGAATATGTAAAAATGTTCAAATGGTTTTCTCTTTTTGATTTAATAATGCAATAATATATTATATTAATAGAGTTTCTAACATTATATTATTCCATAGTCCTAGAGTTTACATTTCTTTTCATGGAGTTCTACATTTGTTTTGGAAAGAATTTAGTTTTTTTCCCTCTATAGTTGCAAATATATAATTTTATTTTTTGTCTTTCATAAGCATTTCAGGAAGTTATTTATTTATTTATTTATTTATTGCTTCTGTAATTGTAAACGTAGAAGGATGTTTTCCCCCATGATCAGCAATTTAGGAACTTTTACCTCAGTAATTATAAAAGTTTTTATTTTGTCTATATATTTTGTCAGGTTTTGTTATCAATGTTTAACTAACAATGTACAATAAACTTGGAAAGTTTCCTTTTTTTTACATACTCAAAAGTATTTTGTGGGGGCACAGAAGGGAGCAAAAAGGGGATGGATGTAATACAACAATAAAATTTTAAAAAATAATCTTAAAAAAAAAAGTATTTCATGTATTATGGCAACTGCCAGTTATTAGAAGGCTTGAAAAAGAAACCCACACACACACAAAAAAAAACCTGGTCTTTATTCATCTTTGAAATAATTCTTCTTACAATGTTTTCATTTAATTCAAAGGTTATTGGTCTATTCAACTTTTCTTTATCCTAACCCAAGTTGAGCAATATGTATTTCCCTACAAAACTGCCAGTTTTCATACTTCTTAGTATTAAATAGCAATAGCATATTCTCTTGTCAATTTTTATAACTTTTAGAATTAGATCTCATTTCCCTTCAGAACACTTTGTTTTGTACATGGCGAACTTTATTGGCATTTTCTCTGTTATATTGGTCTTGATTAATTTCTGCTTTTATCTTTAATTCTTTTATCTTGCTTTCCTTGAATTAATTTGATTATCCAACTTTTTATGATTGAATAGAAATGCACCAAAAGAATGCATTCTAGATATATTTTTAGCTTTCAGTATGTAAGATCTTATACCCAGTGTTCTCATGATCATATTCAATAATCTCAGCTTCAAATTTTTTTCCTATTCAACTCACAAAAAGAGACATGGTAGTCAGAAATCAGGTTTGGCTGCTATGAGAGGTCTGAGCTGATAGTGGCTAATTTCAGGTATATATGTCCATGTAATTTAAGGTACATATGTCCATGTAAGCAGTTCAGGGCTGAGGGCAGCTCAGCCTTTTTCTGTCTTGCTCTATGACAGTAGGTATTTTCTATATCATGATTTTTAGATCCCTCTGGCAGCTCCCACAGAAGCATAAGGAAAAAGGAAGTGATTTGTGAAGTGTAAGTTGCACATCACTGCCATCCACCTTAGTCACATGGCTACATCTAGAATAAAAGAAATGTGGGAAATGGAGCCTTCTCCTGTTTGGCCATGGGCCAATGAAAAATTCAAATACTATCTAAAATAGAAAAACAAATAAACAGAAACAAGTAACTGCAACTGAGTTTTTAAAATATTTTCAGAGCCCTGGCTGGTGGCAGAGTGGATAAGGTGCCAGTCTGCGAACCCAAAGGTCGCTGGTTTGATTCCCAGCCAGGGCACATAACCAGGTTGTAAGCCAGGTCTGTAGCTGGAGTCCAATAAAAGGCAACCATACATTGATGTCTCTCTCCCTTTCTGCCTCCCTCCCTTCCCCTCTCTAAAAATAATAAATAAAAATTTTAATTAAAAAAATTAAAACTGGCCTTTGCTGGTAGCACAGTGGTTAAGGCGCCGGCCTGCAAACCTAAAGGTCACAGGTTCAATTCCCCAGCCAGGGCACATAACCAGGTTGCAAAGCAGGTCTCCAGTCAGGTCTGTAGCTGGAGGCAGGTGAAAAGCAACCATACATTGATGTCTCTCTTCCTCTCTGCCTCTCTCCCTTCCCCTCTTTCTAAAAATAATGAAATAAAATCTTAAAAAAAAAAAAAAAAAAAAAAAAACCTGTATAAATTTTTTCTAAACTATGTTACAATTTTACATGTATCCCTAAGAAATCATATCATGCTCTTTAGCAAATCCATAGTTTGTCACGTTATAAAATATAACCTTTTGTATGTTGGACAAAACTAAGGGAAAAACTATAAAGGCTTAATTCATAGGCGTCGATGTTTTTCCCATGCCATCTAAATACCTCTGTGTGTCTGGCACTGCGGTTAAACTGTAAAAACAATGAAACTCCATCAAGATGGGATTGCTGAGGGAGGGGAGGGGAAGAAGAAAGCACAGAGGGTTGAGGAGGATATGATTTTAACATCTGAAACTCAATTTTATAATGAGAAACAGAGGAGACATGATGTCATACTGCAGAAGGTAGTTCCACTGTATTATTTTTTTTCAACCTGGCTTGACCTGATATTTTCAACAAAGTCCAGATGGAAAGAAGGGGAAAATATATATGTATTTCAAGTTTGAAACAAAGACTAAAAGCAGGGGGTTTCTCGCTCATGAATTTAACATGCTTGCATTTAAAGCCGACCCAGTAAAGCAGCCTCATTATTCTTCCTGCCTCGCCTTTTTACCCCAAACCTTTTAACCTCGCTCTGAATCTGCAGGAGGCCAGCCTTGCGGCCTGGTTAGTCTCCTAACCACCAAGAGAAGAGGTTCTTTAATTCTTATTCATGGAAAAGCCATCTATTGTTTTTCATCAACTCTAAGACTCAGTCAGGTTGGGTTTGGGGGGTTTTTTTTGTCTTGTTTCGTTTGGGTTTGTTTGGGTTTTCATATTTTAACATCTCTGAAATTGGGATGGGTCTAATAATCCATAAAGCTTAGTATTAAATAGCAACAGCATATTCTCTTGTCAGTTTTTATAACTTTTAGAATTAGATCTCATTTCCCTTCAGAACACTTTGTTTTGTACATGGCAAATCGTTGTTCAATTGGTCAAGATGTTTGTTTGTTTGCTTGCTTGCTTAATTTGCTTGCCTTTGTATTTTCCTTAGTGGGACATAAAATAGTGCTGTATCCTCTGTCAGTGCCATCTTCGAACTTACAAAATACAGGAACTCTGACAGGGTTGACTCATGGGCTGTACAGACTTCATTTACTTTGTTTGCTTTTATTCTAAAGTGATATCCAGGTTGAAGAACAGACCCAGAAGGAGGCCCCCTAGGAGCTCATCTGTTTTCTGTGTGAGTTCCCGTTTGTGACTGCTAGCTTTTCTGTGTGCATCTGGGAAAGGCTGCCCCTCCTCCCTGAAAGCTCTAGGTAGAGAGTGGATCAACTTTCATGAGAAGCCCAGCCTCTTTCAAGAGGAAATGATGGAGACTGCAGCCCCTGTTCCTCCCAAGTTCAAGGCCTAGAAAATCTGGGCTGAACCAGGGTGCCATTTAGCAAGAGATGCTAGAAGAAAGTGAGTCCGTCCAACAAAGAAGAAATCACTGAGGAAAAAATAATAATTAGTTTTTTGTTGGTTGGTTGGTTTTTATTGTTATTGTTGTTTTCCCAGTAAGCGATGAAGCCTCAAGACAAGCCTACTTTTTAGGGAGAAAGGCAGCAGCAGGTGGCTGAGATAGGAAGCCCCTGCAAGAAGGCCCCCATGTTATCATACTAAGCTGACTGAAGAATAGTGACCAAGCACAGAATGCGGGACCCGCAGCCAGGAAGCACCACAGCTCTGGCCGAAACCCAAAACTTCAAGACCATTTTCTCCACTGCACACCAGCACCCTCTGGCCAAACAGGACCAGCCTCAGCATAGCTAACAACACACAGCAAAAGCCAAAGCAATAAGACCAATGGACTGATTCAAATTGCCAGTGCCCTCTCTCTATCTGGCATTTGGAAGTAAGACTGATATCCCCTGGACTACCTATGCCCCTGCATTCTTGGAAAATGGACTGAACCTGAATACATTTGCCAATCCTTGTATCCCAGTTGCTAGAGCAGACCATTTTCCTAATAATTACGAAGTATCTGTTACAAACCCGGCACCACAAAAGAATCTTCAAAAATGTTCCCAACAATCTATGAGACGGTGTTATTCTAAGAAAACAAGAGTCACAGGAAGTTTTTGTTGTTGTTTTGTTTTGTTTTGTAAAGGGCTGTCCAAAGACACAAAACTAGTAAGTGGTGGATTAAAGATCTAAGGCCAGGTCACCCTGACTTGGAAAGTTGTGGGTTTTTTTCACAATGTCAAGTTTGCTGAAGAGATGAGAATTCTCCCAAGGATACACACTGGCTGTTCATGCTCCTCAGGGATCACCCGCAACTCTTAACTGATTGTTTCATGTCTGGAGTAGATAATAGAACTCATGCTTAGAATATAAAGAGGAAATATCAGCTGGGCCTACCCCCAGCCAGCAAGTCCAAACTTTCTGGGGCTCACATGACAAATTTTGGAGTTCCCGAATGCCATTAATGAGAGGTTTTCTGAATAATAGAGATCTTGACTCTGCTTTCTCTGGGAGAAATACTGAAGTTGCTATAGAGGAGCTTTGAAAATCTTTCAGTTTCTTTTCATGTGTAAATAAGGAGTTTGTCACTAATCTAAAATCCACTAAAGAATTTTAGAACTTGGTGGGCATCAAACTCCTTACGGCAAAAGGGACAACCAACACCACTGCATTATTTTTACATTTGTTTTCTGATTGTAAAATAGAATTTGAGACAGAGGGGAACCAAAAGGGGATGGATGTAATACAAGAACAATTTAAAAAAAAATAGAATTTGACTTAGTGTGAATCATGGAATAAAAATAATTAGTATGGTTAAAATGCAAAATATTTGATTCATAACTTCTCCTAAAGTGATAAGAAGTTACTGGTTCAAATTGCTATGTTTCCAGTCACAGCTTCTTAGAAAATTATAATTAGTACCTCATATGGAAACAGTTTTATAGCCTTCGTTTTTTACTTACCATTACATCATGAGTTTTTCCCCTAGCCATGACAAATTTCTTCAATGTGCCAATCTTATAATTCTGGATATGGGCCATCAGAGATTCTAATCATAAAATAGAGAATAAAAAAAACATAGTGCCTTACTGCTAATATGTTCATAGCAGAAAAGGTAACTAAAATCATCATCCCAGATGAGGCTGTACCTGAGAGGCCAAAGTATAATTTCAAAAGGCATGAACTCCTATGTTCATTGCAACTTTATTCACAGTGGCCAAGACACGGAGACAACCAAAGTGTCCTGTGATAGAGGGTTGGGTAAAGATGATATATGTACATAGGAGGTCTGTCCCAGAAGCAACAAGCCAATGTCAATACAATTACAAGTTTGCGCAGCCAATACTTTCAGGACAGACCTTGTATACACTGTGGAATGCTACTCAGCCATAAGAAAAAATGAAATATTGCCATTTGCAACATGGGTGGACCTTGAGAATATTATGCTGAGCAAAATGAGTCAGTCAGAAAAAAAAACTAAGAACCATATGAGTTCACTTAGAGTGGGATATAAAACTGAAACTCATAGACGCAGACAACAGTATGGTGATTACCAGAAGAAGGTAAGGGATACAGGGGACCAAATATTTGAGTATTTGACTTTGGGTAATGGGCACACAATGCAATATACAGATCATGTATCATGGAAATGTACATGTGAAACTTATATGATCCCATTAACCAATGTCACCCCAATAAGTTTAATTTTTTTTTAAAGGCAAAAAAATCAGAAAACATCTGCCAAAACTTTAGGGAATATGTGTTAAATTAGTTAGGGATTTTAAAATCTATAGAGATTTACTAGAATAATGATGTCCACAGAGAGGGAGACTTTTACAAACAACGTGATTTAAATAGAACTTTATCTTTCAAACTAGGACATTATTGATAGCTACACTGGGGCAACAACTATAAACCAGGACATTGCTAGTGAAACTGTGACAAATTGCCTTATTCGCAAATCTTTCATAGCCTATCAAGAAGCTACGAAGATGAAGAGTTTATAGGGCTCCCAAACTGTGTGGATCTTATTGCATTGGCAATAATTCCTCTATAGTATTGGATGTTAATGGCAGTATCAAGAGTGCTTGTTCTAATCCTGTTTCACTATTATCACTGTCAACATGATGCTTACATTAAATCCTTACCCCCAGAACACATAGAGTGACTTTCTATTACCCACATTTTTTTTTAATGTAACAAAAAGGATCAAGAAAGTCATTCTAAACTTGAAATAATGGTACATGTGAGAAAGCTATAGAGAGAAACAGGAATGGGGGTGGTAAAGGGAACTTGTTCTGTAATGTTCTGATTTTTAATACAAAAGAGAACATTATATGTGTGCAATAAAAATTCATTTAAAAATAATGCAACTTTAACACCTAGTATAGACCTACAATTGGTATTTATTCAATAAGTGCTTGTTGGAAGAATAAGTGAAAGAAATATCAAATAATTGCAGACTTATTTTATAGATGAAGCAGATGACACTGCAAACATTGAACTGCCCATGGCAGATAGCAGCACCAATGCACAATGGCCTAGAATGTTCAGTGTCTAAGTTTAAGTGAAATACAGTATATAACAAGTTAGGTAGTAGAAGGGAGCAAAAATGTACAAAGACATGGCCATGCTACTTTTAGATGGTTGTGTACATTTAGAGTCATTATTTGTAAGCAATAGAATAAATTATGGCTGGATTAATACGAACATTATTAAAAGTGCTGGCAAGTTTGGAGAAGTAGGCTCAAGAAATGGTAGGAACTAGGGAAGACTAAGCAGCCTAACCCCAGATGAGGTCACAGCAGATGACCAGTCTGACAGGCTTTGCTGCCACCACTATATTTGAACTTGGACAGTCTGAGTCCAGACTTTTCACCATCAGTGTATACTACTCACATCAGGTACATTAAAGAATATTTATGATAGTGTAAGTGACTGCTTCATACTCCCTTGCTAGCAATATTTTATGACCTCTTGTGTTTAATTAGAATGCTTTGTCTCTCATTTATTAATTTTCTAAGGTCTTTTGTCACCCCAGGGCACAGAGAAGACATGGACTAGACAACATAATAATGCACTAATGGAAGGAGAATGCATGTGGATGTAGCAACATTCATTGGCAATAAAAACTGATGAGATGCTTAGGGTATAAGATGGGAAAATGGGTATATCTGTCACCAAAAAAAGGAGCAAAATTTTCGAACAACTTGATATTCAGTTTAATTAGGCAGTTAGGCAAGTTACTGTTTTTATTGAAGCAACCACACTCTAAAATTATCCTTCACTAAAGTAGTATTTCATGCCAACAATAGCTATCTATTTCTTTCTCTCTCAGCATTATTTCAAAGTAAAATACATATATGGTCCTTAGGCTCTATAGAGTGATTCCAGTTCCTCAATAACTCAGCTCAATGGAAGGAGCTAAGTAGAGTAGAAATTCTGTTTTGTCTTCTTAGAGTAAAATTCCAATGGTCTACCACCTTTTTCTGTGACTAAGCTTTCTGGCTGAGCATTAATAACATTCTTTATAAAAGACAAAGACCAAGAACAGGACTAAGACCCAGGCAAAAAAATGTATGTGCACATTATTTTTTTTTTTAAAGATTTTATTTCATTATTTTTAGAAAGAGGGGAAGGGAGAGAGGCAGAGAGGGAGAGAGACATCAATGTATGGTTGCGTTTCACCTGCCTCCAGCCACAGACCTGACTGGAGATCTGGTTTGCAACCTTGTTATGTGCCCCCTTAACCACTGTGCTACCAGCCAGGGCCTGTGCACATTATTAAGCATGATAAAACCCAAAATATGCTTGACAGCAAAGTTTAATTCCATTTGCTACGTGCACTCTATCAACATACAAACCTAAACATCAATTTCTTGAACAAATCACATCAATCCTCACATCAACCTAATCTGTAATGTAGGAAATGCCAGTTTATGTATTTATAAAAGTAGGAGAAGTTATTTACTAACCTTGTTACTTTTTGGGATAGAGAGTGCGTAATGGTTTGTATATTCTTTCACATTCTTGAACAACTCTGAGAAAATGACAGTGAACTCCCTGGGCACTTCCCTTAGTCTTGAAAGGTTTTCTGGACATTTATTACACTTTTGAGAATTTAGACAGACTGAAACTTCATGGAAACTATGACAGAACCCAAAATGCTTACAATTAAGTGTAATTATTAAAGTAAACTGTATCTCTGCAGATTGTAATAGAGAGAAATCACCCTTGATATTGGGACAAGACTATTGGGTAATACTGAGCCAGCATAATATAGAGGAAAAAACAAAGAATTTAGAGATAGATCTGGGTTGAAATACGTATAGTCAAGAATGCCTGCATGTCCATCCGTAAGCCCCGACAAGCCATTGTCTACTGAGATAGAAACACTTCCTTCCTTCCTCAGGGACTATTTCAAAATGAATGAGTGGCATGAGCTGCTTCAAAATAAGAGTGCAGTGTACCCAACAAAGTATTAATTCTTCCACAGGTTGCAGTACGTTTATTCTTGGTACAAAGATAAATACAGTAGTATTTACCCAGTTTGCTGAAAGGACAGTTAAAAATACACTAAATAGGTTTTATTTAAAGAGAAAAAAAGAATTCTAAAATATTTTTAATTTTTTAAAACGCTTCAAAATTTCTAATTTAAAATTTCATTTAAATTTCAATTTAAAAAAACTGAAGAAGAAAACTAAGTAGCCCTATGAAAAAAACATAATGCATCACAAGGAAAAGACAGTATCACTCTGATAACCTCAAAAGAGATTTAACTATCTTTGAAAATGATTATTTGGTGAGAACCAAAAGAAAATTTTAGAAAATTTGGCTTCCTTACTAGGGTGCAAGAAGATAGAACTAACAGGGAAGAGGGAGGACAGAAATAAGTGAGATAGCGTAACCAAATGTGCTGCAAGGGCAATAGCTGATGAATTAAAACCTGCAAAGGAATAGTGGGAAATTCAGTAAGCGTGGAAAATAACTGAAAAGCCTCTCTAAAATGTAGCTGCAAAAGACGAGGAGCTGAAAATTATGTGAGGCATTATATACAGAGAGAACTTAGATGGACATGTAATCAAAGAATTAGTGATAGTCATACCAACACAATTCAAACAAATTCATAAGGCATAACTTTTCTGAGTTTAAAAGCATGAAGACTGATATTTGTATCAAAAGCAACTAACATGTTCTAAGTAGTTATCAAAAAGAGAACCATGCCAAACTTTGTGAATTACAAGGATAAAGAACATATTCTACAAATTTTCAGGGTCGGAGAGATATTGCCCACAAAGGAAACTTTAAACATTAAAAAATAAAACAGATGCCCTGGCTGGTGGCATAGTGGATAAGGCACTGGCCTGTGAACCCAAAGGTCACTGGTTCAATTCCCCAGCCAAGGCACATAACCAGGTTGCAAGCCAGGTCTCCAGCCAGCTCTGTAGCTGGAGGCAGGTGAAAGGCAACCATATGTTGATGTCTCTCTCCCTTCCCCTCTCTCTAAAAACAATAAATAAAATCTTTTAAAAATAAAATAAAACATAACCACCAACAACAATAACAAAAGACATTGTACTGACCCCAAATTCTCTCCAATAAAAAAAAATGCCAAAATAAAATAGAAAAACACCTATAGGATTTTCTGAGAGTAACATCATGACACGAGAATATTATTTCTACATGAGTAGTTATTCCTGTGTAAAAGAAAAAATAATAATAATCATTCCAGATATATATATATGTATTTTTTAAAACAAAACACAAAAAAACAGAATCCAAGTGTCTTTTTTTTCCTAGAATAAATTTTCCTTTTTTATTTACAAAACATGTAATAAGTATATTATCTTTAAAAGTTCAAATAAGCAATGGAAGTGGTTAGAATCACCCATGAATCTACCACCCAGAGATGACCATTCAGTCTCATATAGCAAATGTCATAAATTACTGTCCATCTCATTAAAAATTCTCCTATAGCATCATTTGTAATGTTCAGGTTAGGGGTCAGAGTTTATTCCAATATGGAAAATCATCAGTAATGAATGTACCATTTATTTTACCAACTTCTTTGACCCCAGTGTCAGTTGGGCTCACCCTTGAAAAGACATAAATGAGGTCCAGGGCTCTCCCCAAAGATCCTGCACATTCCTAGAGGATTTAAATTCCCATGGTCACCTTTGGTTTTGAACTCTGGCTCTCCACTGAGTTCAGGTTGAGTATGATTGCCTTGTCATCCTATAACTGATCTTGTCACTTCTCTGCTTCAAATGGTTTAAGAAATCAGTTTCATGGTCCTTGTAATAAAGTATAAATAACTCAACTTGAACTACAAGTCCTGCCTCTGCCCCCAGTCTCATTTCCAGGTACCACCCCCTTCCATCACCTTCATCCCTCCCTCCCCCTACTCTCCAACAGTATGAGCAATTGATTTTAGTTTCCCAAATGAGTCAAATTCATTTTTTACCTCCCAACCTTTAGCAAGTTCCAAAATGTTTACTGATCTATATTTCTGGACACTTTGCTAGAGACTGAAAGTACCTTGTCCAGAACAGATAAACAGATCAATGTAGCCTCAAGGCAGATTTTAGCTTGTATAAAAATTTAACATATGATAAAGTGGGGTCACACACCAGTGGGAACATAGCGAACTGTCTAACAATTACTATTTGAGAACATTGGCTTCCCTTGGAGAAAAACAAAGTAAAGGTAATAAAGTGAATGCATCACCTAATACTATCTATAAAATTTAAAACGCCACATTAAAAAGTTAAGCAGCCCAAGTGTCCATCAGTAGATGAGGGGATAAAACAACTACAGGACATTTATACAATGGAATTCCACTTGGTGGTAAAAAAGAAGAAAATTACGCCCTTTGCAACAGTATGGATGGACCTGGAGGACATTATGCTAAATGAAATAAGCCAGTCAGAGAAAGACAAATACTATATGAATTCACTCATATATGGAATCAAATGAACAAACTGAACTCACAAAAACAATGGGGACAGACTCATAGAGGAAGAGCAGGATGACAGCTAGGAGGGGGTGGGGGTGGTTAGGGGGTGGAGGGATTGAGCAAAAAAGAAAAAGGACTCATGGTCATGGACAACAGCGTGGCGATTGCTGGGGAGAGGGGGTCTACGGGGACTAAATGGTGATGGGAAAAGAATACAATAAATATTAATTCTTTCTAAAGTTAAATGGAGAAATCCTTACAGAAAAACTTAACAGATTTGATAACATAAAAATTTGAAACTTTGGCCTTGGCCAGAGTGGCTTTATTGGTTGGAGGGTCATTCCGTGCACTAAAAGGTTGCAGATTCGATTCCCAGTCAGGGCACATACCTGGATTGAGGGTTTGATCCCCGGTCAGGGCATGTATAGAAGGTAACTAATTAATGTTTCTCACTCTCATCTCTTCTCTTCTCTCTCTCACTCTCTCATCTCTTTCTCTCTTTGTCTCTGTCTTTCTCAGAGCAATGAAAAACATCCTCAGACTAGAATTTTAAAAAATTAGACACTTTGGTAATTAGGAGAAATAAAGAGCAAATAGCAAACTGGGTATTATGTTTTCAGTTGTTATGAATGTTTTATAATTTAGGGAGTTCCCAGCTCACTCAGAGAAAAGGCCAAGTCCATGTAACTCCAGTTCTCTGACCTCATCTCCTGCCACTCTTAAATTCTGTCCCCAACTCACTTAACCCATGGCTACATGGACAACTTTCCACTCCTCAATCACCCCTACACTACCCCACCTAAAGTCAAGACCTTAGCATCTGCTGTGCTTTCCTCTGGGTTTTCTCTTTCCCCAGATACCTGCAAATCCTGTTTCTGCATTGCTATACTAGTTTCCTATTACAGCCATAACAAATTACCATCAACACAAATTAATTACCTAGAGGCCACAAGTCCTAAAATCAAGGGGCCAGCAGCCTGCATTCCTTCTGGACACTCTGGAGTAGAATCCAGTTCCATGCGTTTTCCAGCTCCTAGAGGCTGTCTATATTTTTGAATTTGTGGTCCTGCCCTCCATTTTCAAGCCAGCAGCATAACATAGCACCTTCAAATTTCTGACAATGATGCTGCTATCACATCTCCTCTGCCTGACCTGCCTGCCTCCCTCTTGCTAGAACCCTTGTGATTACATCAAGTGTATCTAGATAATATTCCCATCTCAAAATCATTCATTTAAACCACATTTGCAAAGTCCCTTTTACCTGAGAGCTAACAAATGCCCAGGTTTCAGAGATTCAGAGGGGGAACGCTTTGGAGGAAGCAGTGTTCTATTGACAGAATTTCCTTCAGATCTTGGCTCAAATATCACTTGAACCAGAAAGACTACGATACACCTGCAAAGAGCTTCTGCTCCACCCCTACACCTATCCTGCTCACTGCACTTTCTTTCTGCAAAGCACTGCATGCCAGCTAATTTACACACTCCATCAAGCCAGGAACTTCATGTTCTTCACTCGTGTATTCCCATGGCTGAAACAGTGGGAAGTGCATGCATGATAGATGCTTAATAAGTGGTGGTTGAATAAATAAATGAACACGAAAAACATTACCTTTAGTTTTGGGGCAAAAAGTTGGGGAGAGAGTACCAGAGATAGAGAATCATACATCAAAGAAGAAATGGCAGAAGGTAGGAAAGAGAGAGAGGAGGAAGAAGGAAAAGGAGAAGAAGAACAGAAAGAAGAAAAGAGAGGGAGGGAGGGGAACAGCATTGCCTCTCCTTGAGTAGCTATTTGTTGTGAAAGTTCTCTAGTATTGGTCCATTCAGGTTTCACTACGTCGTGAATTAGATTCCTTACCTTTTGGCCAGAGCAGTAATGGAGGCAAAATGTAAAAGCCTATATGTTGGTCAAGAAAATTACTTCTTACACGCTCCTCCTGCCTCCATGATAAGGAAGGTTAAGTCTAAACAAACTCAAAAACAGAGGGAGAAAGGAGAAATCCAAGCCCTCGCAGACAGTTAACAACAGTCTGTTGCACCGTGATTGAGGATCTGTTACTCAGCAGGAAAGAATCTTGCAAAACAAGCATCTTGTACTTGGAATGTCAGAGAGAATCAAAATGACCCAACGTCCAATCAGTGGCTTTAAGCAAATGCATATTCTTTCCTCCAGCTAGTTTGAAATAATAATTCCTCACACGGATTTTATAGAGCTGGAAACGACTGGCATAATGAGGAAGCCTAGGAAACACCTGAACTACACTGGTTTGCTGAGATTTGGGACTGGTGCAGAGCCCTCAGGCACCGCCCAGGGAGATAGAGAGAACATGGGCGGGGAAGTGACGGGTGACATGAAACACTGGATTCTGGCAAGGGAGGGCCTGCTCTGGGATTCTTATAACAGAAAAATGACACTTGAAATCTTTGCTTTTGCTTTTCATGAAGATGTATGAAGCCACATGATTTTTCCAGTCTCTCCTACTGTATAAAAATTACCCTACAGGCACCGGCCTGTGAACCCAAATGTTGCTGGTTCAAGTCCCCAGCCAGGACACATAACAAGGTTGCAAGCCAGGTCTCCTGCCAGGTCCCCAGCCAGGTCTGTAGCTGGAGGCAGGTGAAAGGCAACACAAAAGCCACATGGCCTTTCCTGACCTTGACCTCACTTCTGCTGCATTCTGTTCATTATAAGTGAGTCGCTAAGGTAAACTCAGTTGCCAAGCAAGTGTTCCTTTCAACGATCTTAGCCAGTTTGTCTAACTGTTCCTTTTCTTTCTTGGTACGTGGGATGTCCCACTTTGGACTTTGTTTCACTTGTTTATGCTGGGATATTATTTCATATCACTTCCAGGACTATATTGCTAATTCTTAGTGATGATCTCTGCAATTCATTTGGTGTTTATGGAAGGCTTTGCTTCCCTCCAAACTTCATTGTACAGTGCAGGTTCAGGCCATGTGACACTAATGCCCTGTGTTTCTGTCTTGAAATGACTGTCAGTAGCTTTTTTCACAGGTTGCTCTGTTTTTGCTAATCCAATGATCATCCTTTGCAGCAATGGAAGAAAGTTTAAAGATGCGCCTTCGAATTTCTCATTATGTGTCTTTAAAATGTCATAATGCTTCTTTTATAATCTCATTCATTGTTTACCTGGAGTAGGTATGCCACTGACACTGCCGCTTAATTAATTATTTCATACCAATTCTACAGAAGGTGCGATGACTATGTCCATTTGAGCTATTTGCGTGTAATTCCATCAAAAATTATCTCATGATATCAGAATACTTTGGAGAACAACTCAACCAAAGAAAGTAGATGTGAAAAATCACAAGGCTCTATGCATACTTGAACTGAGCCTGATTCATCCCCCAAACTTGGATGTTGGACAAGGACCCTCTCCACATACCACTGAAATCATTGACATTACTACAATGTCCTAGGATTAGGACAAACACCAATGTCTTAAGTAATTAAAAGGCAGTCAGCTTAAAAAGGCTCTTAGACTCTGGTGAAGGTAAGTTTGCCATATTTTTAATAAACATATCTAATTGATTTCCTTGACCTATTTTCTTCTTCGGTATTAAATTTACAAGAAAAAAATAAATGTCTTTTTTAAAAGCCTTGAAGATTCCATTTTCAAGCAACTTTCATACTTAAGGGAAAAAATGTTCATTTTTACAATATATTATTTCACAAAATGGTTTTTGATAATGTCTAAAGAGTTTAAATTGCTTTGGGGACCCATTTTAAGTCATCATTTTAAAAAATGACAGCTGAGCCATATATGAACAGTAACTTGGTGACTTCCTGATTCTGTACATTGTGGGCTTATAATTCTTTTGCATTGCAACTGCAAAATTTTTCTAATGATGTCTGTGTAACATAATGAATATCCACATACAAGATATAAGAGGAGAGCTTGGTCTCCAGACTTTGTGTGAAAAAGCATTGCTTCTTAAATAGTTATTTGCTATTCACAATGACAACATGCATGAGTAAACAGCACGACAGACTACCAGCCTAAGATAGGAGCATGTGCTGAATCTAGATAAACAAGTACAACCAAAACCAGTGTTCTATGTCTGTGACCTGCTAAGACTTCAGCATTCCCATTTCTTCCCACCTCTTTTTCCTCAGCTCTTTTTGTTTCCAGCAAAATCCTTAGATGGCTCCAGAAGTCCCTCCGTCAAAGGCAAAGCACCTCCTTAACGACTATCTCACCCACAGCTGCTACCTCTCCTGGGCCCTTCTACTCTCATTGGCCTATAGTCCTAGGCAGCAGGAGGAGACAACAAAGCATTCTCGTCAAAGAAATGGCTTGTACTATTGTCATGAGACCCCAGAAGCATCTGGGTGTGACTGCATGTTCATTAATAGTTTTTTTTTATTTCCTTTTCTATGATGTGACCTACCAGAAATTTCTAAAGAGGAAAAAAAGAGCTTTCCACAGTCGTTCAAAGCTAAAAATTGATCATATAAAAAGTGAAAAAAAAAATGAAGTAGAAATGGAAAAACAAATGATTTCAGCCAAGGACATGGATAAGCTATAACTGTTGGTTGATCTAATTCTCATACTGCTCTGTCTATCCCACTAGTGAAAAGATTAATAACATTGGAAACTTTCAAGGATGAAGTTCAAATGCCTGGTATTTGGGATTTATTTTCTTACTGTAAGTAATTTTAGGAAAAATTCACCACTTCAATGCCATAAAATATTTTCCATAACATTAAATAAGAATGTCTTTTATTGGTGTTGGTTTTTAAAGATTACAAAAGGAAACCTCATGAATTATTATCCATTTGATCCTCCAACAACTCTGTAAAGCAGACAGGAAAATTATACTGTAAGCTCTAACCAAGTGTGAATTCTGTCTGTTTTCTTGTTAAAAGTCCAGAGAATAGTGGCTGGTAAATATTGCTTAATAAATCTTTGTTTGTTGAGTCAATTAATTAATTTAATATTTTTTGGAGGACAGTGGAAAAAGAGAAGGATGTTTGTGATCCATTTCAGACATTATTCTGAGAGCACAGTGTACCAAAAGAGAAGACGTGGCTAAAGTAGGCTGTTCAAATCCATTTTAGCCCTTTGCATAGAGGACCCAGATGAAAATTAGAGTTTAAGAATATCAACAGAGCACAGGTTAACCAGTGTAACTTCAAACACAAGTCCATTTTTCACAAACAAGAAACTAAGTGAGAAAGCACACACAGGCCTGTGTCAGCCCTTTCAAACTGCATATCCTATGCTTACAAGTCACCTTAACAGAAGAATAATCTGATGTTTGCACAAAGCCCTGAGATGTATGTGTCCATCATTTTCCATTCCTTTTATTCATTTTTTAACATTTATTGCACACAAAATGCTAAAGCTAAGGGATTTGCAGGACATCCATTAGAGATAAGTAATCCCTAGCTACTGTTTGTTCATTTTCAACCAGCAGACATCTCTAGGCATAGGTGTCACCCAGAGTAGTAATGTAAATAAGTCGTTTAAACAGGGAATTCAAGTAGAAAATGGAAATCACTGAAGTACCATTAATGCCTATACCAGCTTGCAGCATCTGGAAACAAGGCAGAAATAGGCACCTACCATCTGAGCTATGGTAATGTGGCACATTGAGTTGTTCTGTGATTCTTTCTACAAGCCTGTTGGCACCCTTCCAAAGGAAAATGAAGTCAACCTCCAAGAACCAGCTCAAATGCTATCTCCCTTCATTAATACTCAATGATTCCCACAAACAAATGAAATACTGGCTATTAACCCCTTTGGTACATCACTGACATCAACTTAGAGCACTTACCTTACTTCTTTGATATTA
Source organism: Noctilio leporinus (assembly GCA_004026585.1). Classification (NCBI taxonomy): domain Eukaryota; kingdom Metazoa; phylum Chordata; class Mammalia; order Chiroptera; family Noctilionidae; genus Noctilio; species Noctilio leporinus. Next base: position 145,477 of record PVIW01000889.1, on the reverse strand, counting down.
TAGTTATGAGTATTTAACTTATTGCCACAAAAGGGCATGAATCCCATGTTTTTAATCTCTTGTATCTCCTTTGGCCCCTCTCACATATATCCAATCAATCTGTATTAAATTGAACCAAATCAAATACTTCCAAAACAGTCTCCCATTCAAGTAGGCCAGCAAAGACCTTGGTATAAGTAGGTCTTTTCCATTTATTTAAATGGAATCTCAAGAAGATTTATATTTCTGGCAACTTTTCTTCTTTTCCATATGAGTTCTGGTGAACCACTAAGGCCAACAGCTATAATTTGTTCTTATTCTATTATTTAACTTAACCAAACTTTCTCTCTTTATCCAAACTACTGATTTTTGGCATAAAATAACCTATGACAATTATCTGAAACCAGTCAAATGCAGGCTCCATGAGGACAGTAGATTTTGTCACTTGGTTCATTGCTCTTATAGCAGTTAAAACAGTCCCTGGAATAATATTTAACAATACTTATTGAGTGGAGTTGTTCAAATAATCATGTACAATCAGCTTGCTGCCAACAAACTATGAAAAACAGCACGTATATTACTATCACAGTGGTAGATCATTTTCTAACAGCCTCCAAAATTTTCTATCAACTCTGTAGGCTCCTGTCTCTCAGCACATTAAGCAGTAGAGTCTGTGTTTCCTTTCTCCTTGAGTTTGAGCTGGCCTTGTGACTTGCTGTGACCAACAGAATGCATGGAAGTAGCATTCTAGATCTTATGCCCCCAGATCTTAAAGGACTTGTACCCTCTGCTTAATCCTTTGGATTCATGGAATAATGGGATTCAAAGCAAATAGAAGCCCAGCCAATAGGCCATGAGCTAAACCAGCCATCCCAGCAGTGTTTCCTAACTGCAAGTGATCTTCGATGTTCCAATCACCCAAATTCCCAGCTGAATGCAATGACATGAATAATACGATCCAACATGTTGAATCAAGACACCCATCCCATCAAGCCCTCTTTAGTTGGAGAATCATGAGAAATAACTGCTTTTTGTTGTTATAAACCACTAAGATTTGGGGTGGTTTGTTATATACACTATATGACTGAGACAATTGTACATTTTTTCTATGCATCTCTCCTTCCTTTCTGTATATATGTACAAAGAATACCGTGGGATGGTTATCACATAATGTGTGCTTTCAGGTACTGATGCCCTTTGATGGGGTTTTTTTTAGTTTTTTGCTTAATACTTTATATTGCTAGAATTACATTAATAAAAGTTTATTTTATAACAATAATTATTCTTCTCTACATTTATTGATATCCAACTACTATACAATAAGTTATAAAACTGAGCTATTAAGGTTTGCTCTTCCATATATGTTTTATACCCAGATTAGCAAGTTTCCCCCAAATAAACAAGTTGATATTTTTATTTAAATTATGTAAGATCTATACATCAGTTGATAGACTCTTGGAATTTTATGACTTTGAGACTTTGTACATTGTACAGATTTTGAACCAGGAACATTGTATAGATATTAATGTTATTTTAATAAAATATTCTAATTTTCCTTAAAAGTTTGCAAAAATTTATTGCATTTATTCCTAGGTAATTTATAGTTTTATGCTACTTTAAATGGTATGTGTTTCTATGGTTATGTTAACTGCTGGGTGCCAGTATATAGCAATACAATTGATTTGTGTATATTGATTTTCATAGCATGCAAAATTATCATTGTAATTTGTACATTGACTCTATAAATTCAGTTGAATGTCAAAAACAGTTTCTTCTCCTCAAGTCATTACACCTTTTTTTTTTTTCTTTACCAAATTGACATGGCAAGGATTTCCACTTCAATGTTATTAAGATGTTAACCTTGAAATCTTCTTAATCTTAAAGGAGATACTTTCTATGTTAATCATGAAGGATAATGTTTGCCCTATGCATCTGGAAGCTAACTTATTTTTTAGGTTAAGGTAGTTTTCTTCTATTATTAGTTTATGAATCATGAATGTATGTTCAATTTTATAAAAATTATTATTTTTAAGATTTTATTATTTTTCAGAGAGAAGGAAAGGGATAGAGGCAGAGAGGGAGAGGAACATCAATGTATGGTTGCCTTTCACCTGCCTCCAGCTAAGGGCCTGGCTGGAGACCTTACCTGCAACTTCGTTATGTGCCCTGGCTGGGAATCGAACCAGCGCCCTTTGGGTTTGCAGGCTGGCACATTATCCACTATGCCACCAGCCAGGGCCAAAAATTATTTTTATGTACTATCAAGATGATCATATTTTTTCTTCCTCTATTTGTCATTTGGAGAATTATAGGAAATAAGGTTTCTAATATTAGAATCATTAGACCCACCTGGAAATCCTAGAATGAATCCAATTTGGTCAGAATAAATTCAAGGTTTTATACAGTCTTGATTTGATTAAATTTTTTAGAATTTTTGCATCTGTGGTTATAATGCGATGATCTGTCATTTTTCATTTTTTAATATCGCTGTCCAGTGGTGGTACTTGGTTAGATTCACCTCATATCAATCATATGTATACCATTAGAAACTAAATTCATCATTAACTTTAAACAGATAATACTTTTTATATATGAAGAATAGAGGATTAATTCAGATAAAAGACAGTCAAAAACTGAAGAAAGAAAAATATAGGACTTTCTTAAAAGCCATTAATGAAAAATTTTTAATGGAAAATCAAAATTGTAAAGATATAAATTACTCAGATAGTTTAATAGACTCACTGCAATCCCAATCAAAATACAACAGAATTTTTTGTGTGAGATTTGATAAGTTGATTTTAAGGAAATGCAAAGACCCAACATGTTCTTTAAAAAGTTGATAGGATTTGCTTTATCAAATATTAAAACTTATTATGAACCTATAATAGTATTATGGGTTAATTATTATAGTCTACTTGTAGACTAATGCAAAAGAACAGATGTCAGAACAGACTCATGCATAGATACTTGACATATGACAGAATAACATTGTAGATCAGAGGGAAAAACTACCAATTTGTCAAAAAATGGTGCTGGGTCTCTATAGGGAAAAAATGAAATTGAGCTTTTCTCTCCAATGTACATAAAAACTAGTTCTATGGGTCAAATGGTATTTATTGCCAGAATACAAGGATGGTTCAATATCCACAAACTAATTAACATCATGATATACCACACAAACAAAATGAAGGTTAAAAATCACATGGGGTAAAGACAATCTATTTAGTAAATGTTTTTTGGGGGGGAAAGCTGGACTGATACATGCAAAAGAATGAAACTGAATAACTTTCTTACATCATATACAAGAATAAACTCAACATGGATTAAAAACTTGAAATATAAGATCAGAAACCATAAAATTTTTAGAAGAAAACATAGGCAGTAAAATCTAATGTTGCTCTTAGTAATATTCTTTTTTGGATATGTCTCATTTGGTAAAAGAAATAAAAAATAAATATAAACAAATGGGACTACATCAAACTGAAGTTTTTGCACAGTGGAGAAAATCATTAAAAAAACAAAAAGACAACATACTGAATGGGGAAACATATTTGCCAAAGATATATCAAATAAGGGGTTAATATTAAAAATATATAAGAAAATCATATAATTTAACACCAAAAACTTGGATTAAAAATGGGCAGAGGACCTGAATAGACATTTTTCTAAAGAGAACATACTGATAACCAATTTACATATGAAAAGATGCTCAAAGTCACTAATGCAAACTAAGGCAGTTTCGATTTTGTTTTTGAGGACATGGCATACTGTTTTCCAAGGTGGCTCCACCAATCTGCATAGTGCATCAAGGTTCCCTTTACTCCACATCCCCACCAACACTTGTTGTTAATTGATTTATTGATGATAGCCATTCTGACAGGTTTGAGGTAATATCTCATTGTGGTTTTAATTTGAATTTCGCTGATGATTAGTGACATTAAGCATCTTTCCACATGTCTATTGCCTACCTTAAGTCCTCCTTGGAGAAGTGTTTGTTCATGTCCTTTGCTCATTTCTTAGTTTAATTGTTTTGTTTTAAGTTGTGTTAGTTCTTTAAAAATAGAATTGGATGTTAACCCCTTCTCAGATTCCACTTGTGGGAATATAGCCAAAAGTAGCCAAAACACTAATTCAAAAGGATATATGCACCCTATGTTCATTGCAGCATTATTTATAATAGCCAAGATGTGGTACCAGCCCAAGTGCCTATCAGTAAATGAGTGGATAAAAAACTGGTACATTTGCACAATGGAATACTACTCAACTGTTTAAAATAAGAAAATATTACTTTTTGCCACATCATGGATGAACCTGGAAAGTATTATGCTAAGTAAAATAATCCATTCTTAGAAAGACAAATACCATATGATTTCACTTACATGCAGAATCTAATGAACAAAACAAACAAGCCGAATAGAAATAGACTCATTGCTACAGACTGGCAGCTGTCAAAGGGGAGGGGGATTAGAGGGATAAGTGACAAAGATGAATGGGTTAAGAAAAAAAAAACTGACAATAGTATAGTGATTACCAGAGAAAACTGAGGGTGGAAGGAGGTAGAAAAGGGTAAAGGGAGGATAAATGGTGATGGAAGACTTGACTTTGGGTGGTAAACGCACAATACAATATATAGATAATGAATTATATAATTGCACACTTGAAACCTATATAATTTTATCAAGCAATGTCAATTTAAAAAAATTTTTAAAGAAAAATGCAAATTAAAACCATGATGAAATATCACCTCACTTCTATTGGAATGGATATGGTCAATAAATCAATAATCAACAAGTGTTAGCAAGAATGCGGAGAAAGAAAACCCTTGTGCACTGTCAGTGGGAATGCAGTCTGGTGCAGTGCTATGAAAATCAGTATCGAAGTCCCTCAAAAAATTAAAAATGGAATTGCCTATGGCCCGATGAGTCCACTTTCAGGTATTTATCCGAAGAAACCCAAAACACTAATTCAAAAAAGCATATGCACCCCTATATTTATTGCAGCATTATTTATAATAAATATGGAAGCAACCTAAATGTCCATCAATATATGAAAAGATAAAGCAAATGTGGTACATATATGCAGTAGAATATTACTTAACCATAAAAAATGAAATCTTGCCATTTGCAACACCATGAAGGGACCTGAAGGGTATTGAGCTAAGTGAAATAAGTCAAAGACAAACAAATATCCTATGATTTCACTTACATGTGGAATATTAAAAAATAAAACAATTATACAAAAAAGAAACAAACTCATAGATACAGAGAACAAACGAATGATTGCCAGATGAAAGGGGGCTTGGTAGGATGGGTGAAAAGGGGGAAGGGATTAAGGCAAACAAATTTCCGTGCTCTCTTTGGCAGTACATATACTAAAATTGGAACGATATAGGGAAGATTAGCATGGCCCCTACACAAGGGTGACGTGCAAATTTGTGAAGCATTCAATTTTTTTCCCAAATTGGAAAAAAGGAAGTAAAACTTATTATTGGCAGACAACATAATAGTACACATAGAAAACATTGAAGTGTCCTCATCTGCAAAACTGTGATAATGATGATAATAGAAGCTTGTAAAGAGGAAATATGATATCGTATGTAGAATGCTATGATAGTACATGGTATTCCATACAGTCAACTCATTGTTAAACTACTCAGCCCTATTAGTTACAAACACACTTTAAAGTTTGATCGCAACTGATATTGAAGAATTGTAAGAAATAGAATTGGATGAACAAATGAATGCAAAGGAATCTAAGATAAGGACTCTGGTTGGTATGCTCTCAAGGGTAAGGGGATGACCTAGAAAAGGAAGCAGACTAGTCTTTTGACTTCAGCTATCTAGACACAATCTCAGTTACTCTGTTGTGATTTTCTAAGCTTATTTGAGTGATTCAAAATCCAGTGAAAGACTTGACATTATGCTCACTGGCCCTACTAGGGGTGGAATCTTAGAAATGCTAGTTTGTGCCTTACAGACATAATGTTCTCTTTGTTTGAAGGTTTTGTTTTCTAACCAAGGAAATCATTAATTAAGCTGAATTCTCCCATCCCCCTCTATGATATTCTATACAGCAGCTGGTACTCATTTGGGACATGATATCAATTTTGCTTGGAATCCATGCTGATATAGAATTTGTTTATTGTCATGAACATGTTACAAAGTGGATTTTATTTTTTAAACCAATCACTAATCATTGAATTAGAAATTTTCTTCGTGAAGATAAAATTTTAAATCTACTTCTTAATCTCAGATGTCAAAAAAATCATTTTCTAATTCAATTAAGTGCTTAAAAAGTATTAAGTGTCTGGAATTCATAATAACATCAAGTTTTCTTTGATTAAATAAACTGATTTGTCATTTTCAAAAACCACTTTAGTTCACTGGGTTATTATACTTATTCCCTTAAATTGTCATTTAGCAAATAAACACTGAAGTAAAATGTCCAGCAAAGGGGAAAAAATGTGAAGAGATGCCCTAAGTGACGAAGACCTCACAGTGGTGGTGAAAACAGTTGAAGGAATCTGTTGACTGGCTTGGCTCTCAGCTAAATTTCCTCCAGGTCCACCTGTCAAATACCAAGAAAAGTCAGTGCATTTTGCAGAGGCTGACATCTCCAGCCCTCTCCTCTGACCTCTTTCTTCCCGACCTCTTGACCTAGCCTGCAGGAGCTGCTCTGAACAACTGTGCCCAACACCTGGGAGGGAATAAACTCTGCAGGGGCCAACAAGTCAGCATTCCACAAAGAACATTGCGGCTGGATAATTCAACAGATTCAGCTGTTATCCTTGCCGCACCCTGGATCTAGGCTTCCACCCAAAACTCCTCCATTCTTCACTATTGGAAATTGTAAGCCCAGGGCCCCAGATTTTCTTCTCATCCCTCCCCAGCCAACCCCCCCTCTTCTTCCCACCTCTGTATCTCCCCAACTGTGAGCCTCTCCAATTTCATGAGAAATAAACTTCCTTTGGTCTACAAATATTTCCTTGAGCATCCCCCCAACATTACTGACAAATGAGCTTATTAGCTTCCTTTCCAAACCTGTCATTCCATTAGGCAAAATCACCCCCTTAGTCACCAGGACACCAACCCTGAACATGACCTCCTCCCATTTGCGTCCCATATCCAGTCTGTTGCCATGTCTTGACAATTCTAACTCAAGTAGCTTTGTGCAATGAAGGGAGAACTAGATGGGCCTGTATTCAGTTATTAACTGTCCTGTTTTTAAAGACGTTTTTTATTATGGAAATTTTCAAACATACAGTTAAATACAGAATGTAGTACAGCAAATACTCCTTGTATCCATCACCAAATTCATCAGATCTTAACATTTTACATTATAGACCCAGCAATGTCTAAGGCACAGTACATGCAAAAAATTATTTTCTCAAGAGTACATGCATATGTTTATGAGCCTTCTTGAGTCCCAATCCTTTATTTCCCTATCTCCCTTTACACTCTGCTTCTTTGAATATGTAGATTGCTATCTGTATTAGTTGTCTCGCAATATTTTTCTTGCAGTATATCAATATTTTCTGTGGATGTACATCTTCCTATTTCCGTTTACTTTTTTCTCCCCATGCCATTCATTCTGACTTTGATTTAAAAATAACTATTTCATAAGCACTTACTGTGTGTCAGGCACTATTCTAGGCCCTTAGGGTATGTATCTGTCAACCCTTTTTCTCTATGTAGCTTTCTCCTTGCTGATACCTCTTGTTTTCTGACCATTTACCAATCTAAATTTCTTTCTGCTTTTCTTTTATTATCTCTCTTCTTATACCTCTTCCCATACTTCCCCTCACCTGATTACAGAAAAAAATGAAGGCATTATTTTATTCATTGCTTTTACACTAGAATGATTTGTTCTCCATGTGTTAATTTTTTAATTGATTAAAAAATAATTTCCTATTGAATAATGTTCAGATTTTTGTCAGTAGAACCAAGTCTTCAAAGAACCTGTTATTTTTCATCAAGTATCCTATATCCCAACTATACCTGAATATTCCCCATACTACAAATGTTCCCCCAGGCCTACAAGTTTACTTCTAGATTCCTTGTTATACAACCTGGATTTGTAAAGATTCTTTGGAGATGTGGCTGCCACATGTCCCCAGCATTGAGCACAATGCCTGGTGCATGGGACAAGCTCAGAGAAGAGTTCATTGTTTTGTTTTGTTTTGTTTTTTAACAATAAAAACCAAGTTACTCATTACTTAATAGAGCATGTTTTCTTTTAGCTAACAGGCCACCATGAACACGAATTCCTCTGCTTTAATAGATTGGCTGAGACAAAAAAGAGAAAAGATAAGAAGAATGGATAAGGAAGAACTCATGACAGTTTTCACTCTGAGGGAAAAAAAAAAAAAAAAAATGACAAACTCTGAGATAGTTCTTTAACCCCATGAGAAAGAACAATCAGAGGTGGTGCAGAAACAACTGCAAATAGTTTGCCTCCTTATTAATCCTTCAGGGAAAGCAAACCTGTTCCAAGTAGAAGACGTAACAGCTGCAATTCTACCAGCACATTCCACAACTCACAAGAAAATGGATGAGAATTCAAATCCTCTCTGATAACAGGAGGAAGAAGCTTCCAAAGAAAAATACCAGGAAAAGGGACTTGGAGAGTTTTCTCCCTTAGAAAACTAAAGAATTAAAAGCCAAATGGATCTGGGAGACCCCAACGAACCAGAGATTACAGAGAACAGAGAAGATGGCATCAAATGCCCTTGTGAAGGTTTACAAAGAAGGGCATGGCATTGCTGTTTCATCAAACAACCAGAAAGTTAAAAAGTACTCATCTCTTCTCTCTAAGTCCCACCCCGGACCAAGCTGGTTTATAATATCTTTAGTGAAGAGAGAATTTTTCAGTGAGAGATAAAGCCCTTTATGTCTTACTCCCTTAGGAACTTCATAATTAAGCTCCTTTAGAAAATGAGGGAGGGCTGTTTCAGAGATAAGCACTCTCAGCCAAGCAGTGCCCAGACTCTGAGAACAGTTGGATCCTCAGGTGGCTAAACAAAACCACACTCTGAAGAGGACAACAGATGGGAACACCCACATGCAATGCAATGAAATCAGCCCAGGGGGTGGTGGGAGGAGCTTTTTAGAAATTCAGATTTCTGGATTCCAACTCTTTCCTATTGAATCAAGGTTTACACACAGAGAAGTAGCTCAGCGTTGAATAACTAAGAAGTTTTTAAAAAACAAAACAAGATGGCAGCGTAGGCAAATATGACTTGTCTCTGCACAATCACATCAAAATTGCAATTAAAACATAGAACAACCATAGTCTGACAGCTATGGAATTAAAGAAACTACATTTATCAAGATGGGTAGGAGGGGTGCAGATGAGGAATGGGCTGGTTCTACACCCACATGTGGTGGATAAAATTTTGGGAATGGGAAGGGGGAGGAGGAGGCAAAGAAGGGGAGAAGTTTAGTCAAGGAACTAGCATGGAAGAACCATGGACATGGACAACAAGTGGGATTGACTTTGTGGGGGAGTAGGTGGGTGGGGAAGGGGACACAGGGGAGGAAAAAGAGGATGGATGTAATAAAACAATTTTAATAAATTTAATATAATTTTAAAAAACAATTAAATTAAAAATTTTTTTTTTAATTTGGGGAAGGATATCTCTCTCAGGAGTGAAGAGTCCCAGCCCTATACCAGGCCCCAGAGCCCAGAGTTCCAGCGCCAGGAGGATAAGTTCCCACAACTGGTTTCTGGCTGCAGAAACCAGTGGGGATTGAATTGGTGAAAGAAACTGCTGGAGACCCAAGCAGTTTCTCTTAAAGATCCAACACATGGACTCACTCACTTCGACTCACTCCCTCTGACTCCAGCAGTCGGGTAGCAGCTTGAAAGGCATCAATGGCACACAGGGAGGAACTGAAGTGTCAGGAATCAAGGTGAGCAGAGGCCATTATCTCTTTTCTAAATCTTCCCCCATTGGAGCCAATAAGCTGGTGTTATATCTGAGACTTCACCAACCTGGCTAACACTATTTGACCTGCCCTAGAGAACCCCAGAGATTCTGCCTCATCCAATTTATGGACCCACACAAGCTGGTTTTCCATATGATTGGCTGGTCTTGGCTCATGATTCACAACTTCCTAAATCCTCTCAAATAAGCAACAGTTGCCCCAGTGAGCTCCAGGCCCAGCAATAGCAGCAGCCAATTTAGATTCACAACTTGGCTTTGCTTAGGAATCTCCAAGCCCAGCACAAGTAGCAGCATCTCAGATTGCAGTATAGCTCTGGAACAGTTACCCTGGGCAAAACACAGGTGGGGGTTGACCTTGGCCTGCACCACCTAGGAAACCCCAGGGCCAGCTCCCCCTGGTGAACAGCTACAGGCCACATTGGAACACCACCATCCTGTCCCTGCACAGCTGATCCTCCATGGAGGAAGGAGGTGGGTGGTCAGTGGTCACAGCCAGTCCTTGCAGCTGACTGGCCTGGGAAAATCCCTCCCATTGATCTGCCAAAAGTAACCAAGGCTCAACTACAAGAGGAGGGTATACTCAGCCCACACTAAAGGCTCACCTTGAGCACCCAGCATGGGTGACTGTGCCACTGGACCCTACACAACACCCATTATATTGGCCCATACTACCAAGACAGAGAGTCAAAGCAGCTCTACCTAATACAAAGAAACAGAGGGAGGCTGACAGATTGAGGAGGCAAATAAATATGGTCCAAATGAAAGAACAGAACAAAACCCCAGAAAAAGAACTAAATGAAATGACGATAGCTAACTTATCAGATGCAGAGCTCAAAACAATGGTGATCAGGATGCTCAGAGAAATGATTATGTCCACAAAATAAAGGAAAAAGTGAAGGTTATACAAAGTGCAATATATATATACATATATATATATATATATATATATATATATATATATATATCTCCAACAGTCATGGGAAGGAAGCTGAAATTAAAATCAACAATTTGGAACGGAAGACATAAACATGCACCCAGAACAGAAAGAAGAATTGAAAAAAACAAGAAGAAGATTAAGAACCTCTGGGGCAACTTTAAATGTACCAACATCTGAATCAGAAGGATACCAGAAGGAGAACAGTAAGAGCAAGAATTGAAAACTAATGTGAAAAAATAATGAAGGAAAAGTTCCCTAATTTGGTGAAGGAAATAAACATATAAGTCTAGGAAGCACAGAGAGTACCAAACAAATGCGACCTAAAGAGGACCACACCAAGACACATCATAATTAAAATGCCAAAGGTTAAAGATATAAAAATAATCGTAAAAGTAGCAAAAGAAGAGAAGAGAGTTACCTACAAAGGGGTTCCCATAAGGCTATCAGCCAAGTGATAAAAAGCAAGGACAATACAACCAAGGTTACTTGATCCAGCAAAGCTATCATTTAGAATGGAAGGGCAGTTAAAGTACCTCCCAGACAAGGGAAAACTAAAGGAGTTCATCATCACTAAGCCATTATTATTTGAAATGTTAAAGGGACTTATTTAAGAAAAAGAAGATCAAAACTATGAATATTAAAAGGGCAACAAATTCACAACCAGCAACAACTGTATCTAAAGAAACATAAACAAACTAAGCAAACAACCAGAACAGGAACAGAATTTTAGGTATGGGGAGCGTTTGGAGGGTTATCAGCTGGGAGGGGGGTAGGGGAGGAAGGAGGAAATAATACAGGGATCAAGAAGCATAGTTGGAACAAAATAGACGGGGGATGTTAAGGATAGTAGAGGAAATCGTGGCACCAAAGAACTTACATGCAGGACCCTTGGACATGAACTAGGCAGGGACAGTTGCTAGAGGGAAGGGATGGGGGTACCAGGTAGAAGCAGGGCAAAGAGGAAAAATTGGGACAACTGTTAATAGTGTAAGAAATTAAAAAGAAGAAAACAAAACTACACTTTCCTCACTAGGCCTCAATCAAATCCAAATACTTCTCTGGTATCTTTCTTCTCCACTTGCATAAGACAGGAAGGTCAAAGGAACTTCAGTAAGTTTCCCTGATAATGAATACCATGAGTTAGAGAAGCAGAGGCCTAGAGGTCTGGGAACCACAGTGCCTGTAGCTGGCACAGCCTTAGGTGGCCAAACAGCAACCTGCCCTGTACCTGTGCTCTGGGGCCATCCCGCCTCGATCAGGAAACCTGCCTACAATTCAGAGCCTCTAAAGCTCGGCTCTTGCTTTGGTTTGTTACACTGGACTTTGTATTCTTGTATTTACCATGTTGTCCGATTTAGTTTTCCCTCAGTAGATTTATGCACTTTTGATATTACTATTTCATCATTCTAACACATCCCTCTTACCGAACTCTCATTTCTTACTAAATTGTCAAAAGAGTTCATAGTTCTTGCTTTTTAAAAATTTAGTAATAAAGCAATTGTAGTGAATGTTCATCATAGCAGCTAAGGGATGACTATTATTGCTCATTGTACACTTTTTTTAAACTTTCTATATGTTTGAAAATTTTCATAATAAAGCCCCAGGAAGAGGGATTCCAAAGATACAGGAAGGGATAGGGTGGAAAGTAAACTCCCTTCTCCTTTCACTTCAGTCTAATTCCCAAAAGATAATCCCCGTTAACAATTTCTTATCTGTTCTTCCAGAACTTGTCCATGCGTATGCAAGCACTTCTTTTTTCTGCCTGGTAGCGTATATCATATACAGAAGTACACAAAAGCAAGTCTGAATCTTGCTTTCTATAGTTAGCAACACATCAGGAATACCTTTTCAAATCAGGATGCAGAAGTCAGTCTCATTTTTCAGTTGCTGCATAAAATTTAGTGAATTTTATGAATATACATAACTTGAACAACATGGTACCATGTTGAGATATGTCCCCTGCACAGGTTGTCTATAGCTTGGTTATTTGCTTTGCCGACACATATCTAAGCCTATGCCTAATACTGCTATCTTTTTCAATTAATTGAGTGTGATTTAGGATAAAATCCTAAAAGCAAAAATGATGGGTCAAAATTTGTATTGAAATGTTTCAAGACATTGCAAAATTGACTGTTAAAAAGTTACAGTAATTTATATGTCCATAAAGAGTGTCTCGCCCTGGCTGGTGGCAAAGTAGATGCCAGCCTGAGAACCCAAATGTCACTGGTTCGATTCCCCAACCAGAGCACAGAACCAGGTTGCAAGCCAGGTCTCCAGCCAGTTCCATAGCTGGAGGCAGGTGAAAGGCAACTATACATTGATGTCTCTCTCCCTCTCTGCCTCTCTCCCTTCCCGTCTCTGAAAATAATAAATAAAATCTCTAAAAAAAAAAAAAAGTGTCTGTTTTCCTACATCCTCAAATATGCTTAATATTTTGAAGCATTTTAAACTTTACCAATCTTATAAGTGAAAAATAAGCCCTGATTTTAATTTTATTTAAGAAAATGAGTATTTTTTACATATTTGCCTTTTTTTTTTTCCAAAAATTGATGATTCATGTTCTTTACCTAAATTCTATTAGGGTTTTCAACATTTTCTTGCTGATTTAGTTAGAAGCTTTTTGGGCTTTAAGTAAATTAACCCATTTGCCATGCATGCTGTAAAAAGATATAGCCAATAAGTCTTTTGCCTCATCTTATGTGCCATATGTTTTGCATTGCAGAAATACCAGTAAGGTTTCACCATAAAAACAACTTTTCATGATTATACAAACAATAACTGACTAAACAAAAAACAAGTGATCAGTACAACGAACTGGAACAATACAGAATGCACAGTATGATCTCCCTTATGTGTGGAATCTAAAAACAAACAGAACAACAAAAACAAACAAACTCAAATCAACAGAGAACAGATTGTTTTTTAGAGGGGAGCACAACTGAGTGAAGGTGGTCAAAAGGTACAAATTTATAAGATAAATAAGAATAAGTTCTGGGTGTGCAATGTACAGATGGCGACTACAGTTATCAATACAGTCATATGCCACATAATGTCCTGGTCACCAACTTACTTTATCATGTTCACAGTGATGAAATTGCCTAAGGATTTCCCAGAATGTATCCCCATCGGTGAGTGGCAAATGTATTGTATATTTGATAGTTACTAAGAGAGTGTAGGTATGTACTATATATAATGTTTTACACATATCAACCTATATATGTGTTACATGTGATATATATCAACCTAAATGTTTAGTTCATCCATGCATTGAAATATCATGCATCAGTTTTTAAAATGTGTTATAGGTTTGTTATGTAAAGGAGCAGCTTACAAAATAATACATATTTACATCATGATTTGCAATTTACAAACAGCATCCTGCCATGTGACACTTCCTACAACTCTGAAATATGTCACTATCACCATTCTGTAGATGATACAATGAGAGTCAGGAACCAAGAAATTTTTCTAAGTACTTTCTTACACTGCCTGGGGGTGGGAGAAGGGGTGGCAGGAGAAGAATACATAATATTATTAAAGGGACTGATGTTTCTATAGTTATGAGTATTAAAAATCTTTAAAATTATGGCCCTGGCTGGTAGCACAGTGGATAAGGCGCTGGCCTGCGAACCCAAAGTTCGCAGGTTCGATTCCCCAGCCAGGGCACATAACCAGGTTGCAAACCAGATCTGCAGTCAGGTCTGTGGCTGCAGGCAGGTGAAACACAACCATACATTGATGAATCTCTCCCTCTCTGCCTCTCTCCCTTCCCCTCTTTCTAAAAATAATGAAATAAAATCTTAAAAAAAAAAAAAACGTAAAAAAATATCTTTGGAATTATAATTATAGTAGCATATATCCCCAAATTATACATTTGTTCTCAAAATTCAAATTCCCAGCATATTTCTAATGTACACATTTTATGCATATTTATTAAACACATTCAAAATCTAGCTTACACAAAATAAGTTCTCGGTAGGGACTACATCTGATGATGCATACCATAATGACACCATTCCCCATTATTTCTCGTAAACAGACTAATACACCAGGCAATCCTGACTTGGGACTGTTCCTAAATTAAATTGGAATTGCATTTTCTCCTTCTGTCAATTCAATTTTGCTTTCCACAGAAAGTCAAGCAGGAACACTTGCTGCTAAATGTCCCATTAGCATTCTCTGACCTTCTTCCCAGTTGGGCTGCAACTGGGAACCTGCTGCAGCCATTGAAATACACACACACACCCACACACACACACACACACACACAAATTTTGAAAAAGCCACTTACAATGTCTGGAGTGGTCCAAAATGCCAGGGAGCAGTCAGAGCGTACCAGGTAGAGGACAGAAGGAAAACAAGTCCCTGCTGGACGGTGCTAGAGAAGAAGGATCCTAAAGATCTGGAGTCACACAACCAGCTCCATGTGAAAACCAGGCACTTCTGGGAAAGCTGGTGACATAATACACATTTACAATTCTCTCCTCCGTAAAAAAATAAATAAATAATAAAATTTTTAAAAAACGTAATTTTAACAAGAAAGAAAGCAAGCAAGCAAGCAAGCACAATTAATGAACAAAAATAATCCAGGAAAAGGAAATGAAGGAAAAGTTCCAGCCTCATAGTGCAAACCTCAGCAACTATTGAATCCACGTAGCATTATTATTCTTAGAAGAATTGTGCATTGAGGTAGGATAAAGTGGAGGAAACTTAGGGGAAAACACTAATGGCCCCTAATTTGGGGAGACAGACATCTGGAGCTGGTAGATCTGGAAAAAATGAACACCCACTTAGAGCTACTGCCCACCCACACACCTTCTCCCCTCTGCGTAAAAACAACATCCTGAGCCCATGAGTACGGACAGGGACAGGCAGGAGAGTTTTCTCTGGCCAAGAGATGTTGGGAACAAAGAAGGCGGCAAGCCAACACCAGCACGTTGGGCCATACCACCCTGAAAGCGCCTGAGCTCCAAAGAAGACAACTTCCATTTCCAACCTATGTCTTCCTTGCTTGTGCCTTCCAGACTCCGTAAAAGGTAAAGACTCAATGTCCTTGATTCTCATCAGTAGGAGTGGCCGTGATACATTCATGGTCAAAGAAATGGAGACAGAAGTTTCTTGGTGCTGGCACTTTCTCTCCCCCTTTCTCCCGCCTGAAATAAATACAAGTGCAGGAGGTACAGCAGACAGAGCTGAAAATGGAAGGAACATGCACTTGGTGGCATCAAGTCACCCACTGATACTGGACTGGCCACCCCTGAATTTCCTGTTTAAGCTATAGTAGAAGAGCTACTGGTTACCTGAAACTGAACACAGTTCTAGCACAACGACATACCTCCAGGAGCCAAACCAATACCGGGATAGCAGTACCAGGAAAGGGCAGATGATGAAGCAGGGAACTCTTGCAATAATGACTTAGATATGATCAGACACTAGACAGAACGATAACAGAGGGGGTGGAATAAAGGAGAGAGACTTAAGGGATTCCTGGAAAAACTGGCCAACTTTCTTCTTCTTGCCCCAACCCTCGTCAAAATGGGAAAAGGAACATAAAAATGGGAGAAAACCTGCATCCATGCTAAAAATAAAAAATAAAAATAAAAAAAATGATGTATTTGTATGGCTTCTGAATGATCCTGAACAAAACTAGATGGAAAGATAACACCTAAGAGACAACACTTCACCATCTTCTAACGAGGAAAACAAAGAAGTAGGCAACATCGTGGCAGAATCCTCCTAACCCTCATCCGTGGGGAGGAGCAGCAGCACTGGATGAAAGGGAAACACACCTTAGAACTGTATTTGCAGCTCTGGGCCAACACAAGCCAAAAGCAGCTGTTTCAGGAGATCCCAGGCGCCATGCTGTTCTCCAACCAAGCCAGGAGCAGGCTGCCTGGTAAAACTTCTCCGGAACAGCAGCACTTCTCCCCAGTGAGGCCAGCCTTCTTTTTGAAGCACTGGATGGCAGAACAAGAATGGAGGTCAGACACAGCCATGCCAATGCAGAGCTATGCACAGATAGTTAGCATCTAGCACAGCAGTTTCAAGAAAGAAGATAAATAAGCACTGAACTCCTACTGTGTGATACGCTACCCTCCTGCTCCCTCTCTACTCATCTTCAGTGTCTGGTAATGTAATATTATTATTACTATGATTTAGTATAGTAATCAGATGTATAGGGAGGAGATCCAAGGGTAATTCGGCCACCCTCCTTGTGGTTAAACAGGTAAACACCAAAGGCAGACAGACCTCTCTTTAATGAAGAAGATTTAAACAGAAGAAAAAAGGAGCCTATGAAAATATCCTGCAGATGAATCACATGCATTTGAAAAAGATTCATAACAGGAAGAAAAACTTCTGGTAAATATCTTGGTGCTTTCCACAAATTTGAGAAGACTCGTTAAATTACAGACACAACTTAGAGGCTGAGAAATAAGCAGAACTTTTCAAATATAACTGCATTGGATACAGAAATGGGGGTGGGGGGGGACAGTATAATAAGAGGCCAAATTTTGTTAGAAGTGGTCAAGACCAGAATATACAATACAGAATATCAAATTAGTGATACGAAGACAAATATTGAACATTTTCTCAGAGTCCAGAGAAAATGATCAAGAAGATGAAATGTCAAAAAAGGTGACCAATACAAATCACTCTTCTCACCTATTCAACATATGGTATGGCTAAAAAAACAAATAGAACAAAAGTAGTCTTCAGAGATAATAGAAAAATGTTTTTCTGACTCTGACTTTACAAACTCAGGCAAACCTACTGAAGAGATACCGCCACTTACCAATTTTAACCTCATGGATAAGAAAAAGAATCCTGCAAGTATTCAAAGGGGAAATGTGGAATCATTATTACTGGCCAAAAATCCCCCAAATGTAAGAAAAAAAAAAAAAACTCAATTAGATCAAGCAAAAAAAATAATAAAATAAAGGGTTTTTTTAATTATTATCTTTATAATCTGAGAGGTTCTGGGAAATCCAGGATAAATTTGGTTTCAGACTCAGCTGATTTCTCTTCAGGGCTGTCTCTCTTTCCAGCTCTCAGTTCCGTGTGACTCTGCTTGCCTTCATATTTATATTCTATTTTTCTAACTCTACCTCTCCCAATACCTTTATCTATATGTATCTACCTATCTATATATCTATCCAGAAAGGTAGGCAGGCAGATAGATAGATGATAGATACAGAGCTACCAGTAACCCCAGATTCACATTACTGAGCTACCAAACCTAGCAGAAATGATCATTTCTCCTAACTCCTTAGATCAATTCCAGGGGCATTCTGCTTGGCCCTGGTTGAGTCAGGATCTCATCTGAGAAGCAATCACTGTCTCTAGTGATTGTGACTCTGATTGATCAGCCTGCATATGCAGAGAGTGGGGAGGGGTGGGGGGAGAGGCCTGCAGGGCATCGATATTAACCAGCTCAACAGAACCATGTGGATTTTCCCAAAGGAACGGTAAGAACTGGAAAAGAAAAACACTAATCCCACAGCCCACTAGATACAAAGAAAGAAAACTCAGTCTGGCCCCAGAGGCTCCTCCATTGTAAAAGGGCTACATGGCAATGTTTTTTGTTTTTTATTTGGGGGGTAAACACAATAAAAAGAAGCCTGAATCTAGGAATCCTGACTTGTGAAAGTGACAGAACACATTCTCAGGTAGACAAGAACCCAAAACTGATCTTCCCTGAAATAAATGACTCAAAGAAGAATTCTAACCAACTAAGGGATAAGAAAACTAAAGACTTAAGCTAATGAATAATAAACATAGGTTTAAACCCAGGAAAATTTAACCAAAGCCTCACTTTTTTCCACAATTATACATTTTGGTTGCAAGAAAGAAGGTCCACAGCAAGGCCCAAGAACAGGCACTGGACAAGTAAGAGAGAGAGCAGGCTGCATAGGAGATTGGAACGAAGAGTGAGTTATTAGAAGACAAGATTTAAGAGATGGGTAGGTTTGGTGTGATGATGAGGCAAAGGTGTAGCCCTGGAAGTGGGTGACTGAGAGTCATTTGCATTTAAAATGTCAAAGTATTCAGAGGGACTGAGCCAAGGATCAGTCACAAAAACAGAGGTCGTCATGGGTGACATCAGTGATCTGTAGTTAAAAGATGGTTTAATTGGACATGGGGGAAGGGTGGCTCCTCAATGAGTCTCATTTCCATTAAGGCAACAGGTGGAAGAATCCTTCAGAAAAGAGACTGAAGATAACAGAGTCTGTTTACTAAGGAATCAATGCTCCAGAGGACCCACCAGGAAGGCTGAAGTAGGGGAGAGGAGTAGCACAGACTTTGGTCAAACAAGAGAACTAGACACCATCATCAGAATGCAAAAAAGTATGGGAAGAGAAAAATGACAAGAAGGGTTTCTCTTTTGAAGGGTGGCCACAGTCAGGGGGGATGTGTGGCCTGGGAGGGCTAGAACTCTGCTGACAGCACGCAGCTGCTGAGGTCAGCAGGTCCGTCTCCTGTTCCTTTCGCAGATGTCACCTGCAACACGAGATTGCCAGCCTAGGATGAAGCAGCCCATTCTATCCAACACGGCAACATGGCATCCTCTTGTTCTCCTGTCCTAACACAGTTTCCGTCTCAGAATCAGGGGCCACTTCTACCATCAGCCTTGGCGCTTATCCTCGCTCCTGCCAATCACAGTCTCCATTTTTCCAGAGGAAGCCTCGTGCTGACTGACGGTGTTCTCCCGTGGGGATCAGGCAGACAGCCTCGAGGGTCTGCCCTGGCTTCTGCAGCAGCCCCGGGGCTCGGAATGCCGGGAGTTTGCTGCTGTGCCAGAGGGTTCTCGTTCACGTTCAAGTTCACTTTCATCCGTGGAGTTCATTCAGAGGTGATGTAGCTCACACAGCCTGCTTTGTTTAACTGCAGATTCTCTTACTGCATTTCATTTTATTAAGACTAAAACGTCCTAAGATAAAACTTCCATTGATGGGGGCAGAGTAGAGGGGGAAAACGAAATGAATGTAATATAACAACAATAAAATTTAACATAAAATTTAAAAAGTAAAACTGCCATTGACACAGCACCATTTCAAAGCAGATGATTTTTTAGGCTGTGATGAGTAAAGCCCAATTAGAAAATCCCAAAGGGTCGTAAGCACCAACCACCTATCATTTAAAGTAGCAAAATCTAGGGTGCCTATAATCAAAAGGGCAGGTAATAACTAGCTTTGGCAAGGAGACAGAGAAATTAGAACCTCTACACATTGCTGGTGGGAATGCAAAGTGATGCAGAAAGTTAAACATAGAGTTACTGCCCTGGCTGGTGTGGCTTAGTGAATTAAGTGTCAGCCTGTGAACCGAAAGGTCACCAGTCCTATTCCCAGTCAGGGCGCATGCCTGGGTGGCCGGCCAGGTCCCCAGTTGGGGGCAGTCAAGAGACAACAGATTGATGTATCTCTCGCACATTGATGTTTCTCTCTCTCTCTTTCTCCTTCTCTTTCCCTCTCTCTAAAATTAAGTATAATCTTTTTAAACAATTAAAAAAATAAACATAGAGTTACTACATGAGCCAGCAATTCCACTCCTAGATATATCCCCAAGAGAAACTCGTACACGAATATTCATAGCAGCATTATTCATAATAACCAACTAATGAACAGATAAGTAAAATGTGAGATACACCCACAAAACGGAATATTATTTGACGATAAGAAGTAATGAAGCATTGGCACATGCAGCCACATGAATGAACCTTGAAAATATGATACTAAATGAGAGAAAGTAGACACAAAAGACCACTTGCTGTGAGATTCCATTTACATGAAATTTCCCAAAAAGGCAAATTTCCAAAATAAGCAAATCATATATATTGTCTGTTAAGTGGGTGAATCTCGCTCTGTCCATGAATGCTTTAGACTTTGAGCCTTGAAATCATCAAGTCTGTGGTTTTCCTGCCTTTTAAAATGTTTCGGAAATTCTTCTTTAGCATGCCTCCAGAGACCAGGATAAAATACTAGCTTTATCTGAAGTGGCCAGGAAAAGCTTAGGTTAAGCCCAAGGACAGCAGAACCTCTCTGTCAAGAACTCCACAAAGGTCAGTAAAACGAGGCTTTTGTTTCAATATTTTCCAGTCAAGGGGGTTTGGGAAGTTGAGATGTCATTTTATTTTTAAAGGCTTCAAGGTTTAGAGAGGAAGCGAGACCAGCCTGGCACTCTGCAAAGAAATTTTTTTTTAAAAAAACCTATCGGTTCTGAAGGAGAGTTGAGTTCAGTAGGAAAGAAAAGACAATTGTCCTCTTGTATTCAAAGCGGCCGCACAGGAAGCACACTCAGGGGTCACTTCTCACTCTCTTCTGCCTGATCAGCTTTCAAAGGAGAGAAAAAATGGAAAGGTTGCAAAAATCATGTCCCAGAACTTGCTGGATGCCCTTACCCATCTGATGATGGCTTGCTTGCATATTCCTGACTCTGTATAATCAAGATACTAGACTTTCTGCTATATTTGCTGCAGTT
Organism: Noctilio leporinus; assembly: GCA_004026585.1. NCBI lineage: Eukaryota > Metazoa > Chordata > Mammalia > Chiroptera > Noctilionidae > Noctilio > Noctilio leporinus. Next base: position 124,139 of record PVIW01000889.1, on the reverse strand, counting down.
TGCCCCATCATTGTTTAGTTACAAGGCCTTTAGAATTACTTCTTAAAATTGTATTAATATTTACCTAGTCAAAAAAATGTTCATTTGTGATAGCTTTACTTTTTCCTGAGCTTAGAGAGTCATCCTTACTTCCAGTCAACCTATGTCTTGATACATAGTCACTCCATTTTCTTGTGTGGCTTATTTATACTCAGTGGTTTCACTTGTTATTACTCCTGCTAACATTTATCTTATTTTTGGTAGGCATGAATCTAATTTCTCAAGTTACCAACTATCAGTAAATGTCATATTTTAAATATTTTTCATTACAAAAGAAATGCTCATAAACACTGAAAGCAAACAAAGTATATGAAAAAAAGATTGCTAACATTTCTCCTCTCCTCTTTCATTCCCATCCTCCTGAGGCAAATACTGTTAACAACAAAGTACTGTTTTGTATATCTCCATGAGAAATGATATATAAATATATTCATACACAAATATACATATGGCTTTATTTTTGTTTTTGTAAAAGCAGTTACACATACTCAAATCTAGCAAAAAAGATGCCCAAAAATTCACACTAAAAAGATTTAAGGAGCTGTTGCCTCTTGTTGCAACTTAACTCATTCTCATCCTCACTAAGATCACCAATGAGCTCCCAACTTGGCAAACCCACCAGCCACTTTTCAACATTTATCTCTTTTTAGCATCTCCTCTGCAGTACTTTCCAACCTTCACCCCACCTTCTTGTTACAGTTCCTTTAACTCTTTCCACATCATCGCTTCCAATGCTCCTTGTTCCTTCACTTTCCTTTGTTGCTTCTTCTTCCTTTCTGCTGAATGTTTTTCAGTCTCTTCCCTCTCACTTTACAATCTCACTGACATGTTTAATCATTACTCAGGACCTTTAAGATAACACAAAATTTGTATTTCCACCCTGATCTCGCTGTTACCAACAGCCAATTGAGGATCTCGGTTGAATGCCTCACATGTCTCAAACTCTAGGTTTCTCCCACGAATCTTTCTTTAGTTGTCATCCTCTATCACAACGGACAGTCTTTCCATCCATGCTGCTACAATAACCAGAAACCGGCAAGTATTTTTGTCACTTAGAAAATGCTTCATACCAAGTACCACTGACTTTTACTATTGCCCTCTCTAATATGTTTCACTGCCCAAGGCCTACTTCAATTCTTTTTCATTCATTATCTGAATTATTGCAGATTATTCTGTTTCCAGTTTCTCACATCTCCAAGTAATCCTCTCTGACACCATAAGAGTAAACTTTCTAAAATAGTAAATCTCATCATGTTAGTCCTCTCAACAAGATTCTCAGTGAGCCCCTGGCCTATGGAACAATACTCAAACCCCTTCATGAAATACGATATGGTTCCCATGTGATTTCACTTATATGTGGAATCTAAGAATCAAACTGAACTAAACAAGGAAAATAGAGACAAATTCATACAGAGTAAGATGACACCTATGGGGAGTGAGGAGGGTAAGGGGTGGAAGGATTGTGCACAAAGGAAAAAGGATTCATGGACATGGGCAATGGTGTGGTGATTGCTGGGGAGAAGGGGTAGATGGGGATTAAGTAGTAATGGAAAAGAATATAATAAAAAATTAAATGTTTAAAAAATACAAGATGGTTTCAATTAGCTCTTTAAACTAATATCCAATTATTCCATTTGTGCAAACTGTTCTTGTGTAAAAACCTATTCCCAGTTCAAAGTTATTATGTCCATGTTCAACATCTTTGTCTTATTCTACCCAGAAAAAATTAATAGGAATAGCTAACATTTATTGAGCTATGATATATGGGTCTAGCCTTTTACTCTTTTACTCTTCCTAAAAATCCCTATAAGGTAAACACTGTCATTATCCCTATGTTACAGTCAAGAAAACTTGACATTTTTAGAACAGAATCCCAATTTGCTCATAAAGTAATAACTTATTTATCCTTCATTGGGGTGCAGCTCAAATTTTACCTCCTTCCTCCCTAGCCTTCCCAGCAGAATTCAAAACATTCTAGGTGTATGACAAATGTTTGCTTAGTGAAATAAAGACAGAGTAACTAGAAGGCAACGTGTTAATTCTTGCATGGAATTAAGAGTAAAATATCCTTTCTTTGATTACTCCCACATGAAAATAGGGTGGGAATGGGAGCAGGGGATGGGGCAGGATAAAAGTCAAAGGGGAAAATATTAAGACAACTTTAATAAAATAAATAAGAATAAAATTAATTTTTTTGAAAAAGAGTGAGCTATCTAGACATTTGGGCTACCTGGAGCTTTTTCTCATGTATTTGCTGCTTGAATTGTTTCTCATTTTTGCTTGCCATTTTAGTCCATAGTGCTATTTGTAATAGCTTGTCAACTCACATAAGTGCCTCAAGAACCAGAGACAACTGGGGTCCCTTCATGTTCATTGCCCCCTGAGAAAAAGATTAGCAACATCATATTTTTACATTTTTCCCCATCTTTAATACATAAGTGACCAGTACTATCATGTTGCTCTAAATGCTTTCTATGAAGATGAAGAGTATGGCTATATGGAAATGCACAGCTATCATCACAGAAGAATGAGACCATCACAGCCCTTTACCTTAAACTTGAGGAAGAACCCTGGCTGGTGGCTCAGTGGATAAGGTGCCAACCTGCAAACCTAAAAGTTGCTGGTTCGATTCCCAGCCAGGTTGCAAGCCAGGGCACATAGCCAGGTTGCAAGCCAAGCCTCTAGCCAGGTCTGTAGCTGAAGGCAGGTGAAAGGCAACCATACATTGATGTCTCTCTTCCTCTGCCTCTCTCCCTTTCCCTCTCTCTAAAGATAATAAATAAAATCTTAATAAAAAACTTGGGGAAGAGAATCCCTGGTGTTTTCTGACCATGTCTTCTCACTGAGCAAGGCTTTCCTGGAGTCAAGGGTACATGCTCACCCACAGTCAGCATATACCCCAGAACTCCCTGCCAAAATGACTCTGCACCCCTTTCCAGAAGGTCCCCCAGAGCAGATCTCTTTCCTGGCCCTGCCTCCCAAGAGCAGACCACACTAATGATGAGAACTCTCCTGGGTCCAAGCAATAGCCATGAGAGGCCCATTGGCGGGGGTATGGATGGTGCTCATGCCCACAGGCTGGGGGATCAGACACAAGCGCATGTGTTCCCGTGCTGTACTGGACAGAGCCAGAGTGAGAAGAGCAAGGGAGCCAAAGTATGGACTGGACCGAAGATCTTGCCATGTTGCCATGTTCAGGGGTGGAACTTGACCCGTAAGTCACTCTTTTTTTTTAAGATCTTATTTATTTATGTTTAGAGAGAGGGGAAGGGAGAGGGAAAAAGAGGGAGAGAAGCATCCATGTGTGATCGGTTGCCTCTCCCACACCCCTAATTGGGGACCCAGCCTGCAACCCAGGCATGTGCCCTGACTGGGAATCAGACCAGCAACCTATTGGTTCGCAGGCCGGCACTCAATCCACTGAGCCGCATCAGCCAGGGCATAGGGCTGTAAGTCATTCCAATGCTCTCTTAGTCAAGGTAGGTGGACAGAGATAGTTTATGTAACTGTGTTGGCCTGAAGTGTAAATTTTAAGTATTTAGACATCACAGTATGGGGGCACTCATTTGTATCTTTGCACTACCTCCATCAATTTGAGGAGGAGCCTGCCCTCAGCTTACAGAGAGCTGGTAAGTGGTAGAGCCAATTCCTTGGTGGCACTCAACACAAAAAGCTGGGGAAGGCAGGGTCAGGAGTCAGCAGGCATGAATCAAAAGTCATGAGTCTCTGCAAACCTGCAGAACACCCAGGAATTAGGTCTTGCATCAGACAGAAGAAAAATATATAATTCAGAGGGTAGAGCTAAGTTCGGAGTCTGAAACTCCTAGAGAAGGCATGAGGAAATGGCCATGGAGAGAGTACTAAGAAAGAAGCCTGGGCCAGTGTCCAGCAGGATATACACCAAGCAGGAAGGGGTAGGCAAGAAGCCAGCTCCACACCGGGAGTCGGAGACACTTCCCTCTCTGGCTCTGGGGGTGCCGTTTGGGATGCTAACCATGTGAGCACAATGCTGCAGCTCTGGGGGAGGCCAGCAGCAGCGTGTCCATATTTCCACAAGTACAGGAGGATCCCTACAAGTGACAGCCATGCCAGTTATTCTTCCTGAGCTGTTGAACACTGACAGCCAGGGCCCCTGGTATAAGACTCTGCCAGTCAAGCCTCCAGGCCCATGGGCCTGGAAAAATGTCATGCCAAGAACAAGTAATTTCCATAAGACCATTGCCAAATCCTCAAAGTTCTTCAGTATAAGAGGAGGCCCCACTGGGTCAGAGCGAATTTATTTAGTATGCTGTCTAGCCTATTTCATATCCCAAGAGAGAGGAAGCAGAGTTCATCCTTTCTAAGTAATGCTCAGTGTCAAGAGTATGACATAGATGATTCAGTGTCCTACTCAGACTGGATTCAGGAAATTTTCAAAGCAGAATATGTATGGTAACAAAAATCCCTGGAACAACCTCTCAGCCATTTCCCACATGTTGCAGAACATATGTTAGTGAAGCTTGGTTGGGTTAAGAGACTGATTCTGCAATCAGACAAATCTAGCTCCCTGATGGCAAGCAGCAGAAACTAACTTACGCAAAGACGATGATGATGATGATGATGCAACATTATGGGAAAGCTCTGAACCAAAAGGAAGGCTGGCAAATTGGACTCGGAAAAGACAAAAACAGACAGACACATCAGGGGATTTTATTTCAAAAAAATCTTCAGGAAACCAGCAGGATGGATGAGTTTCAATGATTCTCAGTGCTTTTTTTTTTTCCCCCTCTCTTTATACAGGATTCAAACTTCAATGGAGAGAAAAGCCCTCAATTGGCCTAGTCAATTAACGAGGCATATGACCAGCCTTGACTAGGGAAAACAGGATACCTTTACTAACAGCCCTAAAGAGCTCTACCAAACAGGAAAAAAAAAAAAAAAAAAAAAAATGCTTCCCAAAAATTAGCAAAGGAAGGTGCTATGGATACAAGGCAGTCAAAAATTAATAAAGGTCATGGCAGCTACTTATTATCTGTGTGAACTTAAGCAAATCACTTACTGCTATAGACTGAACATGAGTATGTTGGAACTTAATACCCAATAGGATGGGATTTGGGGGTGGGGCTTTGGGAGGTGATTAGGTCCTAAGGGTGGAACCCTCATGAATGGCACTAGTACCCTTTTAAAAGAGACCCAGAGAGCTCACCCAAAGAAGCCCCTCCCCCATTCTGCCATGTGAGGACACAGTGAGAAGACAGCTGTCTGTAAACCAGGAAGCAGCCCTTCACCAGATGTCACATCTGCCAGAGCCTTAATCTTGGACTTCCAGCCTCTAGAACTGTGAGATACAAATTTCTGTTGGACTTGAGCCACCCTGTCCATGGTATTCAGTTACAGCTGAATACCCACCCTCTTAGACTTTCTGCTGAAATGTGACTTCATAGGTCAGGGATCTTTGTCTAGTTTACTCATTGATATATCCAATTTGCCTCAAATAAAACCTGACAGGTGGAAGATGTTTTATAAATACTTTTTGAAAGAATGAATCTCAAGATTCAGTTCCCAAATTGGAAACTCAGATGCCTCGTAGATGTATGTGAAAGGTCTACTACCATGGTGTAACAATGAGTGCTCAAAAAATTCTGATTATAGTTATTGTTTTTATTAGGGTAAATAATGCTACAATTATTTACTACAAACAAAATAGAAAAACTCCACTGTTAAACAGCAGCTTCCTCTGTGAAATTACTACATAAAACAATAGTTATTCATTATTAGTTCAACAAAGCTCTTTACAAAATTCCAAAACAAAGTAGATAATTTGACCAGTGATGCAATAATATGAAAGGAAATGGATAAGTGAATTTTTAAACGCTAACATGTCCTCAGGGGAGCCTGGCAGCCTAAGATGGCACCAATGTGTCATTAGCAACCTGATGATATCCTTTTCTGACATTCTCAGCCAATTTCATTCCCCGAACCCTATCACAAGTAGTCCAACAATACAGGGTGAGGCAAAATAGGTTTACAGTTGTTCACGTGCAAAAATAATAGAATAAATATACAACTAAAAAATAATAACTCAAGAATTAACTCTGGTTTGCCTATTCACAACTGTAAACCTCCTTTTGCCCACCCTATAGTCATCGGTCTCTGAGAACCTCTATTACAATACAGCCCATTTCTGCTTCCCTACTCCCAGACTCTGACCTTTTACTTCTCTTTCAAAATTAGAAGCCATTAAACCTAGAGGAGAAAGAGAAAAGGAAACCTGGGCAAACAGATCCATGACATTCACCCACCTGTTCCCCTCTTTCTTCCTGTTTCAGTGGAGAGAAGTTTTTCTCTTCCTTCCCGAAGGTCTTAATCCACCTCCGCCTTTTCAGCTTTTCCTTCTCTCTAACTACAAAGCAGCTCACCATTCCCTTTCCTAAAACTGTTCTTCGAACCTTTACCTCCTTTAATCACTGAACATCTACTTTCTGCCTTCACTTTCGTTGACAAACAGCAAGCTCCCTACACTCCGGGTCTCCCCTTCACACTCACTCTATTGCAGCTGTTGAGACAAAGCCCAGGAGACTTGCCAATCGCTGGACCCAGGGGTCACCTGCTGAATCATTTCTCACCTCGAATTTTGTGCAGCAGATGCCTCCGTGGTTCCCACCCTGGATCCCTCGGAAGTAGCTGACCACTAAATCCTACATGTTCTCTCCAGTTCGCTCTCAGCAAACACATACTGAGCACCGATCAGGCATGACCCTGGGTACCAGGAAACAAAAGCGAATACGACCTACATGTGACTAAATGATGGAATAGTAGAAAGACAGTGGTGGAAAAACTGATAAAATCTGAAGGAAGCCTGCCATTACAGTAATGTAATAACTTCATTTTCCTAATTTAAAGAAATATATACATAGTGATATAAACTCTTAACATTATGGGAAGCTAGGTAAAGGATTTATGGGAATTCTCTATAATATCTTTGCAACTTTTCCATAAATCTCAAACTATTCCAAAATCAATAGCTTTCAAAAGGGAAGAAAGGAAGTTTCCCCGCCCTCATCATTCTGAAAATGGCCCACGGTAGACGAGGTAAATGGTAGAAAAATCTATGAACCACAGAATCTTTCATCAAGAGGCAATACAGAAGCCGGTCTGCTCTGTCTCAGCTTCTTTCCCGCTCATGAGCAGCAGGGTCAGGATGCTACCATGCGCCGTGTGGTAAGCATTTTACAAGAATGGAATGGAGGCCTATCCAAGAGTGAATTTTCACACATTCCTAGTCATAAATGTTGAGGCTTTGGGAGGCCTCAAATTGATAGACGCCAACTCCAGCTAAATTACTCCACTTTCTAAGAAGTTGCGTTTAAATATATTACCTACATACTTTCTTTGTTCTTCTCAAGGCAAATAATTTAAAAGTTTCAGGGAGTAGAAGACCCAACAGAGGTCATTTTTCAGGCTGCTTCTTGTCTGGCTGCCAGTGTTCCTGGAAATGGCATTTTTAATGAGCATTTTTTTTTCTTCCAGAGGAGACTTTGATGTGGTTGCAAATTGCTTTTCCTCTCAAGTGTAGGCAGGGCACCAATTAACCCACACAGAGCACCCTTGCTGTCCTCCCCTCTTGGAGTTTATTACACTTACTATGCAAGTATATAAACCCCATCATCTCACCTCCCGTTCCGCTTCCCTCCTGCGGACTCAAAGCAATTCCTCCTCTCTCTCTTGGTCTTTTAAGTGTGTGCCTTGTTCCACAAATGAACATATGATAGCAAGTGAGGTGGAAAGAGGAAAAAAAGTAAGATAGGAGAGTTGCTAGCCCGACCAGGTGATGGTGCTGGTTTTAGTCACTTGAAGATACATTTATACAGAGCCTAAAGCATGACAGACGTAAAGGTACGAAGATGAATAAATTAGATATGGATCTAAGGACTGGCAGTTTAAGTGGTGGAAACTGTCACCTACCTAACTGCAGAACAAGGAAGAAATCCAGGAAGGCTAGAATTATTCCCCTAAAATAATTAAATGTAAGTGACAATTACACTGAAAAATCGTGTTCATACAAAAGGGCACTGCTCTTGATTAAGTGGGAATTATGGAACCCTGTACATTTAAGACCCTTCCAATCTGGTGGTTGGAAAAAGAACTATGAAAGTTGAATAAAAGTAATTTAAATGTGAAAGTCGGAGGCATGAGGCCAAACTGAGCAAGGCCTCCAGTTGCCAATATTCTCTTCTCTCCTACTGCTCGGGAGTGTTGGCTCAGGCTCTCTCTTTTTGTTCTGCTCCACTTAGGGTCTCGAAAAAATGAAGGAAAAAAAAAAAAAGACTCTCATTTAAAAGTCCATTCCTTTGTCACATGGCAACACAGCTACAAGAGAGGTTGGTAAGTAGAGTTCTAGCTGAGCAGCCAGCCACTAGCCCTTCCAAAGCTCCTTTAATTCACAGGAAGGCCAGGAAGGTGGATATCTGGAGAGAATTAGCAGCTTGCAGCTTCCTTACCTTCAACTCAGGCCCCATTTCTGCTCTAGGTCTATACAACATGTATGGCAAACATTGCTGGTTGTCCTCCACCATCCAGTCTCCCCTTATTCCTTTAATAATAAAACATCCCTGGCTCAGTGGATAGGTGCTGGCCTGCAAACCCAAAGGTCACTGGTTCGATGCCCAGCCAGGGCACATAACCAGGTTGCAAACCAAGTCTCCAGCCAGGTCTGTAGCTGGAGGCAGGTGAAAGGCAACCATACATTAATGTTTCTCTCCCTCTCTGCCTCTCTCCCTTCCCTTCTCTCTGAAAATAATGAATAAAAAATTTTTAAATAATAATAATAATAATAAAACAGAATTTTAACTGACACATAACTGCCCACGTTAAGACTTTGTAGCCCTCTTCACATCTGGGCATGGCCTTTTAAAGATAGGTCAATGGTCCTGACTGGTGTGGCTCAGTGGATTGAGCACCAGCCTGCGAACCAAAGGGTGGCTGGTTCAATTCCCAGCCAGGGCACATGCCTGAGTTGTGGGCCAGGTCTCCAGCTGGGGGTGTGTGAGAGGCAACCCATGTATGTTTCTTTCACACATTGATGCTTCCCTCCCTCCCTCTCTTCCTTCCTTCCTTTCCCTCTCTCTAAAATTAAATAAAGAAAACTTTTTAAAAGTAAAAATAAAGATAGGTCAATGGGTATGAGTAGAATGGCTGTATGTTTACAGAATGATGAGTTTAGCTCTCGAATCATGCCTGGAAGAGAAAGTGAGTGCACAGTATGTGTGCACCATACGGGCCAGAGCCATCTTAGAGCTTAACATGGAAACCACATGTTGAAAATGACAGAACAAAATGAAAGAAGGAGCCTTAGGTCTCCAAAAGTTCTGAGTTCACTGAAGCCCCAGTTGTGAAGTTTAAAGGAGAGAAAAATAAACTTGATCTTTTTTTTAAGCAACTGGGCTTGGAGGTCTCTATCATAGCAACCTAAACTAGAGTCCTAAAGCAAGGTCCTTACCTCTCCAATGCCTCTCCATGTACGTGACCACACAGACATCACTGAATGTCATCCTCAACTCCTTTCTTTTCCTCACCGCCAATGCCGGAACTGTCAATATCTATAAATTTCACCTCCTAAATACTCTTAAATCTGTCTTTGTTGTCCACCCCAGGTGATAATGCCTATATCCATCTTCTCTTGCTTAGGCATCTTCCTAGCTGCTCTCCATGCCTCTAGCTTGGCCTAATGTCAACCTGTCCTTCTAAGGAACAAAAAGTATCACAACTCCCCCTGCTTGAGACTCCTCATTCTCAAGAATAGCAAATCTAAGCTCTTTAGCAAGACATTCAAAGCTCTTTATGACTTCTGTTCACCTAAATGATCTCTCCTAACAATACCATGCCCTTTTATAGCTCTGTGCTTTTGTGTATAATGTTTCCTCTGCATACAGTTTGCTTGTGCTCCTTTGTCTTCTGGGGAAGACTTAGGTCAAATATCACCTTCCCTCTGACATCTTCCCTGGAATTGGTTTCTCCAATGTGATGTTGTTCCTTTTATACATGATTCTAATTTTATATTTATCACATTGCATAATAAATTTGTATGTCACTTGCAAGTGACATTATATATAGAAAAACTTTTTTTAAAAATCTGTTAGAATTAATAAACCAATTCAGGAAAGTTTCAGGATACAGCAATATACAAAATCAATATATAAAAATCAGGGGGAAATCAGTAGCATTTCTACATGCTAATAACAAACCATCAGAAATAGAAATTAAGAAAACTATGCCTCTTACAATAATATGAAAAATATAAAACAATTAGGAATAAAATTAACCAAGAAAGCACTGAAAACTATTAAACATTGCTTAAACTAAAGAAAACACAAATAAATAAAGATGTATTTCATGATGATGTATTATGAATTAATATTATTAAAATGTCTATATTATTCAAAATAATCTACAGATTCAATGCAAATGCTATCAAAATTACAATGACATTTTTTTCAAAGAAATACAAAAAACAATTCTAAAATTTACATGGAACCACAATAACCTCAAATAGCCAAAGCAATCCAGGGAGAGAACAGCAAACTTCCTGATTTCAAACTATACTACAAAGCTGTAGTAATTAAAATAATATGGTACTGGCATAAATATAGATACACAGATTAATGGAACAGAATAAGGAGCCCATAAATAAATCCATTCATGTATAGTCAATTAATTTATGCCAAAGGAGCCAAGAATTCCAATGAGAAAAATACAGTCTCTTCAATAAATGGTACTGGGAAAACTGGATATCCACACACAAAAGGATGACCTCTCTTCCACCACATGCGAAAACAAACTCAAAATGGATTAAAGACTTCAACATAAGATCTGAAACTGTAAATCTCCTAGGAGGAAGGAGATTTGGTCTTGGCAATGAATTTTTTAATTTGATACCAAAAACAAAGACAACAAATAGAAAAATAAACAAGTAGAATTACGTCAAATGAAAAGGCTGAATAGCAAAGGAAACAATCAATAAAAGAAAAGGAAACCTATGGAAAGGGAGAAAATACTGCAAATCAGATACCCAATAAAGTTAATAATACCCAAAATATACTAGGAACTTATACAACTCAATATCATAAATAAACAAATAAACACCCAATTTAAAAATGGGCAAAGGACCTGAACAGACATTTTCCAAAGGAGACATACTGCTATAATACAAATAGCCAACAGGTACATGAAAATGTGCTCAATGTCACCAACCATCGGAAAAATGCAAACCCAACCAACCACAATTAGATATCACCTTATACCTGTTAAGATATCTAGCATTGACAAGATAAGAGAAAACAAATGCTTGTGAGGATGTGGAGAAAAGGGGACTCTTGTACACTGTTGGTGAGAACGCAAACTGGTACAGTCACTATGGAAAACAGTGACTTAAGAAATTCAAATTCAAAGTAGAACAACTGTATGATTCCTACAATCCTACTTCTGGATATATATCCAAAGAAAATGAAAACAGAATCTCAAAGAGACAGCTACACACTCACATTTATTGTAGCATGATTCACAACAGCCAAGGCATGGAAACAACCTAAGTGTGTTTTGACAAATGAATGGATAAAGAAAATATGATAGATGGATAAATAGATGGATAGATGATAGATGGATAGATAAATAGATAGATAGATAGATAATAAATAGGGAAGGAGGATGGGAAGGAGGGACAAGGAAAGAACATAATTCAGCCTTTAAAAAGAAGAAAATCCTGCCGCTTGTCACAACATAAATGAACTTGGAGGGTATGGTGCTAAGTAAAATAAGTCAGACAGAAAGACAAATACTGCATGATATCACTTATATGTGAAATCTAAAAAGAAAAACAAAAAGCCAAATTCATGGAAACAAAGAGTAGAATGCTGGTTGCCAGAAGGTAGAATGGTCAGGTAAGTACAGAGAAGCTGGTAAAATACTAAAGTTATGCCAAGGCACGTCTAAGGGTTGTAACAACCTCAACAGAGAAAGTGGGTTGTGACACGTAGGAATCCAGGCTGAGCCCCAGGGTATCTGAGAAGAAAGGCCCATAGGATGCTCACCTTGAACTTAACTGAGATTCCTGAAAGGAGCCTTAAAAACAGTATACCCAGTGAAAATCATCCTGTAAACTACCAAAAGACTTAACAAAAAATCACTATTTTACATAATAATATAGTCCCTTCAAAGCTTGCCATATGCCATATAGATAACCCCCAAAAGCTTGTGTGAAAAGTGGCAGAGTGCTGGTGGTGTTGCTGTAGAATGTGCTAATATAGATGGGGTTGGGCATGACTGAATGTTTGGCCAATCCACGGCTATTTACTCTAAAAAGTGAGAAGCTACTTTGTTAAAAACCCACCCTAAGAAAAGGAAACATGTAGCACCCGTGCGTAGGCCAAGCACACTGGGTAAGGACAGAAGGAAGGGGCCATCTTTGCTATAGCACGGTGTGTATGCTACTCAGTTTTTATTCCAGCACCATCCTTTCCCCTAAGGATCTGTACTGGAGTCCCATGGACAGTAAATGATCAGCGTAGAAGGGCTAGGACTAAAACTCTCTTAGGACTGAGTGACTAGGTACAGTTGTTCTTTCAAGAATTTAAAGGACCAGTCAAAGCACATGTATGAATGACCCACGGACATGGACAACTGTGCAGATTGACTGTGGGAGTAGGGGATGGGCTGGGCGGAGGAGGACAAAAGGGAGAAAATTGGGACAACTGTAATAGAATAACGATTTTTTTAAATCCTAAAAATAAATAAATAAATGCTTTGAATAGACTTAATTAAAGCAAGCTTCCTTTAATAATGCTTTCGATTAGATGTAAAGGCAGCTAACTATAGAACACTTTTTAAGCTGTAAAAAAAAACATCTAAAATTCTATGCTCAAATTTCTTCGCAAGTGTCTAAAGAGTTATTTACCTACTAATGAAAATGCCACTAGAAACATTAGATAAAGCATTATGGAGAATTATGACAGAAATAATAACTAATTGGAAGACCAATACGCAAAGCAAAGGTCTTGGCCCTGCATTAAAAGGTTGCTGTATGAGTGTACATTTACATTAAATTAAAATCAAATGTTTAAGATTATACATATAAAAGAATTTAATGTAATGTGTAATGAAGTGTGATCCAAAGGAATGGGAGAGGGAGGCAAATGGTATTTTCTATAAGCAGCAAGCTAACTTTAGGAATAGGAAATGAGGACTTGAAAAACAAGCCAGACCAGTCTTCTCTTAGAATAGAGAAGAAGGAGCATTTTCAAAACTGTACTTACCATAGCAGGCATTTAGTTTTTATGTTTTATTTTTTCTTTCTCCTTAAACATTTATCATTAGCAATTTTTCATGTCTCACAGTTTTCATGGTTTTTTACTGGCTTCATTGTACCTGTTGAATATTTGTTGAACATAATATTTGTTGAAATAGCCCTATGATGTAAACATTTAGGTTGTCTTTAATATTGTATGAAACATATCTAGTCAGCAGGTTTTTCCTGGCTCAAAGAATTATAAATTCTCAGAAGGAGTTGCATATTGAGTCAAAGTGAAAAAACAATTTAGATACTTAATATGTATATATCTAATCAAACCAGCTTTTTAAATTTTACCTTTTTTCCTGAAAAAATAAACTCTTACCAAAAAAACCATCATTTTCATTACTTCCTCTTCAAATTTAGGGTATTGTCGTTTGAAAATTTTCATGTTCTAGTTGACTATTTTCCTTCTTTTCTTTGCAATTTCATTAAATGGGAATTGGTATCTTATTGTTCCCTTTTCTTTCACTTTCGATGGAGATTTTTTCCACATTTATTTAACTTCATCATCTTTCTAAATTGTTTTTTCCATTTTCTCTACCAATTAAAAGTCTAGCAAATTGTCATAGGTTTTAGATAACTCCAAATTCAATATTAAGGCTTTGTGCCTAACTACAAAAAAAATCTTATGCAGGTTATAAATGAATGTAAACTGATATCTATATAAACAATGCATATGTAACACTTTTCATAATCTTACACTCTTTAATTGGACAGAAAGGCTTCTGTTATTAATATAACCAATTGCCAAGGCTTACTAATATAATGCAGGCTATCTCTGGAAAAGATGGCAAATTACATAAGAATCTTTCTAAAAATTACATAACAACCTGAATGTAGACACATAAAAGTACACATTCCAAGATCTGTCCCCTTTTTACTTGTTTGTGAGTGACAGTTTTCCAGGAAAAATCCAACCATGTTATCACTTAGAAGTTCTCTTTTAGAGTTCCTTTTGTTTTCAATGAAATTGTGTTGGGTTGTGAGTTTAGCAATGAGCAGATAAATTCACACTGTATTCAGTTCATCCTGAGCATAAGTTCAAGTGTTTGGGATGTGGTGAGATAAAATATTCTTTGAAACATGAGAATTTGAGGACTGTACAAGATGATCTAGACCATGCATGTGTATTAATGTTACACACTTGAACTATATAGTCATCTTCTTACATTCATTTAGGTAAGAACCTAAAGGAGCTTATTCCTCTCACCTATTAAACACTGCTATCTCCATAACAAGAAAAAAAAGGAAAAGAAAGAAAGGCATTTGTGCCTCTAAACAGGGGCCTCCAAACACATGTCAATTCTAGAAAGTCCAGAAAGTGAGTATCAAGGGACCTTGATTTTTTTATTCTTTAAGTCAATAATGCACAATGGTTAGAAATGTTTACTGACATATTAATGAAAGTCAGCCTGCATAACTTTAATTGGATACTGGAAGTCATTCTTTGTGTTGCCAACAAAAACATATGGACAGCATCATTTCAACAAAAAAAAAAGAGGTAATGAAACTTTTCTTGAATAAACTGCTTAAGAAAAAATGGTAACACTTGAAAATAGAATAAGCTCTCAGAATACACACCATGTGACATTTAAATTTATAAAAAGAAACACACAAAATAAAAGAAATGGGAGTAAACCAGTAACCATTCATAACACATATATCTAAAGAGTGCCAGCTCCTTACCTAGCAACTATCTGATCATCGGGCTTCTCAGGACATGGCCCAGGGCAAGGAAAGAGCATTCTGGCCATCTGCCTCATTTGAGGTTTATTCATCGCAGTGACAGAGAACTCAAAACTAAAAGATAAGCAACACTTGTAAGCACACTGTGAGAATCTGGACACCATGAACCAAATAGCTTAACAATTGCTTAATCACTGGATTCATCAAATAAAACTCCAGTGTCAAAAAGATTCTCAAGACTTTCATTCTCAGGGCTAAGGAACATTTTTCTCATTCCAGTAAATGAACTTCTGACATATGTCCACAGCTGTATGGCCATAATTAAAATCAGGAGTTAGGCAATTCAATTTGAGCGGATAATCTACCATTAATCAATCAAAAACTAGGTACTCAAAAAAAACCCTAATTTTGTATAGCATTTTAGGATAGGTTGAATAAAAACTGGTACTGACACCCCTAGCCACCCTTGTGTGCCAACCCATCACTCTTTCATAGGATGAGCGTTTCATATTGTTTTCCTTGTTGTCCACCATCAGCAAAGCCTCTGACTCTGTTCCTCCCTTAAATCCCTGCTCTGCCAGTAGCATCAATTTGTGGTAGATTCATTTCTGAACCACTGAAAAACTCATTCCAACTCTAGCCTCCAATATCAGGAACACTGACTGACCTCATTTTGCCTGCACCTGTCTTTATGGCCTTGAGGGAGTTATGACACCTTCTGAGGTTTCATTTCCTTGTTAACGTGAAGGATAGGACTAGGTAAGTCTAAGACCCCTTCTAACTATCATGTTCCCATTCTAGGACTCATAGCTACATTCAAGTGGTTTCCAATCTTCAAGTACTTGCACTACTTGCACCTTTGAATTTGATCTTCATAGAGCACTCCGAGGTAGGGAAGGTAAGCAGGACTAGCCCCACTTAAAATGGGGAAGGGGGACTCAGCACTAAATAACTTTGTTGAAGCCATATCACTTGTTGGTGTGAAAGTCTTCTGAGTCCTAACGCACTGATTTTTTCACTCCACTGTGCTATGCCATGGTAGACAGTTAAGATGAATGGAAGCTCCCATGGACATGCTTGGGGAACAAGGAGGATCAGGACTGGGTTCTCATTTGTCTCATTGCCATCAGCTGGCCTTTTCTTAATATATGTCTGAATGAGATGTGCTGGTAGAATTCAGAGGAGGGTTGAAATAAGAAGTGAAGAATAAGGCACTGGCCTGCAAACCCAAAGGTTACTGGTTCGATTCCTAGCCAGGGCACACAACCAGGTTGCAAACCAAGTCTCCAGCCAGGTCTGTAGCTGGAGGCAGGTGAAAGGCAACCATACATTAATGTTTCTCTCCCTCTCTGCCTCTCTCCCTACAACTCTCTCTAAAAATGAAAAATAAAATCTTTAAAAAAATAAAGAAAGAAATGAAGAGCTTCAGGCAAAGGGTGAGAAAGTAAAAGAGAAAAGGGAGAAATAGAGGAGCTACCATATTCACTATGGGATGAAACTTGAAAGAAGAAAGATGCTTTAAGAGGTATTTTTTTAAATTCAACAAATATATTTATCTTTGAAGTGTGATTATTTTTTAATATATCTTATTGATTTTGCTGTTGCAGTTGTACCAGTTTTTCCCCCTTTTACCCCCTCCACCGAGTACCCCCCAGTCCCTCCAGCAACATCCCCCTTAGTTCATGTCCATGTGTCACGCATGTAAGTTGTTTGGCTTCTCCATTTCCTTTATTTTTCTTTTTAGAAAGAGGGGAAGGGAGAGAGGCAGAGAGGGAGAGAGACATCAATGTATGGTTGCCTTTCACCTGCCTCCAGCCACGGACCTGACTGGAGACCTGGTTCGCAACCTGGTTATGTGCCCTGGCTGGGGAATCGAACCTTCGACCTTTGGGTTTGCAGGCCCGTTATTTTTCTTAACATCCCTCTGTCTATTCTGTAGCCACCAATGTGTACTTCTTTGTTTTTCTTTCATACCCAGGCAATTCACCATTTTAATTATTGCCTTCTTTCAGCCTCTCAAGTCATATTGATACAAAATTTTCCTTTTCATTATTGCAAAATGCTTATGTTTAAAGAATCACTTTTTAGAGTAATATCAATTGCAACATTATCAAACAAATATACAAATACATTTAAACACATACTATTTTTATAAATATTTAAAGTACATACTGGATTTTGAAGAATTAATACAAAAAATTTAAATATGTCAATAGCTTGTATAATTTTACATGTTAAGTAATATTTAGATATATTGTAGTAAACTAAGCATTTTTCTTTTTCTTTCTTTTCTTTAAAACTTATTTTACACCAGATATTTCTTAAAAGTACCAACTTCTAGATCCTGCTGCCCAGAGTTTAGGCACCAAGTTCTAGGTGGGGCCATACCAGAAAAGGCTACCGAAAACCATCACAGGCTGCCGTGAGGTTCTGCCAAAGGGTGTGAACCCATTGCTGCTGAACTGGTCCCCCTGGGTACCCAGGGCCCCCTGGGAAGACAGTGGCAGGGTTCTCACCTGAGTTTCTCATGATGGCATTATCGGAGAAACCCTGGTTCTTCTCACCAAGGCAGTAAAGAATTACAGACCATTGAGCCTGTAAGGGTGCATGCAAAATTTATTCATGAACGGGACAGAAGAGCAAGGGTGGCCAAAGGCCAGGGGTGACAAGCTTGCCCTAGTGTGGCCAGAGGCCAGGGGTCAGAGGCCCAAGGCCCGAAGGCCAAGGGCACCAAGAGAGGGCACCAGTCCTTTGTTCTGAGGACTTACGTAGTTGGGATGAGAAAGAGGAAGTTACTTACTGAAGGGGCGGTGCTGGTTTTCCAGGACTTAGGGGCAGGGATACCCAAAGATGTTAATGGGCTTCTTCCTTTTGGCACTATGGACCCTTTCCTGACTTCAGGGCCTTGGGGTGCCTTTCTGGCTTTGGGATGTAAACAATCTCGAAAGGTTCTTCTTCCCTTTCTTCCCAGATAGTGGAAACAATACATAGAATTCCAAGGATTTTTCTCCTCCCTGGCTAACAGCGTTTCTTCTGATATAGAAACACCTGGCAGTATTACCAGACCAGGCCCAGGACTGCTAGGTTAGTGGGTGAGGTGAGTCTTCCTCCACCTCTAGCCTCCTGTAACAAAGGGGCAGCTGCACTCCCCTCCTAATGATGCAGCCTGAGGGCAGGTGGCCTGGCTGGCTTCCCAGCCTTCCCAGCGCTCTTTCAGGAGAAAAGTCAGATCTTTCAAAGAGAGAAGCCACCATCTCAGTGCCGATCCCAGCCCCACTCACCCATTGTGTCCCCTGCATCAGTCAAGCTGGGAGCACTGGAGTGCAGCCAGGATCCTTTTGAAAAAAGTTTTCCACGCCTCAAAGGCAAACCTGAGTCACACAGGTAGCCCGACTTCTTCAAGGAACTGACACTTTACCAGCCCGTAAACTGACCCACTCATGACCTCAGAGCTCACCTGCAAGCCATATTTCATTTTAGTTAAGCACTTCTTCGTGGTAGCTGGCTAATTTTTGTGAAAGTCATTTACATCCACTTCCTCTGATTAGGTCATTCGCCCCTCCCTTAAGTCCTTTTAGGCAGTTACTAATCCATTGTTTTCTCTTAGGACCTAATCTAATTCCTTCAGCTTTCCTACTCTTCGGTATCCTGATATCTTGAAATAGTGAAGCTTCCTAAAGAGACTAAGTTTTAACCTCAGATGTGACATCAAAAGAGAAGTTTTCAGAAATGTCTGAAACAGTAAGCTTCTTCCTTTAAATGAATTCTAAATGTAGAAACTTTGGTGTATAAAACTGGAGCCTTGGCCGGGTAGTTTAGTTGATTACAGAATTATTATCCTGATATAACTAAGTTGTGGGTTCGATTCCTGGTCAGAGCACATACAAGAATCAAACAATGAATACATAAACAAGTGGAACAATAAATTGATGTTTCTCTCTCTAAAGTCAATTAATTAAATTAAAGAAAAAAAAAGGAAA
The DNA here is from genome assembly GCA_004026585.1 of Noctilio leporinus. NCBI lineage: Eukaryota > Metazoa > Chordata > Mammalia > Chiroptera > Noctilionidae > Noctilio > Noctilio leporinus. Next base: position 105,110 of record PVIW01000889.1, on the reverse strand, counting down.
AGTGGAGCAGCTCTGTCTTCAGGGATGAGATAACCCAGGTACATGGGCTTGTCCTCATTCCTCACCCCAAAGGCTGCCCAGAATGGCCTTCCCCATAATATAGGAATCTGTAAACCACATTTTAAAAACACATATGCTAACAGAATCTGAATTCTTTAAATAATTCTACCCTGATTTGTACACCGTGTCATGCTTAAATAAATCTAAATATTATAATTAACAAATAAATCAATGAAAAATAACTGCAACAAAGAAAGCTACCCATAAGCATGAAAACTCAGAGTTAAAATAGACTTTCAAAAATAATAAAATGACTTTTTAAGAATTAGAAAAAATTTTGGTAATTAGTTGCCTGGTGCTCCCAACTATACAAAAAGATATAACTTTTGTAAAACAGAAATAACAAGATTTGATGAAAGATACAGTTAAATGGGAAAAAGAGATGTGAAAAAAAAAATAACCTAGAAAGAAAGCACAAGAGAGTCCAATACTTCATAACAAAATTACAATCTCCATTGGAGGAGGTAAAGAGCAGGATGACACTTAATAAAACTGAAACAATGATACTGAAGATAAATTTGAGAAGTAATCACTGCACAGAGAGGAAATGAAAACAAAAATTTTATGACAGAAAAAAATTATTATTTTTAAGAATAGGAAATAAGTACCCAACTAATTATTACAATGTTTTGAAGAAGTCAGAAATACTAGGATTCCCCCCACTCCCCCTGAAAAAGGAAGGAAGAAAAAAAAATTCTGGGTTAAATTAAATGAGTTCTGAGCCTATTTTAAAAAGGGAGTGGGGGGCACAGTTCATTATGTTCCAGAAAATATTATTGAACTAAGAGCCATTCCTAGACACAAAAGGGAAGTCATTTTAATTATATAAAGAAAAATACTACAAGATGTAAAAATAAGAAAAGCTTACTTAGAAAGTTTGCCTCAGGCAAATATAAATATCAAAAGAAAATGGAAGCATATCTATAAGATTTTAGGAGAAAAATATGATAAAACAAAATCTTAAACTTAGTCAACTTTTCTTTCACCAAAAGAAAAAAAAAAAAAGGCAAAATAATCTTCTTATGCAAGGATACAGCAAGAACACCACAAATATACCCTTGATAAAACTGTCCTAAAGTACACTGTAGCACCAAAGCAATTGAAAGGAGATTAAAGAAAGCAAAAGTTAAATTATAAAGGCACTAGTGTCAGTGTAGGAAATAATTCAGCATGGTAAATAACAGTAAAACATATTGCAGAAGGAAATGCAAATCTTTTTATGAATGAACTAACCCTCAACACAGGCCTCAAAGAATTTACTTACAAATACACGGACACAATTTCAAGGAATATGAATGGTGTATAGTCAAAACATCACAAAATATACAAGGAAAGAAGGTACCATCAGAAAAAGCCTGCAGTAATAATAGTTAGCAAAATCATATCTACAAAAATTTCAGGCTTTGGGATTATTAGACAGTAAATATGGAAAAGTATGTTGGACAAAAATATCTGAAGATACAAAGAAGTGTTTCAAACATTATACAAGGGAACTAAAAAACAAGAGCAAGCCCTGGCTGGTGGCACAGTGGATAAGGCACCAGCCTGCAAACCCAAAGGTCACTGGTTCGATTCCCCAGCCAGGGCACATAACCAGGTTGCAAGCCAGGTCTCCAGCCAGTCTGTGGCTGGAAGCAGGTGAAAGGCAACCATACATTGATGTCTCTCTCCCTCTCTGCCTCTCTCCCCTCCCCCTCCCCAAAAATAATAAATAAAATCTTAAAAAAAAAAACAAAACAAGAGCAAGACACTATAACAATGCTATAAGCTGATTGCCAGTGTCCCCCAAAATCTGTATGTTGAAATGTAATCCCTAATGTGATGGTATTTGGAAGGGGAACATCTGGAAGATGGTTAGTTTATGAAAGTAGAGCCCTACCGTATGAGTTTAGTACCCTCCCAAAAAAGACCCAAGAGAGCTCCCTTGCTTGACCCTTCCGCATTTGAGGACAACAAAAAGATGATTGTCTGTGAACCAGGAAGCCAGCACTCACCAGGCACTGGACCTGCTGAGTATCTTGATCTTGAACTTCCAGCCTCCAGAACTGTGAGAATTAAATGTCTGTTGCTCAAGCTCCCCAGTCTATGGTATTCTTGTTACAGCAGCCCTCATTAAATTTGAAAAGCACCAAATTGTGTTTCTAGAAACAAAAAAATAATAATAAAATCATTGAAATTAAGCAAACTACATGGAGGAGTTAACCAGAGATTAGATAGAGATAAAGGTACAAGCGCCCTGGCTGATGGCACAGTGAATAAGGCGCTGAACTGTGAACCCAAAGGTTGCTGGTTGGATTTTCAGCCAGGGCACACATAACCAGGTCTCCAGCCAGGTCTCCAGCCAGGTCCATAGCTGGAGGCAGGTGAAAGGTAACCATACATTGATGCATCCATCCCTTTCTTCCTCCCTCCCTGCCCATCTCCCTGAAAACAATGAATAAAATCTTTAAAAAAAAAAGAAAAAAGAAAATGGAAGATAAATTAAAAGTCTAACGTAAGTCTATCTAGACAAATAGAATGGGAAAGAGGCAATGTCTGAAGACATAATAACTAGTGGTTCCCCCAGAACAGATAAAAGAAACCAATACTCAGATTCAGGAAATCCAGTGAATCCCAAAAAGATAAATAATAAGAAACCCATACCTAGATTCATCATAGTGAAATGTCAGAATACTGAGACCCAGGAGACTTCTTCAAACAGCAGGAAGAGAGAAAAGACAAATTAATGTCAAAGGCGTAACAATGTTAACTGATGTCCTAACAGCAAAAATGGAAGCCAGAAATAGTGAAATAATATCCTCAACATGATGAGAAAATAATTCAACCTAGCATAGTGTACCCAGTGTACAAAGACTTTAAGAGCAAGTGTAAAAGGAACCTTTTCAAACAAAACAAAAATTTAAAACTTGCCTCCATTAGACCACCCTTAAATGAAACTTTAAAACAGAATTGTTCATTAGAAATATGATGAGTGATGTGTAAATTGAAATATTCTAGTAGCTGCATTCTGAAAAGCAAAGAGCAAGTGAAACTAATTTTAATAATAGGTTATTTAATACAGTATACTCAAAAATGATCATTTTATCATGTCATCATTGATGAGATATCATTTTTTTGTGCTAAGTCTCTGAAACTGGCTTGCATTTTACACTAACAGCAAATCTCAATTCAGACTAGTAGTAGTTGAGGTGCTCTCTAGCCACATGAGTAATGGTTGGCCTATTGGCCGTAGTGCTGAAAGATACTCTTCAGGCAGAAGAAAAATGATGGCAGATGGAAGGGCCAAGATGCAGTAAGGAATGACAAGCAAAACACGTGGTCAATATGCAGCTAAAACAATTGTTCCAAAGAAACACTGACTACATAAAACAATACTGATTATATTGATATCATAAACCAGAAGGTAGGGGGAGGCTTGATCAGATTCTGTTTAAATAGGTTTGGGCAAGAATACTTCATGAGGGTGTTTGTACACTTCATATTCCATCCCGGTAAAAGGAGCAAAGCATCTAGTTCATGATATCAAGGGGGGATCAAGGTAAAATAGCTAAATCTCTCTATCACAAAGTCCTGTGTCTGCCACTTTTTTTTAACCAAAAACCAACCTGTGGGGTGAGACCTTGGCAGAAGGAACAAGAGTAAGATTTTTCTGTTGCGTAGCTCTTGACTAAGCTAATACCTGATCGTAATGCTTTATCAATTAACAATCCTTTTTTCAAAATGAATCAGAGCCACTATGTTTTTTGAATGTTTGAAAATCATCTACTCGGAATTAATGAATAATCCAGGCCGCAAACCCCTGTTGGTATTTGACCCAGATCAAGTTGAAGCTTGAAGCTCATCTACCACTTCTTTGTACCTACCCCACCTTCCCTATGCGTTTGCTTCTGTGGGCTCACGGCTGCCCTCGGTCACAGATGCCACTTTGCCTGCCCACGCAGTGAGCTAGAAGTATCTGAGAGTTTGGGTCCCTTTAACTCAGGTTAGGTAGCTCTTGGCCAATGAATGACTTATGAAAGGCCAGCCCCCTTGCTTCAAGTTGGGACAAGTTCTGAGCTATCATTTATTCTCCAAAACTATCTTGTGCAATATACCTGAGGCTAGAACTTTGCCAAGAATTGTACCCTGGCTTGGATTTCATTGATCTGGTTCTCCTGCTCACTTACCCTATTTCTCCTGGGAGCAGCAGTTCCCTCGTAAATCATTTGGACATAAACCCTTTATCCAATGTTGGTTTATGAAGAACTTAACCCAAAGAAATGCCTAATTTTGAAGGTCACAATATATCCAGAATGTGTATGACAAATATAATATTCTATACACTCAAGCAAAACAAAACATGAACAGGAATCCTTTCCACTTTCATTTAAAATGATCAGATTTTATTAGTTATACACTGTAAATAATTTGTCATGAGCGGTCTAAAGCAGATCCATGGGTGGCATAGCCCAGTCGGGGTACAACGCCCTAAGTCACACTCACACATACACTATTGGCATTATTTAAAACTCAGCTGTGCATCGCTTTTCTAGATGTGTAAAACCTCTTTGGCCCTGGAATACCCACAAATCGTTCACCATTTCTCAAGACTGAATGTGGCGTTTATTGTTTTAGAGACAATGGGTCTAGTGTTGGGCCCTCAGACTACTGTTTCAAAGGGAATCTTTGTCTGTTTAACATGAAAAAAAGAAAAAGAAAACTATATTTTCTGGGAAAAGAGCAATCCAGCAACCTTCACTCAAAGAAACCAATCCTGACAGTCTTAAGTTACAGCTGTTGAATAAAGTCCTAGGTAGCCATCTAGTAATACAATACAAGCCAGAGACCTCTGAGAGGGACTGAGGAGAAACCAGCTAAGAGAACTAGCCTGCTGGCTTTCTTTAACCATTTTTAGTCACTGAGAAATTTTTTCACAACTATGGAAATGGTTTCAAGCCCATTTCTACAATAACTTTTCATAAACCAAAATGCCCATCAGTAACATTGTTTAACTATCTACAAATATAATACTTGATGATCTGAAGTTTGGCAAGGGATGTAGAGGGAAATCTCCATGTTGGGATCTACTGGTTTATGAGAAATATGTTGGAAATTATATGCTGAGGTTCATCATTATCCTTTAGAGGAAAATAATAAATATATATATATGTATGTATATATATATATACACACACACATATATACATACATACACATATCAATCATATAAACAGGATCATTTTTAATAAAACACTTGTCTAACCTTATATTAAAGTATAACTTTGCCCTGGCTGGTGTGGCTCAGTGGATTGATGCCAGCCTGTGAACCCAAGGGTCACTGGTTCAATTCCCAGTCAGGGCACATAACCAGGTTGCAAGCCAGGTGTCCAGCTGGAAGCAGGTGAAAGGTAACCATACATTCATGTTTCTCCCCCTTTCTTCCTCCCTCCCTGCCCTTCTCTCTAAAAATCATGAATGGAACCTAAAAAGAAAAAAAAAGTTACTTGGTGTGTTGGTCCGGGCAAGAAACATCTGTCATATATAACAAACATGCCCAGGATTGCTAAAGAGTAATTGGCTTTGCAAATGGATGTTCCTAAAGACAGTTGCTAGGGTACCTCACAGAAGTTTCCTCTAAACTAAAGTGGTCTTCAAAGAACCAGTTAAGGGAAGAACTAGTTGCAGGATATTCAGAAGCATCCATCTGCAGGCACACAATCAATGTGTTAATTAATATTGTTCATCTATGTTCACCAAGTTAAGTCTCTAAGGATATCATGTGAGTAATGATGATATTCTAGCCTTAGATATTATGTGGTCTTGAATGAAATCCATTTCTATAATCCATATTGGCCTCCTTCAACTCTAATAGAAATATTTTATTACATTTTTTAAAGAAAAAAATCTCTTGAAATGCAATGTTCTGAACACTGAACACATCTAAATACACATAGAAACTCAGCATACAGCAAATACTATGCTTTTACAATCTTGGAGTGGTTTGGTTACATTAAAAAAAAAAATGTAAAATGCCAACATGTTAAAACTCACATAAGAAAAGCCAAAAGGTAAATAGAAAACTAGAAGAAAATTCACAGCTCAGATTACGGAGTTCTTGCTTTTCTAATATACTTTTAAATATTTTTTTTTTTTTTTAAAGATTTTATTTCTTTATTTTTAGAAAGAGGGGAAAGGAGAGAGACAGAGAGGGAGAGAGACATCAATGTATGGTTGCGTTTCACCTGTCTCCAGCTACAGACCTGACTGGAGACCTGGTTTGCAACCTGGTTATGTGCCCTGGCTGGGGAATCAAACCTGCGACCTTTGGATTCGTAGGCCGGCGCCATATCCATTGTGCTACCAGCCAGGGTATACTTTTAAATATCTTAACAAATAACTGATTCCAATAAAAATGGGTAAAAAATATGTAAATACAGTTCACAGGAAAAAATAACAATAGGTACTAAAAGGTAACTAATGTCACTCAATAAATAAAAGTACTCATTGAAATTACACTAAAATATGATTTTACCAATTAAATCATGATAAAGAGCAATGAATGGTATTGTTGAAGAATATATATAATAACATAAAGATAACACTATACGTATGTACAGGACAGAGAAAAAAGATGTAGAGAATATACGAGATCTGTCTGGAAAAAGCCCCACCATAGTTAATATAATGAGAATAGTTTACATGACATCAATGTAACCTGACAGTCAAGGAGAGCGGACTGGAATGCGCATAATGAACAATGGCAACTTCACTGTACTAATCAGCGGCGGTGATAGATGCCCTTCAATGAGCATAGGTACTGTGTGGCCGTCACATTCAAAATGACTAAGTCAGTAGAGCAACAAATCTGCATCAAATGTTGTGTTAAGCTTGAGCATTCCTCCACGGAAACTATTCGGATGATTCAGAAGGCAGCAGCTATGGGCAACTACTGATTGGCAATTTCATCATGACAACACGCCTGCTCAGGGATCCCGTCTTCTGCAGTTTTTTGGTGAAACATCAAATCACCTGTGCCTACAGACCAAATTTGGTGCCCTGTGACTTCTGGATTTTCCCCAAACTAAAATCACCGTTGAAAGGGAAGAGATTTCAGACCATTAATGAGATTCAGAAAAATATGATGGGGCAGCTGATGGCAACTGGGAGAACTGTATGAGGTCCCAAAGTACCTACTTTGAAGGGGACTAAAGCGTCATTGTCCTGTGTGTAATGGTTTACATAGCTGGATACTTTCAGAACAGAATAGATATATATCTATCCTAAAGGGCAACTCGGCAGTGGAAAAATTATAAAGGCCTTTGATCCATCAAACCCTTTTGTAGTTCTAAAAATACATTCCACGTGTGTGAAAAGATTATAGCTACATCCATATCTAGATGCGTATCCATCTATTTATCTACCCAATAGAAAGATACTTAATGCAGCAGAAGCTGCCTTCAGGAAGTGCAATGAACTGTCCCATATGAGAGACTATTTCCTTTATACCTATTTAAATTCCTTTGTACTTACTGGACTTTGAGCCCTATCAGCTTTTCAAAACGTGTTTTTAAAATAAAGTTTTAAAAGCTCCATATTCTAAACACGAACATGAGACACTGAGAAAACAGAGATACTATTTCTGTTGATTATTAAATAGATTCATTTATTTTATCTAAAGTCATTCTCAAGACTTGGAGTCAAATCCTCCGGAGTGTAGCATAATATAAATAACTCAAACTTACTCTAGGTTTTGGACAGGAGACAGGCTTTTCCTTTGACACCATAGTGCAAGACATCTGCATCCCCTTTGCAGTGTTTTCTTTGCCTTTGTGAGCTCTTTCCTGGGTGATGTGGGAACACACAATGCAGCACAGTTTGGACTTTTACTGTTTCTATTACATCATTTCTGGTCTGAAGTGGGTACAAAAGGGAGGAGCACACTAGAGTCTGCTGAATTCTTTGTCCCCTTAACAACTTTACATTAGTGCCTCATTTAATCCTAACAAAGTTATTATGATGAAAGTATTATTATCTTCATCAATCTAAGACTCAGGAAATCAGAACAAGTTGCCCAAGAGAGCCCTGGGACTAGCAACCTGCTGGGCTGGGATGCAAATCCAAGTATATCTGGTTCCTCAGTGGAGAGTGGACATCAGGTGAACAAGAATCAAAATAACTAGTTGTGCCTAGTAACTACATGAACAGATTGTATGTGTTAATAAATGCTTCTGAATGAAAACTAACGAGGACATATCATGTCTAAAATATTTGTAAACTGATATTTTAACTATAGGGAGTATAACTAATGTGTAATTGTATTAAGTGTAGATGGAAAAGAAAACAGACTTTGATCTAATTCTATTAACACAAAAAACATCAAACAAATCTCACGATCTTTTCAGGTTCAGCTTGACTAACACTGAATACAGTTTAAAAGCTCAAACAACTACCCTAGCTTTACCAATGAGAAAACTCAAATCAACTGAATAAAATTTTTAATTGTGCAATGGAATATCCCGGTACTGATGAGATAGTTGTGGCACTTTGAATTCTCTGTTGAATGAATTTCAGAGCTTTTAGGTTTACTTTTCAGTATCAAGTTGAAACAGAAAAAGGACTCAATATTTCAGCAGGCACAAGACTTGGGAGACATAGCAAGAACATGAATTCTTTCTCTATCCCGAAAGAGAGGCTGCTCTAGCAAAACTCAGGTCAGAGGGCTGGGCACTGCTGGGAGAGGTCACATGGCTTATCTCGGGTGAACTGGTTTTGTGAAGAAACAGATCATTTCTAGCTATGAGACTGCTGTTCCTGTAACTTTTTAGCAACAGTGAAATAAATCCACTCCAAAATAACAAGCAAAAGAGAAAAGCCTTCTGAATAAATTGCAAATGAATGGAGTTTCCCCCTGCCTCTTTGGGAATATCATGCGCATCTTAACAAAGGGGGTCATATCCTGTTTCGTTCTCTGGTTGCTAAAACTGTGGTTTGTATATTGGCTGTATCGCTAATGTGAATTTATAACCCAAAAAGCCGAAAGAAAAGAATCAGTATTCCTTCACAAATATGCATTTTCCCCCCAGCTTTCAACAAACACTGTTTGAAGTAACATGATTTCTTCTGCACTGGAAGCAAATCCACACATCTTTTTCATATCCTACTGTTAGCACAGAAGGTGAAATCCTGACATAAATGAAAGGAATTGCAAGTTCAGCATTAATAGAAACCAGGCAATTTCTACTGGGACATTTATGACTCAACAGTGCCCCCTAGTGCAACTATAAAAATCATCATAAGCCCAAGATCCAAAATAAATCAGGTTGGAGAAGTAGAAAACATTAATGAACGTGTCCTTTTAAATAAACTATCAAGGGACTTGTCTTTTGGGGTGAACCTATTTACTTTAAAAAATACACCATTGTATTGTTTGCAACTAATAATAGGACATTTAAAAAGACCAGATCCAGGTGGAAGGATGTGGTTCAAGACATGTGAAGAGAACAAAATACAAATGTCACTTGAAAGAAAGAGGTAAAAAGTGGGGGTTGGAGAAAGAGGAGCAAGGATACAAGGACAAATAGACTCCAACTTCCCACAGAGCAAGCCAGCTAGAAGGAATATTGAAAGCGTGGGTAATGATAACATGGCGTTTTGTTCTGAGCCAATACTCAGCTCTGTTAGTTTCCGACGAAGAGAAACAATATCATCAATGTTCTTCTTGCCCACCTGCTGGCATTGTGACCTCCAGCCACCAATGGTCTTCACACTTCTATGCAATTACTGGTGCTTTTTCCCACCAATGCCCCTGAAATTGGAAATTAGTTTACACTGTTTAAATGATCACAGCTCTCTTTTCAGAAGTTCCTGCTCTTTGAGGGTTTACAACAGTTTTTGATCATTAAGTACATGCATGCATGCATACATACATACAGCTATGAAATCCAGCAAGAAGGCACTCAGCTGAGCCAAAGGCATTTGGCTAACAACCTTAGAATGTCATGCTCAGAAGATGTCCCCTCTGCTGGACCCAACTGATGTCCCGGGATGAAGCACCCATCATGCATTTCTAGTCCATCTTCGTTCTCTCATTGTTTCACCAGGAATTTATGTATGGTTCTTATGCCTTATTTGTTGGCATCCTGTTGTCTTCAAAAGTCTCTTCACTTGGGGAGTGAAGGGGACCTTGGCTGGTACTCTAGCTCAAGATCCTCAAACTGTTATGCAAATTAAGCTTCATCATGACTACTCGATGGAACAATAATGTAACTTCAATTATGTTAGGCCTGGTAATATAAGAAAAACTCTCACAGTAATAACTCTGCTGGATATGTGTATGTTCATTGTATACAATTCTCCTTAAATTGACTATTTACCAGATCATATTCTCAATGGGTTCAAAGTAAAGATTCCATCCATATACTGCTTCAGAAATATATTTTGATGTGATCAATCACATTTTACTATTATATTTAATGGTCCATTTTACAAAATGGAGGTGGCAGAATAGGTAAGCCAACCTACCTGTCATAAAGAATTAATTCTTACTTGTGTGTATATATTTGGTATCATAAGACCATGGGGCACTATATTGAAAGACCTTTAGCAGTTTTCAGACCATAAAATTCTTTATTTTTAAGTATATTTTATTGATTATGATATTACAGTTGTCCCAATTCTTCCCCCTTTATCCCCATCCACCCAGCACCCCCTTCCTTCCAGCAATTCCCCCACTTAGTTCATGTTCATGGGTCATGCATGTAAGTTCTTTGGCTTCTCTGTTTCCTATACTATTCTTAAAATCCCCCTGCCTATTTTGTTCCTACCAATTATGCTTCTTGATTCCTGCACCATGTCCCCATTCTCCTCACTATAAAACTCCACATTATCTTCATATCTATGATCCTGTTTCTGTTCTAGTTGTTTGCTTCATTTGTTTTTTGTTTTTGTTTGTGTTTTCTGGATTTAGTTGTTGATAGTTGTGAGTTTGTTGTCTTTTGAATATTCATAGTTTTGATCTTTTTTAAAATAAGTCCCTTTAACACTTCATATAATAATGGCTTGGTGATGATGAACTCTTTTAGCTTTACCTTGTCTGGAAAGTACTTTATCTGCCCTTTCATTCTAAATGATAGCTTTGCTGGATGGAGTAATCTTAGTTGTAGGTCCTTGTTTTTCATCACTTTGAATACTTCTTGCCAGTCCCTTCTTGCCTGCAAAGTTTCTTTTGAGAACTCAGCTGACAGTCTAATGGTTCAGCTGATGGAGGCGGGGCTAGGCGACACGGCTGTGCGACACACAGTAGCTCTGTGGGTTGACCAAAGTAGCTCTGCTTTAGGCTGGAGAGGTTGGATGACTGTTCCATGTGTCTCCAGTGTCTCCTGGCACCAGCAGGCCAGCTGGGACGTGTTCTTTCAATAGAGATGCTAGTGCCACAAGAGAGGAAAAGATTAACCTTGAAAGACTGTTTCAAGTCTCAGGTTGATTTGTTTTCACGAGACTATATGTGCCCACTGTGCAATTTAAAAATACAACGGAAGGTAAAATAATTTTTTCAAGAATAATGTAGTTGAAAAATACCTGCATAAAATATGATACCGCCCCTAATACTGATGTTTCTCTTAAACTGAAATGCTTTCTCTAGATGTAAATTCCATTTGGTGCCAACTTTTGCCTGTGGCTGAAAGGCACCAAATGCCAGATGGAAATTAAAAAGTATTTTTGATGAGCTAATTAACTTCTTCTCCTTGAAACATAGCTAGGTGGTAGGCAATCTGATAACAGAAGGAGCCTCCTATGGACCAGAAATGTTCCTATGGCTCAGAATAATTGCTAAGTGGTCTATTCCTTACGAAGTTAGACTTTGCCGAGGCTGCTCTGATCCGTGTCGAGAAGCATAGGACTAGCCCTTAATTTGTTCTGGGTGCTATGCTGCTGTTAGCACAATGTTAAGGAAACTTTCTGCCCTTAAGACAGGTCAAGAGGATGAGAAAAGGGGAAATGTACTGATGACTCTGCCGGCCCATGTGAGATAGAAAAATGGAAGATGAGGAGTCAGTGACACTGAGAGGGTACTTCTTTGCTCAGGGAGCAGCAAGATACATGCCCACCAACTTGATCCTTCTCTCAACTCCAGATGCTCCACCACCCCTCAGAGAAGATCCCTCCGTTTCCCTTTGGGAAAAAGCAATTACTTTCTAACTCTCCTAGTAGCACAAGAGCACACAGGTGTTGACAAAATACAGCCAAAGACTGTCATAACGCTTTCCCTACAGTACCTCAGTTCTTCATTAAGAGACAATTATTCCCACGACACAAGGACAAGTGGCATACTAGTTCTCACTGTCCTGGAGGGAACTGGTTTCACTGGGCTTCATTATAGTTTGGAACCCAAGGGACACTGCTGCCCTGGAATGCACACAGGTTAAATAAGACGCCGTGGGACTCAGTTCCACGAGTAAGCAATAGGTGAGAAACAAGCCTGGGAAAATCCAACTGAGATTTATTAGGAAGAGAACTTTCCTTCTCAGTAAGTTTCCGAAGGGGAAATCAAAGCGCCTTCAGAGTGAAATGGTCTCCAGTGAAATATTGAGAGGTGGGAGTGGCTCGACATACTCATAAGAGGATCCAAGGAAGAGGGTTACTGTCCCATTTAAGAAATTTGCTCTACTTTATATACTGCAAACACAGGGGAGTCTCATACTCTGTACGATGCCACAATGATGAACACAGACATTACACGTTTGTCCAAACCCATGGAATATACAACAGCAAGGGTGAACCATAATGTAACTATGGATTTGGGGTGATTGGGGTGTGTCAATGTAGGTTCATCAGTTGTAACAAATATACAACTCTGGTGGGGAACGTTGATATGGGGAACATGGTGGGGGCGGGAACAGGGAGTTATATGGGAAATCTCTGTACCTTCCTCTCAATTTTGCTGTGAACCTAAAACAACTCTAAAATAAAAAGCCTTAATGCAAAAAAAAAAAGAAAAGAAAAGAAAAGTGAAAGAGATATTATACACATCTTAATCAAGGACATAATAGAATGCATAAAACAAAATAAATTAAAATGTTCCCTGGCCGGTGGTTCAGTGGATAAGGTGCCAGCCTGCGAACCCAAAGGTCGCAGGTTCGATTCCCAGCCAGGGCACATAACCAGGTTGCAAGCCAGGTCTCCAGTCAGGTCCGTAGCTGGAGGCAGGTGAAAGGCAACCATACATTCATGTTTCTCTCCCTCTCTGCCTCTCTCCCTTCCCCTCTCTCTAAAATTATTGAATAAAATATTTTTAATTAATTAATTAATTAAAATGTGCAAAATACTTGTATGGACATTTCTGAATCTTTATTGTCTTTCAACAATTTCATAGTGTTTAGTGTACAAGTCAAATTTGTTCCCAAGTGATTTTATTCTTTTTGATGCCATGTACATAGAATTGTTTCTTAGTTACTTATTTAAATGAATTGCACTCATATAAAAATATCACTGGTTTTTTGTGTATTGATCTTGTATTCTGAATCTCCACAGAACTTGTTTATCAGCTCTAATCATTGGCCATTTCTGGCAATTGTTTAGGTTTTCTATACACAAAATCATGTCATCCACAAACAAAGGTAATTTACTTCTTTCTTCCTTTCCAACTTGGAAATGCACAAACTACCAAATCTGACTCAAGAAGGAATAGAAAATTAAAACAGTTTATAACTAGTAAGGATATTGAATCCATAATCTCATGTTAAAGAAAAGCCTAGGACCAGATAACTTTACTACTGAATTCTGCTAAATATTTGACGAAGAACACCAGTCCTCTCATACTCCTTCAAAAAAAGGAGATACTTCCTAAGTCAATCTGAGGCCAGCATTACCTTATATCAAAGCCAGACAAAGAAATCACTTGAAGATTTTTTATTATGATGATGTGTAATGCTATAAAAGCACTATTTATAATGTGAAGGAATTGTTCTACCTTAAGATTTTAGATATTTTCGTGAATGTCTTTCTTGTAAATTTTGGACTCCTTAACACATTGTTGAATGGAAATTTTTTACAAAATCTAATGCAAGTGTAAATACGAGTTAACTCCTGTAGCAAACTACATCCATCTATTCATTAATACATTGTTGACCGGCAATTTTACAGCAAAAGCTAACGCAAGTGCAGACACCAGTTAACTCATTCTGTCAGTCAACAACGTCTGGGCTTTTTGAAAACACGAGTATTTTCATGACTGACGCAATGTGTTAAGAACAAAAATTCAGATGTTTTGCTCATAGCTGCAGCTTCCATGACACCATTTCTCAGTACAATGACTTGAGATCAAGGTGTAGTAGGTAAAATAATGGCCCCAAAGGTGCCCACTCCTATTCCGCAAAGCCTACAAGTATGCTGTGTTAGGCTACATGGCAATGGGTATTAAGGTTGCAGAGGAAATTAAGTTTGCTAACCCGCTGACCTTAAAATAGTGAGATTATCTGTCTTGGCCCAATGGAATCACAAGGGTCCTCAAAAGGGGAAGGAGACAGAAGAGAGAGAGAAGGAGATGTAATGACAGAAGCAGGGCCAGGCGCTGTAGTAAGACAAAGACTTGATTCATCCCTGCCGGCTTTGGAGAGGGAAGAAGGGTGGTGTATTAGTTCACCCAAGCTGGCGCCACATAGTACCAAAGCAACAGAAGTTTACTTCTGACTTCTGATTTCTCTGCCTCAGGTACCAAATGGTAAGAGGAGAGAGAGAGAGAGAGAGAGAGAGAAAGCAATAGAGACTCCTCCAATGCTCTCAGAACCTCAGTTCTCCCAGTCAGCCAAAAGGGGTCTCTGCCTGCAAACCCAAAAGTCGTTGGTTCAAGTCCCAGCCAGGGCACAGAATCAGGTTGCGAGCCAGGTCTCCAGCCAGGTCTGTAGCTGGAGGCAGGTGAAAGGCAACCATACATTGATGTTTCTCTCCCTCTCTGCTTCTCTCTCTTCCCCTCTCTCTAAAAATAATAAATAAAATCTTTTTAAAAAATGAATGATTACTTTTAAAAAAGGTGGAGGGTCTCTTTCCTCATAATTTTAGGGGCTTGCTGGTGCTGGGGTGGGGGCCAGGCAGGTATAGAATAGAAAAAAATCAGGGAATTTACTTCCCTCTATCTGATGCAGAGGGTCTTTTCAGACCATATGAGGGCTTCTCAAAGTTCTTTCTGTCTGTCTTTCTGTGTGACCCTCTTGTGCAGGTGTGGGTTTCAGGTTGCTCTTAAGTCCAGGTGGAGAGATGTTGGAGGAAGGAAAAGAAGAGAAAAAAACCCAGAATATTCACCAAGCATCTGTTAGGTACCCTGCATTCCAGTTTCCTTCCCTGGTCTACCTGAGACCACAGATTTTTCAGAATCAGATAACTGTCCTTTGCACTCTAGCTACAGATTTTAACTGCATTCGGTGGGAGAAACGGGGTGGTGTGCTTGCCTCATCTGGACCAAAGCTAGAATTTTGCTCTGTCATAACTTCAGGGCTTGCTTCTTTTCAATATCCCTTTGTTGGCTTTTCCTAATTTATGGGTTTACATTTCAGTGTTCCTCTAGTTTCAGTTTAGGCAATTTTCTCACTCTATGCTCTCTCCCTAATTAAGGTCAATCGTGTCAATTACCTAGATTATTAGATATACGCAAATATGTCACAAGTTTCTATCTCCAGGCTGATCTTTCTCATTAATTCCAAACTAGTAAGTCTGACTGATTCCTTGATATCTCTACTTATCTCAAAATCACAATAAGTTCAACTCGTCTAAAATACAGCTCATGTCCTGGCCTGCAAACCCAAAGGTCACTGGTTCGATGCCCAGCCAGGGCACATAACCAGGTTGCAAGCCAGGTCTCCTTAGCTGGAGGCAGGTGAAAGGCAACCATATATTAAAGTTTCTCTCCCCTTCTTTCTCCCCCCTGCCCTTCTCTCTGGAAATAATGAATAAAATCTTTTTTAAAGGCCCTGGCTGGTAGCACAGTGGATAAGGTGCCGGCCTGCGAACCCAAAGGTCACAGGTTCGATTCCCCAGCCAGGGCACATAACCAGGTTGCAAACCAGGTCTCCAGTCAGGTCTGTGGCTGGAGGCAGGTGAAAGGCAACCATACATTGATATCTTTCTCCCTCTCTACCTCTCTTTCTTCCCCTCTTTCTAAAAATAATTAAATAAACTCTTTAAAAAAAAATCTTTCTTAAAATAATAAAATAAAATACAACTCATCATTCCCCCGTCAACCCCCACATCTGGTCATTTTCAAGTATTCCCTGTGTCAGTAAATTACATTGTCAGCCTTTTTTTTTTTTTTTTTTTTTTTTGCACCTAGAAGTTACCTTTGACATTTCTCTCACCACAGGGATGATCAAGGACCTAATTGAATAGCACACAAAAGTTTATTACATGCATGTTTTTAATTCGGCATTCGGTGAGCACTTGGTCCTTAAAAGAAGTAGCTTCTGAGTGTCTTCTCTGTGGCAGACCTCATGTTAAATTGTGTATAGACAGTGGCAAATGAAATCGATAGAGTCCCTGCCTCAATGAACCCCAGACTCATGAGAGACAATGAACAAGTAAACCCTCAAATTAATCGAATTGTGATATATGTTCTTAATAAAGGGACCAGCAAACAAAGAACATCATTCTTATGGAGCTAAAATAAGTTGTGTGTCCCTAGAGTAACAACTGTAAATGGTTGAGTAATAAGATTATGAAAGTTCTTTCATGTTACCTTAAGGACTTGGGATTTAGGGTTAGTCAGAACCCCCCAAGGGGATTTTAAGCAGGATTCTCCTAAAGCATAAACCTGGTCATGTTATTATTTATTCAGGAATTGGCTCTGTCAGCGGTGGTTTTACCTTGTCATATATATTCTTCTTTTTAACAATACCTGAAAAGTACCCCTTACATGAGTCTATAAAAGTAGTGATTGTACTAAGTTCTGGCTGAGAGGCCAGCTAATCCAAATACAGGAATATACCATGTACAAATCACTGACTTTAGTATGGCCTATAATATATAAAACACATTTATATTTACAGTGGCCTGCTCTTTTTCGCAGCAACTTCATGTAACATAATTGCAGTAACTACTGTAACTCCTATTCTGCTGCTAGGAAAACATCTGCCCAGGTTCACCCTTGGGACTTTGTCTCACAGCGGGGTCATTTCTAATCTGTTTCAGTGGCCCGTTCTGGTCCATGTCCCATCCTGAAACACTCTGCTCGGTTCCTTGTGTCAAAGCTGATAGACTAACTCAGGCCCTTCAGGTTCTCATCGTTCCTTCTTTGAAGTAAAGATTTCAGTCATTTGCACAACTCCGGTTATTCCTGTTTATATTTGGTACCACGCGTAATTATAGCTAAGGCCAGGAGGCTCGTCATTAGTTCTGCTCTGACATAAGATCCAGCCCTACTCTAATAAAAAATCTACAATAAAATATCACTTCAAAATGACTCTGAAATTGTCAGGAAATGAATGTGGGTTGCAACAGTTAAGGGATCTAAGTAGAAAAGGAAATACTCCTAGCTGCTCTGAAAGCTTCCTGGTCAGCTGTCCCCTAATGTGCCCCCAAACTCAGGTCTTGTTTTTTTTGTTTGTTTGTTTTTAAAGATGTTATTTATTTAATTTTAGAGAGAAGGGAAGGAAGGGAGTGCCTACCTCCACTTTTAGAGTAGAGGAAGGCACACAAGGAGGTGCACATACATGGAGGCAGGAAAAGTGGAAGAAGAAATAAAATTAAAAGGAGAAAAAGAGAAGTTAAGGATAAATCCCTCTTTTCTTTTGGGATTTCAGAATTTCAGGGAGCTCTATTTTAAATGCTGTTATCAGGACCCCGCCCCAGCACCAATGGATTTATGAATGTGAGAACAGAGGCCCCAGTCTGTGTTTTGTGCTTTTTGGTTTTTTAAGATTTTATTTATTTTTAGAGAGAAGGGAAGGAAGGGAGAAAGAGAGGGTGAGAAACATCAATGTTCGTGAGAAATGTTGATCCGTTGCCTCTCATGCCCCTAACTGGGGACCCAGGCATGTGCTTTGACCAGGAATCCAGCTGGTGACCTTTTGTTTGGGTTTGCAGGACGATGTCCAACCCACTGATCCACACCAGTCAAGGCCTGACTATACATTTTAAACAGGCAGTATTTTTATCCAAGTAAAATGGAAACAACTAATGTAAATTATCTCTGTAATTGTCAGCTATTTATAAAGCAATATACCTTATTGCTCACGTTGTTTCTTCTTAACTTTCACAAATGGTACTTACATCTCAAATACAATGGTTAGTTTGAAGATGATGCATTTATTAGTTTACGGAATCACTGCTATAAATATAAAAGGTACAAAATCATAGGAATCCTTGCCCTTGTGAAGTTAATCATCCAATGAAGGGAAAAAAACACAAGCACACATAAAGACTTAATTAGCATACGGCTGGTACACTGGCATAGAAGCAGATGCAGTTTGCTCAAGTATCCCTGTGTTTGACCAGCAAGGGTGGCAGGTGAGGAGATGAAACAGGCATTGGAAGCCTCACTCAGAAAGTCAAGGGCAGCAATCAGCTCTGACAAAGGCCGTAATGAGGGAGTCTCCACGGTGGGGCAAAATAAACGCAGGGAAAGAAGATAAGGGTTGCAGTTCCAGTTTGACTCACATGTGACAGTGAGCAAGTCTTTTCATCCTTCTTCCGTCCTGTTTTGCAAACCTGGAGACCTGGTTTGCAACCTGGTTATGTGCCCCGGCTGGGGAATCGAACCTGCGACCTTTGGGTTCGCAGGCCGGCGCCTTAACCACTGTGCTACCAGCCAGGGCTCAAAAACTATTTTGAAAAGTGGAAAAAAAAGTCTTGATAGGTGTATTGCATCAAATCGAGAGTACTTTGATGGTGACTAAAGTTTAAACATATAAGAATAAATGGACAATTTGTTCTAAATTCCAGGTTTTTCTGGTGGGGTCCCCCTCATATCTCACAACTATAAATACAGAGCTAAGGTTCAAGTCAATATTTTAAGGGCGCGTATAAGGGTGCCTGCCAGGGACGCACCCTTGGTAATCCCCAGGCACCCACCCAGTCAGAAATTTCCATGTGTTTGACGCAATATTTCGCCCAGCAGTTTTCTTAATAGCATCTTTGACTTCCTTGTTTCTTAAACTGTAAATTATGGGGTTCAACATAGGGGTTAGCACACCATAAATCAAAGAGATGATTTTATCTGTTTGCTGTGATCTGGATGAAGAAGGCTTTAGGTACATGGAGAGGGCAGCCCCGTAATACAAGACCACCACAGTCAAGTGGGCACCGCAGGTAGAAAAGGCTTTGTTCCTCCCCTCCGCCGAGCTGATTCTCAGGATGGCAGACAGGATGAAGACGTAAGAGATGCAGATAAAGAGCATGGGAATGGGCAGGAGGAACATGCTGACCACCAGCATGGTCATGTCCACCAGCAGCGAACTGGCGCAAGCTAACTTCAGCACGGCCAGAATTTCACACGTGAAGTGGTCGATGAGATTCCCGCAGAGGGGCAGCCGCAGAACAAGACTGGTTTCCAGCAGGGCAGTCAGGCAGCCTGCCACCCAGGAGACAGAGGCCACCTGCACACAGACGCCCCTGCTCATGATGACGGGGTATCTCAGCGGGTGGCAGATGGCCACGTAACGGTCGTACGCCATCACAGCCAGGAGCACACACTCCGTGGAGCCCATGGCAAGCGACAGGTACATCTGCACAGCACACTCAGGAAAGAGGATGGTTTTCTGGGATGAAAGCAAGTTCACCAGCAAAGCGGGAATAGAAGCCGATGTGTAACAAACATCCATGAAAGCGAGATTGCCAAGGAAAAAGTACATGGGTGTTTGAAGGCGTGAATCTAGGACAGTGATTAAAATGAGAGTGCTGTTTCCCAAGAGGGTTACCAGATACATCGCAAGGCTGAAGACAAAGAGAACAATCTCTAACTTTGGGTATCTAGAAAAACCTTCCAAGAAGAAAAAGCTCCAACTGGTGAGGTTTTCTCCATGCATTTTTTTTTTTTCACCTGAGAACATGAAGAGACAAATAAAGTATATAATGTTTATTTGGTTAGGAAAACACTTTCAAACTTATTTTCACTCTTATAAGCCTAATTTTACCACAGAAATAACGCAGGAGGGTGTAGCTATTGTTTGAAGGGAAGAAAATATGATCTACGTAAAAGGTTGAATCATCCAGGACAAAATTTAGAAAAGAGTGAATCTGAAAACAAGAATAAACATTTCATATTTAATCTCAACTTATAATCCTTGGCTGGACACACAGTAGGTTTTCGGTGAAGATTTGCAAGCACTGAAGGATGAAAAATATGAATGAACATTGGATAAATTGTTGAGCACCGATTAGAAAAGTAGTAAGCCAGATAAGGGAGGAAAAGCAAGCACATTTGTACAATCAAAACCAGTCACGATCTTCACTGGAAGAAGAGGAGGAATGTTGAAAGAAACAAATAAATGAATTTTAAACTAAGACCTATGAAGTTCTGGGTCTAAATTCACTGTCCTTTCCAACTAACAGCTTGGAGCTCCATAGGGTTGTTCAGAAATGATGACATTGTTTTTGACCCATTGTAGATATCCATTTTGATTATATCTAAGAACCAGTTTACAAGTCACACAAAACAACCCACTTCATTTAAACACTGATACATCCACTGCAGTTTTATTCTTTATTGAGGTTCATGCTTTTGTGAAAGTGTCAATAAGTCTAAAATTTTTGCCTAGGCAATAATACCCTTATTATACATTATAATTCCTGAGGACCCAGAAAATGTAGAAATTAAACTACCTGTTTGAAATCATCTTTAAATCTCTTTGAAAAGAAGATTAAAGGTCATCTCATTATAAATGAGACACTTAAGGCTTTATTTATTTATATTACATTTTGCATTTTAACAAAAAGAAATTACTAGAACTTACCTGGCTTCTGAACTGTGTATCACCTTCAATCTTTTCTTCCTTCCTCACTAATTCTTTCTTTTCTAGTTTCAAATACTCTTAAAAATTCCCTTCAATGTCATGCTACATATGCAAGCTACCATCTTATTTCTGCTTGTTCTTCCACAAAGTTCTTAATTATGTAGTTTATCTTAATATTTCAGTCTTCGCTTTCTCATCACTGCTGTTCTTTCCCAGTTTCTCAGTTTCAGCCAATATTAGCATTTGTCTCCCAGGTCTCCATATTTTAAAAGTAGCAGAGATGCTGATGGTAGAAATAATAATGTTACAGGCAGTATCTTATACCCCTCTAAAAAGATGTAATAGTTTTCATTATATTACATTACATTATTACCTTCCACTTCTCTCCCACTGTGTATATATCTAGCCTGTTAGCAAATCCTTTCATTTTTAAAAAATTTGTTTTAGTCATCAGTCCCCAAGCAGTTTCCATTGTAGGTCCAAACATCATCAATAACAGTGAATACCTCGTTTAGTGTCCCAGGGAATATCTGTCAGCATTACTTCCCTCTGTAGTACTTGGGCATGCAGTTTTTGCTTTTCCTTCTAAAAGCTCCATTTTCCCCACTTCACAGTAGATTGTTCTTATGCATTTATTAGATTACTTCTTAGGGATTTCTCTGCCAAATTTTGCATTTAACAAATTCTCTACAAAAATCTTATAATATTGTCAGAAATCATTTTAAAGAAACTCAGAATTTTTGTGCTACTCTTAAGACTAGCAAAGAAAACACATTGCTTAAAAAAATAAAAAATCAGCTCAGTTGCCTGGGATTTGATATTTTTCAATTGTTTAGAAATAGTAGCCAAAAAAATTAGTCCTCTTACCTGAATTTTCTGTCAACAACTCCAAATATTATTTTATGATGTACTTAATAAAGTTAGCTAAGTGCAAGAAAGAATAAATTCATTGATGTAAAAATGCTAAACATATTACATAAAAATCAACAGTGCAATTAATTTCTTTCAAAAGTATTGATTGTTACCTCCATAAATAAAAATGCCAAAGGACAGCAACTGGAATACTGCACAAATTTAAACCCTCCGTGTTTTGGGGAATATCTATTGTCCCTGACCAATTTAAAAGTTCAACATCCATATATTACAGAGGTTTCAAACTTCAGATCCTTCAGGGATAATGTCCCAAAGATCCAATTATATCAAACTTTTCTAAGTGGAGATAAGAAAGTAAAGCAGACAAATATCATATGATCTCACCCAATAATGAGCAAAACTAACAACAAGTAAAACAGAACCAAGTATAGGAATACAATGAATAGGCCTTCAGTGGTCAGGGGAACGGGGTTGGGGGGAGGGGGAGGTAGAGGCAAAGAAGGGGAGCAGCTTAGACAAGAACCTAGTATAAAGGAACCATGGACATGGACAACAGGTGGGATTGACTTTTGGGGGAATGGGTGGGTGGGGAGGGGGACAGAGGGGAGCAAAAAGGGGATGGATGTAATACAACAACAATAAAATTTAAAAAAAAAAAGAAAGTAAAGCACAGTTTCCCAAAAATAATTTCAAAGAACTCATAAAAACAAAGTCCTCCATCTGTCCCTGGTCATCCTAGCTATACATTTTTTCTTGAATGATTATAGTGTAGAATAGTTCACAGTATGTAAGGAAATAGCCCTAGAATTCTAAGATACTTTTTTTTTTTTTTTCATTTCTGAAACTACTCCTAGTTTTCAGAGATTAAGGGAAGAAAATTTACTTCTTAAACCAAAACCAGTGAAAATTTACTCTTTAAACCAACAAATGATTGGAAATTTTATTCAATATGCACAACATCAAGAGGGCCTTAAAGCAATGAACACTCAGTAGCAACGCACACACCCAGCACCCTGATATTGGCTTCTAAATGCAGGTCTCAACTGAAACAAAACCCAGCTGGCTGACACCACGGCTGCAGAGGGAAAAGGACAAGATTGACTTGGAGCGTCTCACCACACAACAATGTAAGAAAGTATGCAAAGAATGATAGGGACATTTCAAAAGGCCACAGATGCCCCCTCAATGAGGCTCCCCTTAGCCAAACCTGGAACTGATTATGTTGAGCATTAAAATACATAATGATAAAATTGTATTATAATCCAGAGAATGAAATACGAATGCATGAGTTCTTGGAAGGAAGGGAAGGGAAGGAAAAAGAAAGGAAGGGAAAGGAAGGAGGAGAGGGGAGGGGAAGAAAGGAGAGAGAAGAGGAGGGAGGGGAGGGGAGGAGGGAAAGGAGGAAGGAAAGAAGGAAGGAGGGGAGAAAGGAAGTTCTTCCTTATAGTAGGATGCCAAAAAATAAATATAGAAGAAAGTTGTAGTTGAAACTCATAAATCAAGGTTAAAGGTTGCTGTAGTAATAGATTATCATAGGTAAAATGTTATAGTAGGTAAATATAAGCATCACAGTTGTCGCAGGTAAAAAAGCTGGATGAGAAACAGGATATTTACATTATGTCAAATTATCTCATCATTAACTATTCACTAATTTCCAAAGCAAGATAATGATAGCTTTAAGCAGGGAGACCTGGAGGACAACCACTGTAATGTCACCAAAAATGACATAAATTGACTCCATGTGCCTTCTGATAGAATGCACTGAAGACACAATATCACTTCTGTGGTATTCCTATCAAAATACATAATCTCAATCCAATCATGAGAGAAAACCAGACAAAATTAAATCGAGGAATAGTGTGCACAATAACTAGCCTATATTTTCAAAAACATATCAAAATCAGGAAACCAGTGAACAAAAAGGGTAAGGAATTGTCTTAGGACATTAGAGACATGACAGCCACCTGCAATGCAGGACCCAGCACTGAGTATTATTAGACCAGGGAAAAATTCGCTCTAGAGGACATGATTAGGACAAAAGGCAAAAATCAAATATGGGATATTATTAGGAAAATAGACACATTTTGAATACGGGCTGTGGATTATACAATAATACTCTTGAGTTAAATTTCCTGAGCTTCAAAATTGTACTGTGGTCATGTCGGAGAGTGTCCTTGTTCCTAAATACCTAAGTATTAAACAGCGCAAAATGTCCCCAACTTACCCTCCAATAGTATATAAAAAACAGGTTTTTTCAAAGTTCACGGGGTGGAGGGTGCAGCCGCCCAGGTCCCAGCCGGCGGGAGGGGGCGCGCCCTCCGTGTCTCCCCTCCGCACCTCTCGCCGGACAAGCAGGTGGGGGCCGGTGTGGGGACTGGGCTGCGCCTCCAGGAGGCAAAGTCCAGAGGCCCAGGGGCCCTGTGCCTGCGACTGGCGGGGAACCAGGAGGCCTGCAGGGGGTTCAAGACCCGGTCCCCAGGCCCCTAGGCATCGTGGCAGGCGACTTTGCCGGGCGCACCAGGTACCCACGGCACCTGCGACGGCGCTGCCACAGCTGGGGGAGCGCTGGCACCCGCAGCCGTACCTGGCGTCCTGCGCCTGTATCGAAGCGCCCGTCCCCGAGGCGGCCGTCGGGGTCCTCGGCAGTGACCTGCAGGACACCAGGGGCGCTGGACAGCACGCGCGGGCGCCTGGGTGGCTTGGGCGCTGGCGTGCCCCACGGAGACCCTCAAGGCGAAATACGTTCACGACCAGACCTCCCCCCGCACAAAATAACCGCCTCTTCCCGCCGCGGCAGGGAGACTGTGCGGGAACAGGGCTCAAGGGCATGTGCCAGGGCCTCGCGCGGCTTTGTCACGGGTGTTCGGAGCTGTCGCGGGCGCAGCTGCGGGCACACAGCTCCGGATGGGCCTGGCGGCGCGCAGATCCGGAACGGGTGGGCTGGCTGGCGGACCCTGAGCCAGGAGAGCCCCCAGGGCTCTGTCCCCACCCAGCCTGGGCCCGCCTGGCCTGGCCCTGGCCCTCCTGCTCCTCATCTATATGAGGGGGGAAGCTACTCAGCAACGTGTGGGAAACAGACCAATCTCTACCGCCCTCCTTCAGTATTCCAGTAGTCATGCTGAAGCCCCCTTCACCGTGCCCTGGGTCCCCTGTGGCCATCCACGCGCCCCGTAGAGCCACTGGCACGCTGTGGTCTGCACCACACCACTGGTTCATCCGTGTGCCCAGTGGAGGCTGGCTGCTCCTCTGGCTGGTGAGTTTGCGCGGTCACATTGTGCTGACTCCTAAGTCATGTGCTTGTATTTCATGTTCTGTATCATGGACCCTTGATGGCCTGGGTCCATGACCCAATAGCCATGGCCAAGGCCCAGCCTTGCCTTCCACTCTGGGCAGCAGAGGCGTGTCCCCAGGCCTCCCTTTGCTGCCCAGCTGCCATTGGCCTCATGGTTTCCAGGGGCTGCATCCTCTCTCTGCCTGAGACAGAGTGACACCCGCCTCTCTCAGGACCACCCTCCCAAAGGTGGAATACACTAGATTCTGACCAAACAAACAAACAAAAAGTTTACTCTGGTCGTGTGTGGAGAGCAAGTATATATTTATTACCACATTCTTTTCGCAGGAGATGCAGTTTCCCTCCTTGCCGTGTCCTTGGGACAGTTCACTTACTCAGGATCGCCAGGGTGGATGGCAGCTCCAGACAAAGAACCATCAGCAGCTGGTCACAGGGCGTAAGATTTTCTTCTTCCTGAGGTAGAGGAGAGGTGTAGCAGCTAGATTGAATAATATAAGAAGTATCCAAAGAGCTAATTAAGTCTTAGAAGGGTATTTTGGGGATAATTTGGGGTTACAGTGGCCCATGCATGAGCTTGAAATAGTTAAACCTGCTACCCCCAGTGGGCTTGAATGTAAAAGAGAGGGAACATCATAGTTCATGATATCAAAGGTTTAATATTAATCTTGGTATTTTTTCCCTACAGGTCAGTGCTAACAATAAATATCTCCCATCAGTAGGTAACAAGGCAACAAGAATTCTTCTAGAAGATAGTGAGATATTGGATAGAAATAATAGGCACCAATATCCAAAAAAAGGAAATATAATTGTCTCTTGCAAACTATGACTTTATATCCAAAAAGAATAAAACTCTTCCCCAACAATAATTTAGTAGTCAGCTAATAAAAGATAAATAAAAATCAGTAATTTTCTTACAGCCAGGTGAAAGATAGTAACTAGAAAAAGATGCCATTATCAGCTATATTAAAATTTTGAAATATTACAATGACTCTAATAAGACCAGTGCAGAATATGAAGAAAACAATAAAATTTTAATAACAATGTCATAACCAATAAACTAAATCTAGAGTGCACTTCTAAACATGTATTTTGATCAAGCAAAATGTGTCATTTTTTAGCATGAAACAAAACAAAAAAGCTATATTAAAATGAAACCTTTAAAACTGAAGCAAGAGATCTTCCCATAAAAACTATAAAGATAAAGGAAGTTTTCAGAATCATTTCTCACAAAACCAAACAAAATTACCTGATTTCTGCCACTTCACTTTTCCAGAGAATAGCATAATTATCTCATCTCCTGGTTATGTGGCCTTTAGAAAAACACCACAGGGGTCTGTTTTATTGTGAAAGCAGGGTCTGGACTCATTCAAATACGAAAAGATTATTAAAAAGAAAACTAAGTAATTCTATTTACTAACGAAGTTATAGGACTTTTAAAGTTCGACCCTGGCTTCTTTAAAGGAGCTTAGGGCCCTGGGAAATAGAGACTGAAGCCGGTGCTAGGAAGAGAGAAAGCCCACAAATCATAAGGACTGAAAGGAACACAGAGAAACTAGCCAATGAGAAGTAATAATGAGTAGCAGGGAAGACTAAGGAAGGACCCACTAAAACAGGAACATCTCATAGTGAATTTTAGGTTGGTGGCTGGTCTTGGCTATTCTCTACCCCACTATTACTCCCCAAAATTCACTTAAAATCATATGAACACAATACTCTTGAGTAATGGAGCTTTGGGTAATAAAGGAATAGGAGCTACCGGAATGAAAAACTTAGGGGTGCAAAGCATTTAAGGAAACCTGTCGAGTCATTAGCTAGCTGACCCCTGGGTTGAGCAAAGACTCCAGTGGTCACATACAATAAAGAATTGAGAATTTACAGAATTAGCTCAGGGAGTCACTGAAAAACAGCAACAATAAACTCTAGAATGGGAAGGGAATATGATTTCCAGCGTTGCCACATATTAAATTGTTGTTTTCAACCAAAAAAAAATTGTGAGACATGCAAAGCAACAGGGAAGTATGGCCCATATTTAATGATAAAAGGGTCATCCATCAAGACGTAATAACTATGAATATATATGACCTAAAAAACAGAGCCCCAAATATTTGAAACAGAAACTGACAGTATGTATTAGAGGGAGAAACAGACAATTCAACAATAATAGTTGAAGGTGTCCCTGCTCCCAATAACTGGTAGAACTAGACAGTGTTATGAACAAGGATGTAAAGGGTGACACACCACCATAAACCTAGACTTAACACCACCTGTAGAAGACCCCACCCAACAACACACATGTGCATGCAATCTCAAGTGCACATAGAACGTAACCTTGTGCCATTCCCTCCACAGCATGCCTGCGAGATCCTGTTGGTGTGCGTGACTGCAGTTTGTCCATGTTTTATCGCTGTATGATTGTCCACTTTATATTAACTTTATCCACTGTTCTGTTGTTATTTGAATTCTCCATTTTTTTCTTTTTCTGGCCATTTCAACTAATGTTATAAGCCGGCATATGTATGTCTTTTGGTACATCAAGTGCACTTGACTCCCGAGTATATACTTAGGTGTAAAAATGGTTGACAGAACACATTTCAGTCACCTTCCGTGGATGGTGCTACAACTCTTTTCCAGCATGGTATGAAAATTTTGCTCCTCTAAGGACTATCAGCCTCCTAGTGCTGCACAACAAAGTAACCAAAATTTAGTGCCTTAACGCAATAGCCATTTTCTTGTATCCCATGGGCGTCTGGTTCAGGAATTCAAATTATTTAAAGGTAATGTTAGTTGAAGGATGTGTAGTATGAGCTTGACAAGAATTTTTGGATTAGAGACTTCATTTTTTCTTTCAGGCAGGAGCTGGTGTGAGCTGGGTCAGAATGAATAGGCCCATCCTCTCAGAACTAAAAGGCTCAATAATATTAGCAAAAAGACAGGATATATTCAGTGACTAAATATTCTCGAGGATTTGATTCAAAGAGAAAGTTTGTTGTTTTTTAAATTGTATTTATGATTTTTAGAGGAGAAGGGAGGCAGAGAGGGAGAGAAACATCGACGCATGGTTGCCTTTCACCTGCCTCCAGCTGCAGACCTGGCTGGAGACCTGGCTTGCAACCTGGTGATGTGCCCTGGCTGGGAACCAAACCAGCAAATTTTGGGTTCCCAGGCCAATGCCTATCCTGATTCACCAGCCAGGGCCAGAGAAAGTTATTTTATCAGGGAATTTACAGCCTAATTTTGGGAGTCACATATAAAAAGAGCACATATAAGCCCTTAAATTGTATGTATTTCATGATGGAATTAAGTGAGCACCTTCACAGAGGGCCCATGGAGGCCACTCCCCACATGACTCAAAAGCTTCCAAACACACACTGGAATTAATGGTGAACAAGCAGAGGTGGCTAAGAATATGACAGGCTGTCTGGCACTTTTTGGTTTTTAAAGTGTAAGTACTAGTCAATGCCTCAAAAAAGCTAAACTATTTTTCCAGAGAACCACTAAAAATGAATGCACTGCCCTGGCTGGTAGCACAGTGGATAAGGCACCAGCCTGCAAACCCAAAGGTCGCTGGTTTGATTCCCCAGCCAGGGCACATAACCAGGTTGCAGGCCAGGTCTCCAGCCAGGGCCTTGGCTGGAGGCAGGTGAAAGGCAACAGTACATTGATGTTTCTCTCCCTCTCTGTCTCTCTCCCTTCCTCTCTCTCTGGAAATAATAAATAAAATCTTTAAAAAAAATTTTTTTTAAATAAATAAAAATTAAAAAAAAATAAAAATGAATGCACTACTCCAGAGGAACTGGTCATGCAGCCTTTATTTACCACTTCATATCTTCTTGGATTTTCCTTTCAAATAAGACTGTTAACATGCTTAACTAGCTGAGTATACATATTGCAGAGGCTTGTGTGAAGGCTCTGCATGTAAAATACAAAACTCTGTTACATATACATCCATTAACAACAGTTTGTACATGGTAATGAGTGTCCAAATGACTCCCTGCATTTAACAAGCAGCATGAAGGTACTGGAGCAGCGGGCGGCAGAAACAAACCCCACCCAGGGGGCAGTGTTCACACAGTGTCATTGCTACTGGAGCACAGTCACTATCTTTCGTTCTTTTTTCCTGTTAGTAAGGACACAAGGAAAAGATGGGAGGGGGAAGCAATGGGGAGTTGGTGGCAGCCCAGTTCCACTGTGCAGGTAAACGACGACAGGCAGACATACAAATTACAAATTGGACACAATCATGAAAGAAACTGCTGCCTTTTATCACCAAAAAGACAATTTTCTCCTGCTTTCACTGTTTTGACCAATTGTCAAACTTTGGGTATCTCCTTTCCACATATCAATAAATTGATGAAGCTGTATCTAGTACATATTCCAGGAATAAGGAATTTAGCAATTATGGACTCTCTCAACCAGTTGCTTGTATGACACGTAGTATTGACTATTCTTAGGGGGAAAAATTCATAGAAATTTGTTCCATATAGCTTTGGAAAATGAAGGCAGAAGATAGAAACACGCATGGTCTTCCTCCATTTGTTCCCCAGTAGCAACATTCCACAATCACAAATTCTTGTTTTTAACCCTTTTAAGTAAGTATGTGTGTGTATACATGTGCACACAAGCTGCCTCAATCGGGAGACCATGATTTTGCATTATTCGTTGTGCAAATGACTTGGCTGGTCAAGATGAAGGCATTAAGTGTACAAATTAGCCATGTGCTTAGACGGCTAAAAGAAATGAATTCACTAGCACTAAGCACTAAGGTTCAAGTATCTTAGCACCTCTCACAGCACCATGGGAAATTCCCAATATTAAATAATAAAAGTTTAAAAATCATAAAACTTGATGAGGCTTTCACACGCCACATGAGCCAAGAGCACAATGCTTGTTTGCCCTTACGCCGTTAGTTCCTGGCAATGCCTGACCCACCCTAGAGTCTTGCCTAGGGAGAGCCTGCCAAGGACTGGGAAGGAAAGTCAGGGGACACTTAGTGGAGGGGGAAGAACTGATCAGGAAAACATCATGAGGCGATAAGCTTTCTGAAAAACATCCAAAGTTGATTTTTCCTCAGGCTAAAGTCACTCTCAAGTAGAAGTCCATGGAAGGTTCCTTAAAACTCATGATGCTACTAAAACAGTGATTATTTAGTATCAGCTAAGAGGATGTTTTAGTAATAAACACTTAGATTTTCATTTGTAAACCCCTTTCCCAATCAGAAGCAACCCAGAACAGAGCACATACAGCCTAGTCTAGGTACTACTACAGCGGTGTTTTTCAAACTGGGGACAGCAACCCATTTATGAATCAGGAAATAAAGTTAGTGAGCATTTAAAATAGTAGGGGTGTGGGAGGGATCAGAGGATATCACACTTCGTATGAGTCTGCATTATTTCACAAAATATTTATTTCAGTTAATGATTTTATATTCATTCTCATTCTCATTCTCTCTGTCTTCCCCCTCTCTCATACACACACACACTGTTCTGAGTCAGATGCGAAAAATCATTTTTACTACGTGTCAAGAGACAAGTAAGTTTGAAATCCATTACTCATTGAGACCACCGAAAATAATGAACATGAAGTTTTAAGCCTGGTGCTAATGTCAGGAAAGGGTCAATAGAGTGTAAACCAACTTTATGCCTGAAATCCAAGGTAAGCTAATGTTCTGTTTACCCTAAATATTTATGTTAATTAAGCTTGTTTTACCCCTTAGCCTATATTCTTAGGCAAGGGTGTAAACAGTATAAGGAAAGGAAGAAACCCTAACTGTAATTATTTTACTTTGAGTGGTATCAAGTTTTTCCCAGATGGCATATTACAATGCTTTCTTTTCTACCTTAAAATCATACTATTAACAAGCCCTGGCTGGCAGCACAGTGGATAAGGTGCAGCCTTCGAACCCGAAGGTCGCTGGTTCAATTCCCCAGCCAGGGCACATAACCGGGTTGCAAGCCAGGTCTCCAGCCAGGTCCGTGGCTGGAGGCAGGTGAAGGGCAGCCATACATTGATGTCTCTCTCCCTCTCTGCCTTTCTCTCTCTCTGGAAATAATAAATAAAATCTTTAAAAAAAAAAAATCATATTATTAACATAAAATAGGGTATTTTTTAAAGTTGTCTTTACAGTTTTGAGATAACAAATGGTCTAAATCAAAACAGTCACAATTTCACTGTCTGGGCTTCGCAAATCAGCAACCACAGACAGAGTGAGCACTTCCGTCCAACTCCGCCTGCATCCTGTAAAAGGATGACCATCAGCATTATTTCATGAGGACTAAACCTTCCCTCATAACCGGTAAAGAAAGATGCTCAACCATCACTTTCTAAACACCAGTCATCTCAACAAATGACAAAAAAAAAAAAAAAAAAAAACGTTCAGCTTCTGAATTTTAAGAACCCCGTGGTGTCAGTTCAGCTCCGGTTCAAGGACTGCTGCGTGCACTTCACCGTGGGAGCCAGGGCTGGCACTGCCTGGCTGCAGGTGTGAAACAAAGTGTCCTGGGTCGGTGGTCAAACACCTGGACGGTGGCCTTCACACCGACCTCAGAAAAGGAAGCTATGTCATCCATAGTCTATTTCTTCAGGTGTAAAGCAAGGAGGTTAAATTAAGTGATTCACAGACTCCCTTCCTAAAATAGCTTCATTTAATTTGGATGCGGTTCTAAGAGTTGTATCCATTTTGCCCTACAACTCTGTTCCTTGAATAATAGCTTTCATCTTCTAAAAACTATTTCCATCAGTTTTCTTTTCAACCACCTCTCAAACACCCATGTTCCATTAAGCTCACTCAGCCCAGATACTTTTAAAACATCAAATAAAATAAAGCTAATAAGGAACAGAAGTTAAGGCAGTTTTTTAATTTTTTTTTTTTTTTTATTTCAGCCAAGGAATGATGCATGCTACAGGTTAATCTTTACTTTTCCCACTCAGTTTCTCAAAGTATACCACCATTTCAACCCCAAAGAACATGGCACTTGTTTGCTTCTTCCCCTTCTAATTTATTCCCAATTTTCAAGTGTCTTCTTTAGAAAGGATGCTTTCTCCTGCAGTTCAGGTCTGCTGTCTGTCTCCATAGCCGCTAAAGACTCGATCAGGAGCACTCTGCATTCAGACGGCAGACTCGCCCACTGTTTAGATGCTGAATGGAGAGAGAAAGAAGGCAAAAAGGTTCCTCAAAGAACAAGCAAGCAAAAAAACATAACTAGTCTAACCCAAAACCATGTTGGGGCGTCTCGCCCTCTGCCCCCAGTACTGGCAGGACAAACAGAACCGAGGAGGCTGAAACGAAGTGGGAAGTCGGAAATATGAGGGCAAAGTACCTGGTAACAAAATAACCATTTCAACACAAAAAGCCTCGTTATCTGTTTAGTAAAAAAAAAAAAAATCTTGAAAAAATTTCTTAATTACAAAGTCAGTTTCAACAGATGGTGTTTTATTATGCCTTTTAGGGGAGTATCAGAGAAACTCACAAAGTAGAGCCCCTGTATCTCATTTATGAGGTTCAGCCACTTTCTAGCGATGTGGTTTCAACAAAGTTATTTCATGTTTAGCCTCGTTTTACTCCTCTAGACTATACTCACACATATTTGGCGCAGTGAGAATTCAGTGACATAACTGGGTGCTTAGTTACAGCAGTAAAAGAAGGGATTACAAGATGCACAGTGTTACTAAGTGGGAAATGCCTGTTTTATGGAACCTTGAAGAGGTGCTGCAATTGCTAAGCAAAAGTAGAAAAGCAGAGATGGCAAACAGGCTCTGGAGAAAACAGCTTCTTCTTTCCCATTCTTAATCCATGCAGTTAAGATTTTAAAAAGAAAGAAATAAAAAGAAGAAGAGGTAAAGAAAAAAAAGAAGAGGCCTCCTCTTTAAATAAGTGATATACCATTAGAGAAAATGTTTTCTTCCACCACAGACCATTACAAGAAATCTTCTTCATAAGAAGATGAAAAAGAGAAAAACAAGAAAAAAACAGGATTAAGAAAAGTGCTGTCAAATTAGATGAGTCGGGTAGGAAACTGTTAAGATGCTTCCCAACTCCACTGCCAGTGTGTCCTGTTTATTCACAGTGAGCTCTGCTCCGCTGCTGGCAGGCATGTTGCTGTGATGAACAAGGGTCCAAACGGGAAATAAAAACCATGATTCTAAGGTAGCTATAGCTTCATCATACATAAAATGTATACAAAATAAAGTTTAAACACAACACAAATTAAAGGCTTAAGTTTTGTTTATCTCACTTGGGGGTGTGTTTGTACACGAAGTCTGTCCTGAAAGTATCGGCCGCACACGCTGTTTTAATTATATTGACATTTGCTTGATACATTCAGGACTGACCTCGTATGTATGTTTGTATTTTAGAGTAAATGCTTCCTTAACAAATAAATGAATAAATAAAGCAATTCCTAAAACATATGCCATAAAATACCCTGGCTTTCTGGCCCTCCAATCAGAACTATCAAGAACTCACCTTCAAGGGGATGGATGTAATAAAACAATAAACTTAAAAAAAAAAAAAAAGAACTCACCTTCAAGTTTTTTAATCAGTACTTCTATCACAGATAAAGCTTCTGTTCTCACAGATGAGTAGGTCTTATTTTCTAAGAAGAAAAGCACATCATGCACATCATTTGTTTTACAGGCCTTATAGACAAGAGCTCCAAGATTAAGCTAGCGTTACTGAAAGATGTTCAGAAATTATAAACTCGGAAAGACACACCTTTTCTTATATAGGCTTCCCTTTGCCTGATTTCTGTTATCAAATACCTAAAATGTGCTACAATGTCCACATTTGTTACATTAAAAGAAAAATGTCTGCCAAATATACCAATCACAACAAGTGGCAATATTTAAAGGACCCATTTCAGAAGTAGGAACTCAAAAGACACTATCTCAAACACACAGTCATCTTCTCATAATACCTGGCAAGGTCTTCAGGTCTGTAAGACCTCCTCATTTTAACAAAGAACATTACATACCCAGGGTGAAGGCCAAATCTGGGACACCTGCCTGGGACCCCGTGAAGACTAGTTTCTTAACTGCCAGTTCTTCATCCAAAAGCATTCTGCCTCCAAGAATCACAACTGAAATATGCTTCCTTGGTGTCTAACTATAGCATCTAATTCACGGTGAAACTGTCTACTGAAAAAATAAACACACAACCAAACCTACAGCAAGAAAAGCACAGAAACCTTACAACATCCTGTTACGCTACCAAGTACAGATGTGCTTATAAGGGTGATGGGACCTGCCAACAGGGCCCAGGAGTCAGCACCTAGTGAAGGAGCTTCCACTGGCCAAATCTGGGACAATGTAGCAACAAATTAAGATAAATAATTAATTAGAAACCAATTGGGGGAAAAGGAATCCATGAATCAGTATCAATAATAAAGCAATAGGTAGAGGGAGGGATCTTGCTTGTGAGAGAATGCCAACTATCAAGTGGTAAACGTGGAGAAAATGCCGGTTAGAAAATCATCTTAGGAAAAACTGATTCAGGGAAAACCATCCATGAGGATTAGGTCTAGAAGGCATTCTGAAGAGGAGGAGCATACCTGCATGGTCTTAGAGTGTCTCTTCCCAAACTGCTGTTGCAGTTTTGAAGAAGAGCAGGTTATAGGGATAGTCTAAAAGTATGTTCCCATGGGCTGCTTATTAGACACAAGGGAGGAAAAAAAATCATACAGTAGAGAAAAGTTAGTAGCTTGACCAGGTAATCAAAACTGACATCGCCAGTGAGGGCAGATGGATAACATGCCTCCTGACGTGAGACACGTCACTTACGGAGGGAATCTCCCAACTGGGAAATCATGACCTGGATCTAATCGTGAGGAAACATCAGACAAAGAGCAAACGAAAAACACTCTAGTTAAAAAAAGGGGAATGGAGACTTTTCTTCAAAATTGTCCATGTCATGTAAGACAAAGAAAGGCTGAGGAAGCGTTCTGGGTTTAAGGAGAATAAAAAGATGACAACTAAATTCAATAAAGGATCCTTAATGGAGGGGAGGGTGAAAATTCTATAAAAAGCATTACCGAGTCTAGTGAAAACCCTGAATATAAATATGGTAAAAAGAGGGATTTAAGAACTGCATCAATGTTATACCGCCTGAGCTGGTAATATACTGTGCTGAGGTGAGGGAATGCACACTGAAGAATTCAAGGGCAAAGGAGCATGATGTAAGCAACATACTTTCAAATGGTTCAGGGAAAGTATGTATGCAGAAGTGCAAATCATAAAGAAAATGGGGCAAAATATTAACAGATAACTTTGGTAAAGGATATACAGGCCTTACATGAGTTATTTCATTTTTTTTTTTTTTTAATGCTTTGGCTGGGCCCCTCAGCAGGGGACAGAAGGAAAACCAAGGCACAGGCTGATGGGAAAGTCACCCCACTCCATGGCACGCCAACCTTCTCGCCCTGCGGGACACTGCCATCCATGACTAAGAGCTCAGCCTGGCAAGTCACTGGGCTCAGGTTTCTGTTTTGTTTCTTTTGCTGGCTTTCTAAATTAAATTTATTTGGGTGACGTGAGATGATTTAGTTTTTTCCAGTATACAATTCTGTAACACATCCTCTGTATGTGGCCAAAGTCAAATCTCCTCAGTCACCTTCACCCTGCACTCTCTCCCGGACCATCCTTGCTCTCTGGCAGCCACCACCCTGTGGTCTGTGTCCATGAGTTCTTGTCTGTCTTGCTGTTCATTTGTTGCTCTCAGTTTTCTATCATAAAATAAACAATCCAATTTAAAAATAGGGAGAGGAACGAAGCAGACACTTCTCCCAAGAAGAGATACAAATGGCCAAGAGACATACGAAGAGATATTTAACTTCACTAGCTATTAGAGAAATGCAAATCAAAACTATAATGTTAATACCACACCACACCTCTCAGAATGGCTATTATCAACAAGACAAGTGATAACAAGTGTTGGAGAGATTGTGAAGAAAAAGGAACCCACATTCACTGCTGGTGGAAATGTAAACTGGTACAGCCACTATGGAAAACAGTATGGAGATTCCCTCAAAAAATTAGGAATAGAATAACCGTATGACCCAGGATCCCCTCTTCTGAGTATCTACCTGAAAAACTTGAGAACACTTATCACAAAGATGGATGTACCCCTATATTCATTGCAGCATTATTCATGAAGTGTGCCTCAACAGAAGATGGGATAAAGAAGATGCAGTACGTATACATAATGGAATACTACGTAGCCATAAGAAAAGATGAAAAACTGCCACTTGCAACCACATAGATGGAGCTTGAGAATATCACACTTAGTGAAGGTCATATGGAAAAGTCAAAAGCCTTATGATTTCACTTATATGTGGGATATATGTACTTTTATTATAACTTCTCTGTCAGTTGGAAACTATGTTCAAATAAAAGTTTTTTGAAAATACTTATCACAACGGCTTTTCTAACCTAGCTGTTAAAATCCTAAACTATAGTTTCATATTAATATATTCCAGTTTGGGTATATACATATACTGAGTATATTAAACTGGATAGTTCAGTAGTTCTAGAAATTTAGTTCCTAGCACAAGGTGGGAAATATTTGAAGCTTAGCTCCTTGACCTTTAAAAGCAGGACTCCTTATCATTATCAGTTTACCACACTCACCTAAAGAATATGTGATTGATTTACAAGTTTCAAGGAGAATTTCAGCCAAAGCCTCAGGATCCGCATGTTCTTCTTCCAAAAGCATTAACCTATAAAATTCAAGAGGCAAGATACAAATGCCATTTTTTTCCTTTCTTTTTTTTTTTAAAGATTTTATTTATTATGTTTAGAGAAAGGGGAAGGGAGAGAGGCAGAGAGAGAGAGAGACACCAATGTATGGTTGCCTTTCACCTGCCTCCAGCTACGGACCTGGCTGGGGACCTGGCTTGCAACCCAGTTATGTGCCCTGGCTGGGAATCGAACCAGCAACCTTTGGGTTCGCAGGCCAGCGCCTTATCCACTGTGCCATCAGCCAGGGCCAAATGCCATTTTTAAGAAGTATTCCAGCCCTGGTTGGTGTGGCTCAGTGGATTGAGTGCCAACCTGCGAACCAAAAGGTCACCGGTTTGATTCCCAATCAGGGCACATGCCTGGGTTGCGGGCCAGGTCCCCTTGGGGTGTGCAAGAGGTAACCAATCACTATTTCTCTCACACATCAATGTTTCTCTTCCTCTCTTTCTCCCACCCTTCCCCTCTCTATAAAAATTAATAAATAAAATCTTTAAAAAAGCGAAGCCAAAAAAATGTATCCCAAAACCTTTCTGACACAATTTCTATTTTGCATGTATCACACTAGCATTTAGTTTTATAATTTAAAAGAATTTCACTGATTACACATAAAATGCTAAGGGGGGAAAGCAAAATAAATGACTAAACCATAAATCTAATTACCCCTGGAAAAAGGCATTCATTGACTGTAGGACTCCTAGCTGCACTTTCCACGTGCTGAGCTTTAGCCGTTCACACATCAATTTGCACAGTTCCTGACGATAACAGCCTGGGAAATAAAGACAGAATGGGGCACAGCAGGATAGGAAGTGTGAAGGAGTGAGTGAGGGGCAGACAGAAGGACAGACAGGAACAGACAGGGACAGGGGAACAGGAGGGAAGGGTAGTAGAGAGGGAAAGAAAGAGACAGAGAGAGGGAGAGAGAAAGAGGAGAGGCAAAAATAAAAAATAACAAATGCCTTTAGTTATTTAGAGCTATGAAATTTCAGAAAAACAAAACAAACAAAATCTGCACGATGACTTTGTATCCAAATCCCAAGCCAATCTCCCTAGTCGGAACGTCCCCCATGAAGGTCCTATATTACTACTCAAAATGTTCATTTTTAAAGCAATGTCCTTCTCCAAGGAACTGATGCAGAATCTTGGCCTCACTCCCCTTTCCCTGTAAAACACCCTGAGTGGCCACCGAAAAAGGCAGAACTCTGGAAGCTGGGAGCTTCTCGGGTACTCAGGGGCCTCTGCAAGTGGTCGGGTTACCAATAGGCGACACGCTCTATCCCGAATGTGTTCCACTTGTAATTATAATTATGTAATTAATAGTGCGCTAACTGATGAAACAGGAGTATTAAACTCAACAAATCAGTTATTTTTAAAATGCTGTAAAATTTCGTTCAGTTCACAAATGTAAAGATAGATGGGGTAACAATCTACAAGAATCGTGCACTTGATCTTTAACTTCTTTCTCTACTATAAAGAAACAAAATCAGAAATTTTAGATAATATCTTATGAGTAAGATGTGTATAAGCCAACGTGTTAATGGCTGAATTCCCAAAGGCCTTGGCCTTCCCCTCAATAACTGGCAAATGACTGCATATTTCTATGACTTACATGAAAATAAACTGCTTTGTGTGTGCATCATTTTTATATAATTCCCTACTTTAACTTGCTCTATCCCATTCAAGAAAAACTCAGTAGTCCTAATGGCATCAAAAAAAAGTAGACTTCCACTGCAGTCCATAACATAATACTAGATGTAGGACTATTTACAATTAGGTATCTTTGGAAAAAGATTACGTATACATATGTATATGCGGCAAATATACTTTTTAAAGTTCACCAAAACACAGCAAGGCTCATAGACAATCTTAAGTCTGATTTTAAGACATACCCAATCACAAATAATAACATGCTCTTAATAACATGCAAGCGTATTAAGATGTCTGGTGGGCAGGATGCACTGCAGAAACAGACTTCAAAGGAGCATGGCCCCAAGTTCAAGGCCCTATCAAAGGCCTAACTAACTGCAACCTAATCCAACAGTAATGATTTACTGTTTGCTTACTAACTTAATCTTTTAAAAACACACGTCCAATTCTGAAAAATCTCTCAAAAGAGTTTCAAGGTTCTCAATGACATGGAAATTTCACTTGCTTATTAAAGATGTGTTTACTTACAAGATCATTAATTTTGAGATGAAGAGACCCCACTAATACCTTCTGTGGATTCCTCAGAAAACAGCATCACAAGAAAAATAACAATTCTTTTCACAGTCAAGCCATTTATATAAAATATATCATGCCCTGTTAAAAGAGCTGAATTGTGTCCCCAAATCCATATGTTGAAGTCCTAACCCCAAGAACCTCAAAATGTAACTGTACTGGGAGACAGAGTCTTTAAAGGTTACACAGTATGGCTGGTGTCCTGGTAAGAAAAGATCAGGACACACAGGCCCAGGTGGATGTTAACAAGCCAAAGGAGAAAGGTCTCAGAAGAAACCAACACTGCTGACACCTTGATCTCAAAAAAAAGAAAAGAAAGAAAGAAAGAAAATGAATTTCTGTTGGTTAAGCCACCCAGTCTGTGGTATTGTTACAGCAAACTAACAAACTAATACAATGAGGTTGTTTGCCCATGTAGGAGTGAAGTTTATGTCGGGTAATTCCCACTATCAGTCAGTCGGGCTGTACTAGAAACGGAAGCTCCAGTGTGCCCCGCAGCACATCTCTGCTCCCATTCACAGCCGCGGTGCTTACGCTGCGTCTCCACGTTCCGGGGCCACGCTTTGCCCAGGCTCTCGAAGGCTACGAGCAGAGATTCCAGCTGGAGCTCCTTTTCCTTCTCATTCTCATCTTCGTTTTTGGTTGTCCGGACTCCAATGCTTTCAAGTGAATTCTGGGCATGCAAAAAAATAAAGGATGGCAAAATATAATTATTTTCAGTGACAGGTGTTCTATTGAAACAGTTAAAGTACCAAAGTAAAAGATATTAACAATGAATTAAATGCTAAATTCTCTAGCATGAGTTTTCCTATTTCTTAAAAGAATTTGTAACAAGATACTACATCTTTCTAATAAATATGGGAAATCCTTTCAAATAAATCTGTAAGCAAAGAAAGGTAAGGAAAAATACTGTATATGTAGTATTTTGAGCACAACATACAAGGACTTGCATTAGAATCATGGAATTAAAGATGAAAGAACTTGATAATGATCTCAGTTCAAACTCCTAAAGTATGATAGGGAAACAGGTTGAAAAGTGACTCACCCAGCTAGCTGGTGATATCACCAATTTAAAATGTGAGTCTCCCAAATTCATTATGTGTGTAAAAAAATTATTTAAGTAGGGTTTTTACTCAGAGGAAACAACTATGAATTAGCAGCAACATAAGAAATAAGAATGCTATTTCCACTATTCCATATTGTACAAAAAATAGGTAAACTGTACCCTTCTTTTTTTAAAAAAACAAATACATCATTTTCCAAACGAAACCAGTCTTTGGGGGATCAGAACTCCCTAATACATGGCAGAGGTGGCTAACAGTGACACACTGAGCTCCCTGTCCCCGCTAGGATGGCGGGGATGGCTTCTGCACATGTTCATAACACAAAGCTTATTATAACTACAGGAGGGTCAAAAGCAAGCTTACGGTGGTATGTGAAAGTTTATTCCTGTGGTATTTATGAACTGTTAAAGTTTATTCTTGTATTATTTGTGAATTATTGTATTATTTGCCATATGAATAACTGTCAACCTATGTTTCAACTCTTGGGAATTCACTGTTCCTGTAAGTCTACCACTCCCTGGTCAAAACCCCTGAAATAAAAGAAAACACTCTTCCCTTCTCCCATGGAGGGCTAATGGACACTTAGAACAAATCTACATCCAGGATCTGGCTAAGCACTGGCCAACAGGCTAGAAGCGGAAGTGCCATGTGACAGTTTGCAGGAACTGTCCTTAAGAAAGAACCAATGTGCCTACTTGGACCTTCACCCTTTCTTCACCTCCTCTGCCGACACCAGCTTGGAGGGTAGGTACATCAGGGGCCTTGAAGACAATGACTTTCTACTATTTGCAGCTACACTAATCCTAAAATAAAATATGCAAGCAGGTCACAGAAAATCTTTTCTCTTTTTTTTTTTTTAATTGTTGTTGTATTACATCCATCCCCTTTTTGCTCCCCTCTGTCCCCCTCCCCACCCACCCAGTCCCCCCAAAATCAATCCCACCTGTTGTGCATGCCCATGGTTCCTTTATACTAGGTTCTTCTTCTTTTTAATTTTTAAAGTATAAAGCAGCCTTAAGAGATATATGTAGACATCGTTACCTTCTTGATGAGAGGTATGACAATGTCAGAAAACTCCCGAAATCTGTCTTCTTTGGTGGCCTTCAAGACATCTGCTGCAGAGCTGATTGCTACAATCTTGTATTTGGGGTTCTCTTTGCAACACTCCTTCAGGAGAGCCTGGACAATTTCATTTGTACTGGGCTGGTTGGGCACAGGCTTTTCCAGCTCTGCACTGTAGGATCCATACAAAAGCATCAGCAGTTAATCAGAGCCGCAGCTTTTGGTTCACTTTAACAAATAGCATGTTCATTGAAAGGACATTTACCTGCAAGCTGTCACCACACAAGCGATGGCTTTCAACAGTTCTTCCTAAAGGGTTGAAAAATGAGAAAATGCTATTAAGCATGTATGTGTCATTTACATCCTCTGTACTATGACTACATTACCTACAATTTAATAACAACAATTAATGTCATCTTATCACTAATCTCTTTACTGTTCAATACGTACATACACTGAAGTAGAAAGTAACCTTTATTTCCACTTCATAAAGCCTAGAGAACTGACTTGCCCAAGGTCACACAGGCAGAATGTCAACCATGGAATTAGAAATACCCCTGACACTTAGCCCAGCACTGACTATAACGTCAACTAGATTGTTACATGCTGCCACCATCTCATCTTCCCTATTGAGTGTTCACTGTACGCATCCTACTGTCATCCTTGTATAAAACATGACTATCACTAATCCATAGGCTCCAGAGATGAGCATTCTCAGGTCCTGGTTTAGCCAGCTCACCTTGCTACTCAATTTCACATGTGCTCCAGCCTGATCTGTGCATGAGGTTCCCAAGTACAAAAAGGTGGCCAGTGGTTTAAGATTTATCTTTAATGGCTGAACATGATAAACAAAAACCAACCTCCAGCATTACTATGCAACATTCAGGACGCATGGGTTGCACTTAGACAAAATATCATACTTAATCACGCAAAGCTCACCTAGTTTCCCACTGGCTAGAAAATCAACCCATCTGGTGTCCCACAAAACCTGATTCTAATTTTTACAGGAAATGCAAGTTGAAGTCATACTCCTTTAAGGATACCTTAAATGTAACTGGGCGTGAATGGTTCCTTTACCTTTCCTGCCCATGTTCTCCCAGCCAGGCCTTGCAGTAGTGCTGTCAGAATCATGCCCAAGTATGGAGGCACTAGGGAGCTGGTTTGCTTCGCAATAGACGCCATGGCAATTGCACCCTGGGCTTTCATTTTCCAGGACTGAGACTGCAAAGCCTTCTGGGTAATAGTGATCAACTCCTGCAGGTACAGCCGGATGCCACCAGAGGAACCTAGGTTGTAAGATGCAAAATTAAGGCAACTTTTAAGTGACAAAGAACCCTGATTTTTTCCCCCTATGTCTGAAAAGTCAGTGACGATCAGTCTAAAGCAGTGATTCGCAATGGTTACATTATACCACTTCTAAAAGGCAGAGAAAGCAGATGGTGTGTGATGTGGCTTTACCACGGCGGGAATTCATGAACTTGGGCTTGTCTTCGAGGGTGTCAGGCCAACGGTTCATATCCACCGACATTCGCCAAGGCAAAAACGAGTTAATAAGCACTATTCTAAACAATACTCTCAGGCGACATATTGTAACATCACTATGCACTCAAAAGCATTGAGTGACTTGGGGTTGAAACCATAAGGGACACCTGCTATTCAGGTCCTAGGAAAGTAACTATAGGAGTTTATGAATAAAACACATGAGTAAAAAAACTCCAGGTGTGGTTCTTAAGAAACAGGCTTGATTCATAGGTACTGTTGACTAACCTGGTACATTCTCCTGCCATACTTCAGTCCATAAGTTACATTCTTCTTTCTCTGATTTCTCCTCATCAACAACTTCGTGCATGCCTAGAAATGCCAGTGGCAGGACTTCTTTGGCATGGTTCTTCAACACATCAGGGCTGTATCGTCCAATAGCATGAACAGTTAAAGCACAGGAGGTCTTGTAGATGGGCTCTGAAGTAAAGCAGAAAAACACCACAATCTTCAGGCTATCAACTGTTTTTCATGGTAACTAGTCTAAAGAGACTATTCTAGCACAATCTGCACCACCACAAAACAGTACGTACGGGCAATTAGAAATGCTCCTAGCAAAGCACATAAAATCAGACAGAGTAAGACCTGATTTATATTGTTTTATTAGGATGTTAACATCTAAATATAAATATAAAAAAGGTACCATCTTTATCCATATACCAGCCATTGAGCTTCTGCAAGAGTTTCTCAGTGCTGCTATCCCGTGAAGTCTGAAAATAAAACAAACAATCCTGTCATTTCTTTAGAATTATCCAAGTATAATTACTTAACTACATAAGAAATTCAGCTCACCCGAACTAAGTGGCCCATGGCAAACGCGCAGGATTTCTGAATGACACTGTTCCGATCTGTCAGGCCACTAAGCAAAGCACTCATAAGTTTACCTGTCCGAAATAAAGGAGAAAAACTGGGTATTTGGTTAACCAAATGTTTTGCCCTGTTTCTAGAACCAAAACAAACTGAACCCTGTAATTAATGTCTGATTTATTCCATGGGAATTTAAACACTTGCACGTTATAGTTGGACTATCCATTTGTTCCCTTTTGCTTGATATAATGTTAAAAATTAAACCATGTGTAGAATGTTGTGAAGAAAGTTTTTGAAAAATGAAAGCTATGTCTAGAAGCCAACTGAAGAAGAGAAAAAATGCTGATGTAAAATTAACAATATAGTAAAAACATCTTACAGGGTGGCAGATACCTTCACCTTCCTGTACCACTAAGAAATAATCAAACACTTATAAAACAGTGAAGATTTGGCCCTGGTTGGTGGCACAGTGGATAAAGCGCTGACCATCAAACCTAAAGGTCGCTGGTTCGATTCCCCAGCCAGGGCACATAATCAGGCTGCAAGCCAGGTTTCCAGCCAGGTCGGTGGCTGGAAGCAGGTGAAAGGCAACCATACATGGATGTTTCTCACCATCTCTGCCTCTCTCCCTTCCTCTCTCTCTCTGGAAATAGTAAATAAAATATTTAAAAAATAACAAAAAATAAAAATAAATAAAACAGTGAAGATTTGCTAAACTTGACCATCCTTTACCTGTTGCATACAAAAAGATGAAGGTAGAGGCAGAAAAAGTACACAGAATCACAAATGTGTCAGAATGATAATTATTTTTCTTCTTAAAACCTTGACAGGTCACTGGTTTGATTCCCTAGCCAGGGCACAAAACCAGGTTGCAAGCCAGGTCTCCTGCCAGGTCCTTAGCTAGAGGCAGGTGAAAGGCAACCGTACATTGATGTCTCTCTCCCTCTCTGCCTGTCTCCCTTCCACTCTCTCTAAAAAATAATAAAATCTTTAAAAAAATAGAAACCTTGACAGACAAGACATGGTCACACAAAAATATCATCATGTAGGTTTTTGACATACTCACCTGAGTAAGGTGTTAGGTCTTGGGGACACTGAGTAGTTAATGACACAATGACACTGGCACAGCCTCCCTACAGGGTTACAAAGGCAAAGGTCTAAGTTTGATGGTCACAGTGCTCTCTCAAACCCTTTATTTCAGGTGGGTGTCAAAGATTTAAAGACAAGACATATACAAAGTCTAACAGACCCTCCAGGATTCAATCTAGA
Organism: Noctilio leporinus; assembly: GCA_004026585.1. Lineage (NCBI taxonomy): Eukaryota > Metazoa > Chordata > Mammalia > Chiroptera > Noctilionidae > Noctilio > Noctilio leporinus. The sequence continues at coordinate 60,282 of PVIW01000889.1, read as the reverse complement.
AAGGAGAACACTCTTAGCTTTTAAATGAGCCATGCAGAGACTTTTTTCAAAACCTCTGGCAGAAAGAAGGGTGCTCTCATATACGACAATTAAGCAAGAAAACTGGTTCAATCTTTAGGAGGGCAACATGTCACCTTGTCCACACTTGTTCTAACATTTCTAGTTCTAGAAAATAGCTTCAGGTGTGTCCCAAGACATTCATATCAGCACTTTGTTTAATATCAGAAATGCTAAAAACAAATCAGATGTTCCCTGATAGATTAAAATAAATAATGTTACAGCCACACAACAGAACATCATATGGCCATTAAAAAGGACATCATAGAAGACGCACGCACAAATAACAAGCTGGAAGGAAGCACTTCAAAATCTTAACAGCAGTTATCTCCTGGTGGTAAACTTTGGACAATTTTTACCTTTCTCCTGATCTATAAATGCTGGTTTTTAAATACAATCAGGTATTAATTTTGTAGGAGAAAAAAAGAGTGAGCTGTTTGTTTCTGAAGTGTGGGAGAAGGGTCTGAACCTTGCAAAGCCTTGGAAAGACATTTTTTCTATCTAAACACCTGCTGAGCCCTTGGTGAAATGCTAACCACCACCTAAAAACAGCCAGACCCTGATAACAGCATGAACCTTTCCATTAATAACTAATAATGGATAATAAATAAGAACCTAGAGGCATGTACACATCAACCAGGGAACAGAAATGATCCCACTAAAATATCAAGACAATATTTATTAAGTCATATTTCATTTCCTGAATGAGTTACGTATTTTAAGTTATTAGTACAACCATAAAAACTGATTAACTTAAAATATTGTTTTATTAACAAAATATGAATTTCAATCATGACAGCTATTGCATTTTTTTTTTACCTAAACAAATGAAAATACTGAAAAATAAACTTACTTACCTTAGTTCCAAGACCTACACCACTTCTGATTAGTTCACATAATCTAGGAACTAGCTCACCCAGCACGGACACATCAAGATATTGCAGGCACTTTTGGAAAAGAATAAATATGAAGTTAACCTTAGCAAATAATTAAGCCCATACCACATCTTCAATTAAAAACTGCCCAGGCCAAATATGTACCCACTGGATTCAACATGAAGTTGGAAAAATCTCTGGTTTGATTTTGCTCTAATTTCAATATTAGTATCACCAATGTATTACAAACAAAAATCATTCATTGGTGAAAAGCCAACCTTCTAAAGGAGAAAATAAATGATGATTATCCAAGAAAAAAGGATCTCTCTGGGCCTACTTCCTCTATCAATCCAACTTTAGTGTAAAAGACCAAGATTACAACTGACCTTCAATGGACCTATCCTACCAAACCATCTTCATCAATTTCTTAGCCAAATTTGCTATATTTTTGAAAATGCAATGAGATATAGTATTAATGAGCATACCTACAAAGTATTTGCTAACTATTTCTATTTGTTTAAGCTTTCTTTTCCCCTCAATAACCCAACTAGGACATAACATTCTTAGACCAAACTGTGGTTGACAGTCTCCCAGTAAGCAGTAAAGAACATGTACTTCTTTTCTCCAGCCTTGTAATCTGCTTGGCAGAACAATTTCAGTGGCTCAGAAGCTCTTGGTGAACCACCCCAGGGTACACACAGCACAGCCCATGTGGGCGACTGTAGCGACTCCTACCCCAAGAGTGCAAGAACTTAGAAGCCAGGTGCCAGGCAGCTCTTCAGTAAATCCCTTCCTATGACTAAAAAGACATATAAATACTGCTCATTTTTCTTCCTCTACCTTTGTGCTGCCTGCTCCACTGAACATTTATAGCCTGCACTATCCTAGTCCTCCTGAAGACAATGTTCAGGCACAGACAAAAATCTAAATCTTGCTAAACAGGCCAAAAGATACTTCGATCTACACAGAAACCTTTTAATATGTGTTCTCCTATAATATAACTCTGGACTAATGGATTCTATTATTTTGAAAACTTATTTTTTCCATTTAGTAATATAGAAGAAATAATTATACTAAGAAAAAATTGATGTCACAAATAGCTGCTTAACTCATCTCTTAAATTTCTATTTCATTTAATGAAACCCGAAGACTCTGAACAATTACACTCCAATGTAAGCAAACAAACGTAGCTTTCTCATTACGTTAGGCACTGACCATGTTGATTGTTTCCATCATGGGAGAGGATTTGGCAGCACTGAGTCGAGCACTATCCATCGCAGCCTGAGAACACAAATTCAAGTCACTCAGTACATTCCATTAACTTAGAAGAACCTCCACACACTCCCATAAAGTTTTATGCCAAACTGAAGAATCTTTCTTATAATAATATATATAACAAAGTCAAACATAAGTCCAACTCTAATTTCTGTTTCCTACATTCACCCATTTACCTGTAGAGGCAGCACCTCACTACAGGTGAGAGATTTAGACAATAGTTTGAAATTAACTGTTACCAGAAATTAACATAGCATGCTCTGAGCAAGTCACTGGGCCTTCTTGAGCCTCAGGTTCTCCACCCACTAAATAAAGGACTAAATAAATTTCTATCTAAGGTTTTATAAAAATGTGTCTAAGCAATAAAAAAAATATATTTACCAAGTTCATTACTTGGTAAAGGGCCTTAGTCTAATACCTGTGCTGCGGGTGAGATTAACAATATCCAGGCATCATAAGTAAGAAAAGTAAAGGCATAGGGAAGTGACTAGTCCAGGGCTACAAAATCTGGACAAGAATTTTTATTTCCTAATTCTCAACACCCAGAAAGGGACAAGATTACAGAATGGAGAAGAAACACCAATATTAGAGGCAAAGGGAAGACAGAATAAGTTATTAGAACAGTGTAGTAAAACTCAATCAACTGACAAAAAAATGTAAGACAAATACAAAAACATAAATAAGGACAAAACAGGCATAGAATAAAAACACAACTTGAAGATGAAATTAAAATAGCTGATACAGTATGAAAAGACAATGGACAACACTAGCAACAGGAAAGTGTAAATTAGAACAAGGATTTTTGCTCATCAGATTGATATTATTCAATGTTGGCCATAAGACATGGAGAAAAAAGATCCTTCAAAGCCTTTGATGCCATAAAATCTCTCCTACAAAAATTCACCTCACCATGGATTACCAGGCATGCGTTAAAAAGAATGGATCTATACACAGACATGATATGTTGTTAATGACAAAAAGCAAGCTGCAGAACAACATTCATAGTCTGATTCTATGTTAAGATTAGTATGTTTGTTTAGTTTGGTACCCTGTGGCTACAAAAGAATTTGAAAAAAGAAAACCGCTGACAGTGGGCAGTGTCGGGAAGCTGCACTGGTAGGAGAGAGGCTTCTAGGGAATTACTTCCTACTCCGTGTCGTTTTAATTTTTCACAATAAGTATGTTTCACCTGTAATTTTTTTTAAACTCTTAATTTAAAAAAAAAACAACAACCACCTACAATTTATCTAAAAAGCAGAATAGCTTTAGGTTAAGCCAAAGTCTAGACACGAGGCCTCTTTACTTGCAGGGTAGGAGTGATCTACACAGATTCCTAGGTGGGGGAGGCAGACCCAAGACCTAAAAAGTAAACAAACATTTACCAAAAACTCTGTTAAATAAATGCTAATACATTTTCTGGATGAAAACGCCATTTTCATATGACTCACAGGACAGTGTCTGAGCCCTCTCCCTACCCACCCTGTGAGAAAACACCCCAGTGGTTACAGTCATTGAGCTGCTTCTGAGTGTGGAAAGCATCCTTCAATCATGCAATCTAAGGGCGATGATTGTTCACACAGACCCCGGGACCTTACCAGGATTCTGCTTTCAAACTTTCCAAAATCCCTGTGTTGCAACTCACCTTTTCCTGCTCTGTAGCCCGGAGACTTAAGTAATTGAGAACTTGGGGTTCCAATACACTTAAGGATTCTAGCAGCGCCGGGATGAGCTTTGGTGCATGTGGCTTCAGCATGGCTCCTGCACTTTTGCTGATCTTCACGAGGGTGTTAATGCTGCAGACACACAGGAAGAACAGGCCTGACAAATCCAATCAGGAGGACGTCTTGCAGTTTATGTGCAGGGCAGAATATCCTCACTCGGTTACAAAGCCCAGTCTTAGCACTATTTGTTTTTTTTTACTCTGTATTATACAAATTTAATACAAAGCAGAGAAAATCTGCATTGAAATTCTATGTATTCTCCACCCAGTTCAACAATTAGCAACCTTTGGCCAATTAAATTTCATTTATACCTCTACCGTAATACATAGTTATACTTTTTCCCTTGCCATTATTTTGAAGCATAGCCTCTAACTAAACTTGTTATGTATCACTAAGAGGCATGGACACTTTATCATAATCAAATTCCCAATTCACACCTGAAAAACATTAATAACACTTTTCATATCACCTAATCTTAAAATTTCCCTGTTTCACAACTGTTTCAGTGTTTGTTATAATTGAATGCTGCGTCCATCCACATGTGGCCATTTACAACATTTCTTCCATCTCTTTTCTCATAATTTATTTTGTCCTCATTAATTGTATCCTGGTGGTTTCACTTGACACACTATTGACCAGTCACCAAAAAAGCCCAAATGTTGTTGATCGATAACAATTAACTTGTGCTCACACTTGCATTAGCTTTTGCTATAAAACTGCTGGTCAGCAATGTGTTAACCTGCTCCTCCTCTGTCTCCTGTACACATCTTCAGGCTAAATCAAGCTCAGGTTCAACTTTTTTAAAACCAAGAATCTTTTCACAAGTGATGCTATACACTGATATGCTATTCATATCAGAATGCAAATAATGTCTGCTCCTCTATTTTTGCTGTTAAGAGTGATCAGTGCGTTCACATTTGGTTAGCCTGAACCATCCATTATAAAGTTCCTAATCAACCTTTTACCAGTGGATTTAGAAGTCACTAGTGACCACTGCCTAGGCTATTTTACTGAGGATAGCAAAGCAACGAAACCCTAATTTTATCACTTTGTTAGGTCAGTCCTTCCAAAAAGAACTTGGCCTCATCAAGTATTTAGTTACCATGAAATACTGTTGGTACTATCAAATGAATCTAATTTTAAGAGTGAAATAAAAATTGAATAAACCTCCTAGATAGTATTCTAGTTTAAAAATAAAAACATACAAACTAGAATCCTTCTCAGTTGATTTTAACCTAAAATGGCTATATATACCCAAATGTGTGCATGTAGTCTTTAAGCGTTCAATTATTGCCGGTGGTAAACAGTTTATTTGAAACCTAGTAAGTGCTACAATACCACTAAATGGTACAACCAACAAGCAAGCTCCCAAGGATGAATGGCATAATACGAGAACGTGCTGGCTGGGCACAGTGGTCAATGAAAAATGTTTTTAAAAAACTCAAAGTTGAGGCTGAAGGGCAAAATGCTGGTCAAAAGCAAGCTTCCCATGAGAATGTTATTGCAAAAATGTTACAGGCCTTTTAACAAATGTTCTTTTTCTTGGGTTACCTTGAGTTCTCCTCAACTCCTTTTCCATACTTTCAACTCTAACATTTCAAAGAAACACAATTCAACTAAATGACTAGGAACTAACTATGTCCAGTATATTCATTTCATCAGCTGGTTCACACCTGAGGGATCGAACTTCTGTCACAGGACTCATCATTCCTTTGTCCAGAAGGCAAGGCAGAAGGGCAGCGATGGTTCTCTGGCCAGCTGCTCCTTTGGCAGGGTCACACATTTTCACACAAACCTCACACACAAAGAGTAAGGAAATTAGTGAAACTGACCTCTCACCCAACACTTCCTACTTTCCATATCCATAGAAAAGGATGAGTGAATCCACTTTCTATGACACTACAGAAAGAAACAAAAGAATGAGATCTGGGATTGAATCCTACGCCAGCCAATAACTAAATGGAAAATTTGGTAATGCACTCTGCTGTCTAAGCTTTGGTTTTTTAATTTGCAAACTAGGAAACCGCTGAAGATGAAATGAGAAAATTTATAAGACAGTATTGGACGATGTGACCTAGAATGTATCACAAAATCAAATTCAAGTGGGAAATTAGTTTCAAAGTGCTAGCAACCTCATAAATATGAAAGGCAGATTAATCCACAAACATAGCAGTAATAAAGAGAAAAGACAGATGTTGCTTAATCTAAATGAGTAATGTGTAATGTGTTCTTCATGGTCATATAAAAGCCATACCGTATATAAAGACTCAAAAAAGCTGACCATTTTTTAAAAAGAGATATACAATGTTAAAAAACACTCCAGGCACTCTAGTGGTACAGCACCCAGCTGCTCATTCATTGTAAGTAAGAAAGTAAGAACAGTGAGCTATAACATGATACCAATTACACCTCAACTAAATGTCATTATAGATAAAAAGTGAGTGATTATCATGGTCCCTGAGAACCCTGCCCCACTCCACCCACAATGTAAGGTAAGAGTTTTCACCTTGCTCAGAGTTTTCAGAGCTAGTTCTGCTGCTTTTCGTACAGACTCCTGAAAATGAGAAGAATTTGGCATTGTAAAGAGTTAGTTTCCTTCCACAATGAATATTAACTACCTCTGACTACGCAGCTTAGTGAAAAGTCCTGCTTACTAGGTCAAAAAAGTGTTTCACTAGGCTCTTTGCCCACAGAGGAACAGGTTACCATACCATACGTATACATATAAATAATAGTAAATTAGGGATGACCTATTTTGACCTTACAAAAATATGGCTATTAAGTAAACAGTGTAGAAACTAAACGTAGTATCAAAAACAAATGTAAAGATTTTTGTGAGGATTCTAACAGACTTAAAAAATCTCTAATGAGTGAACAAAAAGGCAAAAGGCTGAAATGCCTAATTTTAATGTTAAGATATCAAAATATCTAAGATTTAGATTGCCCAGGAAAAATTCAAAGGAATTGGTCACATTATTCGGGAATAACTGACCCAATTTATGAAACTTATTCTGGATTATTTCTAAACTGTTATTTGTCCCTAATCCACAGCATCCTGAGATCTCTGTTGAAAGTCAGGTAGTAACCACCTTTAAAAGAAAACGTCGATTCGATTTAGATCTACAGATGCTCAACCTTGCAAACTCACAGGCACATCAGGACCGAAACTTTGGGGAGAACTTGTAGCCTTTAAAAATTACCTGGATACTAAGTGTTACAATATATGACCATACAGATTTCAGCAATTTCAGTTGAAGCTACTCTATAAATAAATGAAAATTTTACCTTTATATCATCTTGTACTCTAAAAAGAGTTTCCCAAATTTCTGGAAGTGTATCAATGATATCATCTAGGGGTCTTCCTCTTAGTAAATCATTCAAAGCTAAACAGCTAAAAATAAACAATTTGGTTTCAAACAGATGATCAAGAAAGCTCAATACTTTACTCTGAAACATTCCTATCAAACAAGAATATGGACTCTGCCTTTATTTCTACTCCCAACCCCAACCCAGGAAAATGATGACTAATCTCCCCTTGATGCCTCAAATACACCACAGATATACAGCATTTACAGTCCTCAAATGTCTTTTTCCCATGGCTCTAACACAATCTCTTCAAGGTTACACATCATATTTTACTTACCACTGTACCCCAGAGCTTAGCACTCTGTCAAGCACATCAAGAGCACTGAATATAAATTATATACATGTACGTAAACCCTCCCCTAACAAAGACATGAGAGTATAAATCTTGATATTTACCAATTTAAAAAGCGATCTTCTACTTCTTTAATTTCATACTTATAAAAACTAAGACACCTTAGGAAAACCACTGGCTAGAGTTTAAATAGACAAATAATAACACCTGTCTAACCCAACCAGAAATATGCTTTTTCATAGCTTTAATTAACCACTTTGGCATAAAGTATAAAACGTGGAAACTTAAAGAAAAAAAAACTCAGTTGCATTCAACTAGTTTTGTATTTCCGAGTCTGATATTACCTGGATTCTCGAACTCGCCACATATTACTGGTAAGGTTCTTTATTAAATCTTGAAGAATTTCCTTCAAATACTTATCCACCTAATAAAAGCAAAATGATAGAGTTTAAAATGTGAAATCTATCAATAACCGAATTATTCATCTCTTAACCACCTGTGTCTGTACGTAACAGCCAAAGTATCTCTTTAGACCTCTCAGCCCACAACTCTTCCCACTTACAGTTGCTCCAAGTTGTCAGACTGATCATTGTAAAATGCAAACTTGACCCTCAAATCAAGCATCGCATTTGCAGAAAAGACTGACTGGCTCTCCTATGCTCCCACAGCATCACAAGGCACCTACTGCGGCACGTGAGTCCTCACAATAACTATGCTGTGGCATTCACATGAGACCCCAAGGGCAAGGACAGTGTCTTGCTGATCTCTGCACCCCTGGGACCCTGCCCAGTCTGGCACATAAAGTATTATAATTGCTCAGAATTGAAGATCATTTGAACCTTTTAAGCCTCTGTTTTGATATACACTTACTGATTTGGTAATAACAAACTGATGGCAGACTCGGTTTCGAAGCTGATCCAGAGAACCTCAAAACTTAAGGCTTTTCCACCTTTACTCTCATAGGAGATGTTTTGTCATCCTCACTTTTATGTAACAAAACCAAGACAGAGAAGTAAATAACTCACCTAAGATTTAACAAAATGTCTTTCTACGTCTACTTCTTTAAATTTTCCCCACAGCGATCTCATCTTTCACTCACACAGACATGATAATCAGTTGAGAGCTTAAGCCATGTGTCCTGAACTCAGATCTATAAAGCCAATTGGCCTATTAGACCTTGACTCACCCAGTGGTACCAAATAATCTGGAGCAAACGAAATTCACTGACCCTTTAAGCTGACCCCTAATACCTACCACCATGAACAAGAACCCACTCAACCTAAGAAAAAGGAAAGCAGCCCTGGCTGGCAGCACAGTGGATAAGGCACCAGCCTGCAAACCCAAAGGTCGCTGGTTCAATTTCCAGCGACATAATCAGGTTGCAAGCCAGGTCTCCAGCCAGGTCCGTAGCTAGAGGCGGGTGAAAGATAACCATACATTGATGTCTCCCTCCCTCTCTGCCTCTCTCCCTTTCCCTCACTCGAAAAACAATAAATAAATAAATAGATAGACAGACAGAAAAAGGAAAGGGCCACATATCATGTGCAGAGACTAAAAAGATATAATAAGGATCATGGAATTTATTTAAAGTGAACTATGAAACCACTAAAGGGTTTTAACCCAAAATGGCACAATCCAATATGCTTTTCTTTAAAATCACTTTTATTGCTGACAATTAAATGAAGGAAGGCACAGAGAAAGATGACAATCTGTTCATCAGGGAAAAATAAAGAAGAGAATGGATTCAAGAAACACTTTGGAAGCAGAATCAAAAGAATGAGCCACTAGATTCAATTGAGGATGATGGTAAAACAGACAAAATTAATGATGACACCTAGTTTCCTGGCTTGGGTAAATGGATGAACACAGAGACTAGAGGAAAGGTTGTCTTTTCAAGTCCTATTCTAGACATGCCAAGTCTAAGGTATCATGAAACAACAGCTAAGTTAAGATGACAAGCAGCTGTTAGGTATGCAAGTCAGGAGCACAACAAATCTTATCTGGGCCAAAAACCTAAAATTGGGAACCATCACAATAAGTGCCCTGGAACTGATGAGTTCACCTGGAATGATAAAGCAGAGACAGCAAAAGGTACTCAGGGGCAAGCATGGAATGGAGAAACCCTAATACCTAAGAGTAGAATAGAACACGAGAAGCAGCTACCTGATAGAAAACCAAGAGAGAAAATCTACACACAGTAATTGCCTACTTCTTGGTGTACCTCCTCAACTAAGTCAACTCATAAAGGCAAGCACCATGACCTATTCTCCCCTCATCAATAGTACCTATCAACTTGCAGTATTCCACTTATATGCATATATTGCCATTTCCTTATGCAGCCACCCAATGGACATCTAGATTTCAATAAATGTTGCCATGAGTATGTTTGATAGTTTGAAAAAAGCAAGCAAGCAATAATTTCTATCTGTTTACACAAATAGGTGCACGCAGTTAAGAAAGGGAGATGGGCACCAGGTTTAAAGCCTGCACACAACCTTAGACAAGGGTTCACAGGTACTTGCCGTTGACTTGTCAGTGACCAACGCATTCCAAATGCTCGTCATGGCCTGTCTGATGCCAAGGTTGGGATCAAACTGGTAACGATAGAGACGAGGAACGAGCTGAGGCAGAAAAGGAGCCAGCTGTTCTCCAGCTCTGGTAGCAATTACATTAAAACCAAAAGCAGCACCCTGAAAAAAACAGATGAAGTGGGTCAGATACCCCTGTTGTTAGTAAAATAGTAGCAAATTCAATATACGAAGATCACAAAACCCTCCCTCTCAGACTTACCCTGAGCTGAGCCTGAGCTTTACCATGTGGTGGTCCAGCTCTCAGACCACAGGCTTTCCCAACACACCCCGCGCACCAACTGCCACTACCCACCAAAGAAGCATGTCTGGCCTTGGAGGAAAGTTAAAAATAAAAACCACCTAGTGATAGTAACTTACCTTCCTAGAATTCCACATTGCATGATGGTTGGCTAAGTTCATAAATTTATACACCAGATCAGGCTGGCTAAGGTCACTGGCCAGAGAACAAAGCTCCTTGTAAGTAGAAAGGCCCTGGCTTGGAAACAAACAAAAAGCATATAATAATGTATTTCTGGCTCTGGCGTAATAAAATTATATCAGCAATATTACTAGGACATCTTAGAATTATGTGTTCACTAAATTTCCAATGTTGAGTTATCACATCACCAGAGAGGCAGTGAACCAGACTAAATAGAAAGAGTCGCCTAACTCAAGAATCAACAATCCCTGATAAGTGTCCTAAATGCACCTCAGCTCTCATGGAGACAGAGCCTGCATCACCCCAAGAGGCAGCTCAGTCATTCTGCACCATACTGTCCGTGAATCTCTCACAATCATGACACTGACCTGAAGATACCTGGTCTTCCCCCTACCCGCGTCTTTTCTAGCTAGCATACACCAACCCTGCAAATAACATATTTGAGTCCTGTTCATTCTCCTCGGAACAAATAATATTTGCTCAAATACCTAATCATTGGTATTACTTATTTTGTGAAAAGTGAGTACTTTTTTAAGACTTTATTTTTAGAGAAAGGGAAATGGAGGAAGAAAGAGGGAGAGAAACATCAATGTGAGGGGGAAACATCAATTAGCTGCCTCTTATGCACCGAGACCCAGGCATGTGCCTTGACCTGGAATCAAGCCAGTAACCCTTTGATTTGCAGAATGACAACCAACTGAGCCACACTGGCCAGGGCAAAAGTGAGCACTTTTTAAAAACCCAGGAGTCTATAGGGAGAGTAAGAAAATTAAAACAACTTTTGACATGAAAACAGTGAGCTAAGGGAGAATGTTCATATCACAGACAACCCTGAAGCAGGGCCCTGCCACACCACAGCCAGGCCCAGCAAGAGGTGGTTTCACCTGAGAACTTTTAGAGGAAAAGCAACAGTGGGAACACAATGAAATGTGGAAAAGAGAGCCTTAAAGGAGGTAAGGCTCCAAGAATTCATTTGAAATGCTAAACTGCTAGACTCCAAGGCACCAACTGGAGTCCTCCCACCATTCCCTGAAAAGGGGTGCACTGGAAACCAGCTGTGCTATCAGTTCCCACTGCCACCAGCCAGGATTCACTGGCTGGGGGCTGACTCAGTCCAACGCCAGGTCCTCTCCCAGAGTAGCAGCAAGGCTCAGTGAAGGGAGAGAAAGGCCTGGGCTCTCAATGCAGGAAAACTCCAAGGGGCCATGAAAGGCCAGCTCCAGAGCTCCCTGCCCAGTAACAGCTCCCCCTTGGGCCACTGGCCCCGTCCTGCTCCACCCCCACCAGGCGATGATCGCTAGGCACTCTTCAATTTGCTTCCAGCATACAAATGTCCATCTCAGTCTGTTTCCCTGGAAACACAATCTACACCACTAGGCTTTTTCCACAGAAGTTTTCTTCTCCTGCTAACACATTTTCTAGGAGGGCAGAATCAGTTCGGTGAGTGCTCTAGTTACCGGACTAATGACAATGACTGATCAATGCATTTGACATACTCACCCATCAGGTGTTTTGCCAAGCCCTCCCCCTTGAAATACCACGGTCTCTCCAGAAACTTCATGTTTAGTTCTAAACCAAAACAACATTAACAATGTAAATTAGGTTCAAAGTTTTCATCCCGGCATTCAACTAATTAACACATTTCTTTTGCAAACTGATAAAATCCAATTCCCTATGAAGTGGCTACCAAGTGCAAGATGTAAAAGTCAACTATTCCTTTCCATCAGCCTGAGAATTTTGTAAAATAAAGTCTAGAATAAATTACACTGAATTAAATGGTCTCACATTAAAACTTATCCTTCCTAAAAGGAAGGCAATATAAAAACAGCAACGAATTACATTACAAGAATGACATCCTCTTCTGTGCTCTTCACAGATCAAACTGGGAATGATATGCAGCTTCCTCACCATGTCCTCATTTTCACTTATTATAGTATTTTTATAACCCAATGCTTTAACTGTCCTGGGACCAGTCAATTTTCTAAATCTGACATACTGACATGCTTCTAAATAGTAGTTTAGCTTACTTTATAAACTGTATACACTGGATAATTGAACCACTATCCACAGCATAGCAATAACTGATTTGCAATTTAAAAATGACTTAATAAACAGGAATGTACAGAAGTGAATCTTCCCTCTTCTACTACATATTCTCAGTATGTGCAAAACTTGTTCTATGCGTTCAAATAAAAAAATGTCAAGTTCACCATACCTTTTACCAGTCATAAGTGTTTCTACAAGTGTAGAGACCAATTCTTGTTGATCTTGTTCATTGCCCAGTTCATACACCAACCCGAGGCCTTTTGAAGCAACATCTTGGCTAAGTTCTACACAAAAGTCAGACAAAAAAATATTTCATTAAGAAAACCTTGCCTACTGGCTGTCAAGTTGAACATTTAAAAACTCAGAACATTTACCCAAAATTATATAAAAGCAAAGATGTGAAAACATAATCCATCTGCCTATTTCATTAAAAATGTACTAAATCATCCCAGTGAACGTGGCCCCAAAAAGTTCCATGTTGGTGAGAACTACATTCACAGAAGATTCAATGCACAAACCAAGTCACACTCCTGGGCCTTAGTGCAGCACATGTGGTGACAAAGGATCAATGGACCCAAGCCATACACATGAGACGCAGACAGGTACAGAATTTCAATACTCCCACATTCAATTTTTTTTTAAATGAAAAGTCAACACAAGACTTTTGAATTGTTTCAAACAACTTAAAAATCAAAACTATATACATTCATTGTCTTCTGGCTTAGATTACAAAGCGGAATCAGAAGTAGAAGAAAGCTATTATTTAGTAGAAGGGCTAATGTTAAAGAAGGCTTCAACTCCATTTTGTAAATTTATTTTAATCCTCACCCATCTAAGGGTATCTTTTATTATTGATTTTAGAAGGGGAGGGACAGAGGAGGGGAGGGAGGAGAGAAGGAGGGAGGGAGGGACTGAGAGAGGGAGGGAGGGAGAGGGAAACATCCTTGTGAGAGAGAAACACTGATCAGTTTCCTCCCATACACGCCCAGACTGGGAATTGAACCTGCAACCGTTTTGGTGCACAGGACAACACCCCAACCAACTGAGCCACCAGCCAGGGCTTCAGCTCCATTTTTAAATGCAAAACTGAAGGCCATGGTTTATTTAGAAGATAAACAGAATGAGGTTTCCTGTACCCTTCTTTCATGTTCATTAATCTACTCTTCTTCAAAATTTGAAACATATTTAATTAAGTTTGGAAATCAATAACCTACCATCATTTTCTGACAAAACGGACACAAATGCGCTCTGAATTTCTTTAAGATGAGACTGAAAGAAGAAAAAAGGCACTGAGAAAACTGAAACTCTACCTCTTTGGGAGAAGAAGAATCTCGCTCTCGGGACACGTACCACCTGTAAAACCTCAGGCTCCAAGGCAGTCACAAAGCCTGGGGTGCACTCATCCACACCAAACCCCTGAGGGCTGCACCATCCTCAGGCAGCCTCATGCACACAGTCTGAGCCTCCCCATCCTCACACCATTCGGTCCTATGCTCTCAAGTTTAGAATCATCTTCCAGCCAGTACGTCTCAGGCTGCTGCTCTTCTTCCTTCACGTAGCGCTTATTTCGAAAGATTGGTTACTGGTTAATGGCCCTCACACCTCAGACTGGCTCTTACCTTCATAGATTTTCCTTCCTACCACCTTTCAATTATTAACATTTCATAAGCAGTCTCACCACTAGAGCTGACCACATTCAAAGCATGGCTTACCTTCACCTCGTTGTGGGTACTTAGCTTCCTCACAAGGGAAAGGAGCCAAATGCAGGCTGCCTGCCTCACGTGAGGATTGGGGCTGATGATATGTTTGTTTAAAATCACATCCAACACCCAGGGGACCACATCATTCACTCTGGCTCCTGGAGAAAAGCAAAGAATGATAAGAAGAAATTAAAATAACTATTTAGTGTCCTGAAAAAAAAATTAAAATTGTAATCAATATTTACTCAATTGCAACAATCCTGTAGCATTAAAATCTAATGACTAAGGTGTTTAAGTAAATTGCTGAAGGCAAAACCTAGCATAAGCTAAATAACCATTCAAAGGGGCTCAGGTAAGTTTAGTTCCCTAGAATGAAAAACTATCCCATAGTGGGGGAAGTTATGCATGTGTAGGGGCAGAAGTTATATTATTAATTTTGCTGTGAGCCTAAACTCTTCAAAAAAAAAAAAAAAAAAGGAACAGTAACCCATAGCTCACTCCCCTACCTGATCACTGAAGGGTTAAAACAAGTTCTCATTCCTAGCCTGTTCTCTCTGCTCCCAACAACTATTTCTCTTGACTGAACCAAACTAAGACAGACATGTGTCTGAAGAAGTTAAGAGGAAATGTCGAAATTGTTCTTTTGCTCCGAACGTCGGTAAAGAGAAGAGAAAAGGGTCACTGGAGGATTACAAACTGATTAGCTGAATGTCTGGTACCAGCAGGAGGAGTGTACTCTTCTTCAGTCACCAGCCACGCATCTCGGGCAGCCACGGAGCTCGTTCCCACTGCCGCGCTGGTAATGGCTTCGCCAATAGTGAACTGAAGCTCTATCTGCTTGGCCTGCGACGGAGGAAACCAGCGCCGTGAATCAGAGAGGTCATTTCCCAGCAACCTCCATGTTATGGACAGGCTGCTAAGCATCCTGTTCCTCAGAATGTTCCATTTTCCCTCTTTGGCCTGGACTGCTTTCAGCAACCCAGGCGTTCAGTCATGAGGGAGGGGGAGGGAACGGAGAAGAGAGGCTGACTTGGAGATCTTTTCCCAAGGCCACACTGCCCTGCTCACCCTCAGCAGGGAACCACGGCACAACCATGTTTAATCTTTGGAAGTACAGTACCATTCATCTAGGGGGAAGGGCATCTCAATCTCAGTGCAAATTCTAAACTCAATCAACCGAATGCTCTAGGCTTGATGAGGTGTCAAATGCTGGTATCACATGCTTCCTATTCTGAGCAAAAAGGATTTAAGGGCTTCAATCCCAGCTTCCCCAGTCAAAAGCTTTTCTGGGCAACTCTAAACAGAGAAAAAGATGTTTCAACACAGAGAATCCTAGATTAAGGATTCTTTTTATGTGCCTATGTTTTACATGTTTCCTGTTAATAACAAAGTTGGCATTGTAAACAAAAACAAAAACAAAAAACCCTATCTCCATTTATGAATGTATCATCTAGAATGATACACATTATCTAGAATGATACATATTCTTAAGCACTCTAGAAATAAAGAAATAAAAATAGGCATATTGGGCTTCATTTTAGTATCTCTTTACTTTTTTGCTGTTTCCCATAGTAAAAAGTCTAAAAAATAAAAATAGTGCCCCCCCCCCCCCCCAGCTGGTAGCACAGTTGTTAGGGCGCCAGCCTGCGAACCCAAACATCGCAGGTTTGATTCTCCAGCCAGGGCACATAACCAGGTTGCAAACCAGGTCTCCAGTCAGGCCTGTGGCTGGAGGCAGGTGAAATGAAACCACACGTTGATGTCTCTCTCCCTCTCTGCCTCTCTCCCTTGCCCTCTTTCTAAAAATAATGAAATAAAATCTTTAAAAACAAAAGGTGTTATTTCTTTTTAAATAAATAAATAAATAAAAATTTTAAAAAATAAAAAAAATAAAACAACTTTAGAACTTTACCCTTCAATCTCTCCACCATGTTCCTATATTTCATATATTTCTATACTTGTAACTCTTAAAATAATGGCTTCAACAGCAAGTTAAGAATACAAATAAACCTTCATTTATTTGCACAAAACGAGAAGAAACCCTTCTCTCTTACAGATTTTAAAGAAGATGAGCCCTGGCTGGTGTGGCTCAGTGGATCCAGCACTTGCCTGCAAACCAAAGGGTCACCAGTTCAATTCCCAGTCAGGGCACATGCCTGGTTGTGGGCCAGGTCCCCAGTTCGGTGTATGCGAGAGGCAACCGATCATACATCGATGTTTCTCTCCCTCTCTTTCCCTCTCTCTAAAATATAAATAAATAAAACCTTTTTAAAAAAAGGTAGCCCTAGCTGGTATGGCTCAGTGGATTAAGTACCAACCTGCAACGAACCAAAAGGTCACTGGTTCGATTCCCAGTCAGAGCACCTGCCTGGGCTGCTGGCCAGGTCTCCCATCAGGGACACATGAGAGGCAACCACCCATTGATGTTTCTCTCCCTTTCTTTCTCCATCCCTTCCCCTTTGTAAAAAAATGAAATAATTTTTTTAAATAAAAAAAAAAGTAAAAAGATGAAAAGGCAGACATCATAAGCTTTCCCCCAAGGTGTTGAAATGTCAATAACATCCAGGGAGAAACTGATATGGGCACAGTTCACCATCAAAAAAGTAACCCTTAAAATATGAGGTTAAGAATCTTGAAACCAGAATTTTAACACCGGCTGTAACTCTCAGGTGCTTTAGTCCCCAGCCCCAACTCTCCTTTCTCCTCCCTCACATACTTCAAGGCCCAGCAGCAACCTCACCACGACACAACCTGCGCCAACCTGCTCCAACAAAAGTACCCACATCCTCCTTGGTGAGTCCTACCGCCTTGCATACAAATGTCTCACCCGGTTCAGTTAGTCTGTCAATGCTTATTGAGGTCCTACTATTAACAATCACACTGTTAGGCAATTCTTTTGTAACAAGGAGCAAAACAGACTTTGCCTTCAGTCTAGAGGGCAATGAGACACTCTGATAAATGCCATGAAGAAAAGGTATGGCAAGTCACAGCAGTACAGATAACTGAAGAATCTTCTCTAGTTTGAGGAGTCAGGGCAGGCTTTTCAAGGGGCACAGCAACAACCCAAGAAAGAAGGAAGTGTGTGTCTTTTCAACACTCAGAGAATACACAGAGGCTGGTGTATGAAAAGATGAGTGAGTGACATGAATCAATGCTGGATCAGGGGCCATATCAGGCTGTGCGTGTGAAGATACCTAGTATGCTGGGTCGGCAACCGTCAAATGTCAGGTCCTCACAACACGAG
The DNA here is from genome assembly GCA_004026585.1 of Noctilio leporinus. NCBI lineage: Eukaryota > Metazoa > Chordata > Mammalia > Chiroptera > Noctilionidae > Noctilio > Noctilio leporinus. The sequence goes on along the minus strand of PVIW01000889.1, from coordinate 42,697 downwards.
AGGACAAAGCTAAGTCACCTTGAGCAAGAACGACTGGCATATCAGCACAACACCCACCTCTAGCTGACTGGGTAGTTTCCTCTCCTATCCACACTGTACCATGCTTAACCTAAAAATTATGAAAAAAGGACTTTTCCACATAAGTGATTTGGTCAATGCTAAGCCAACTATAGTGATAAGCCCAAGGCTGGCATCAATAAATACTTGGTGAATAAATAAAATTCATTTAAAATTTAAAACCTCACAGCATGTAATATTCCAATTAAAAAATGCCTTTCATCTGAATGACTAATAATCAGAGAGCAACATAAATACCTCCACAGAATCCATCAGACCTTGCAAGAGGCGTTTCTGGTGAGGAAAATCTCCATCCCCAACTGGAAAATATCCCAGTGTCTGGATTGCTCGTTCCTTCATCTAGAAGAAGAGAGAATGATTTTTTAAATAAAGTATACAACAGCTTTATCCCAGAATGTTTCCAAAATGAGACGGCAGGAAGGAGGCAGTCTAACAATGCAGTAGTGTATAAGGCATTTTTTTTTCAATGTATATATCAAATTTTAGTGAATTACATCTGTAAAACATTGGAGGGAAAAAGATTTAAGGGTCCACTAAGGGTCAATAGCTGCAAAAGAAGAAGAAAATCTTTAAACTAGGTTTATTATCCTTCAAACTATAACAGTTACAAATGTAGGCTCTGGACCCAGATGTCATACAGCCTGACCACTTTCATAGCCCTTACAGGTGTGTGTCCTTGCACAAGGTACTTCAACCCTGTGTGGCACAGTTTCTTCTGGAAAGCACAGATGACAACTGTATCTACTTCACTAGACCTTTGGGAAGATTCAGTTAATGAATGTGAAGCACTTCGCATATACCTGGCACCTAATAAGTGCTCGGCAATGGTCGGTGACAATTAGTTCTCATGACAAGTCAAAACCACGCTTTGTGATCTTCCCAGAAAGATTTAAGCAGTAGCTACACCAAGAATTAAGATTACATACTTATTAAACTTGTAGAAAACTCATTTTCTGCCCATTAAATCATCCTATACTTCAACAATGAAGTGCTTTGACCACAAAAGAAATGTTTTAAAGTTTAGAAAAAATTTTATCTAAAACTGAAAAACAATTAATGGCCTTTTCCTCACGGATTATGCACATTGCTTACTAATGCCCAGAGTTCTTAAAACCAAACTGGCTATAAGAAATAAAGACTTAAAAGCCCTGGCTGGTGGCACAGTGGATAAGGTCCTGGCCTGCAAACCCAAAGGTCACTGGTTCAATTTCCAGCCAGGGTTAATAACCAGGTTGCAAGCCAGGTCTCCAGCCAGGTCCGTAGCTGGAGGCAGGTGAAAGGCAACCATACATTGATGTCTCTCTCTCCCTCTCTGCCTTTCTCCCTTCCCCTCTCTCTAAAAAATAATACATAAAATCTTTTAATTAAATGAAATAAAATAAAGACTGAGATTTGGTCTGAAGTGACCAAAAATCATCAAATTACATATAATTTTACTATCTACCCTTTGTGTGAAAAAGAATGACTTGATATATCCAACACTTTACCAAATCTTAGTAATTACTGCCTATATTGGAGTAACTAGGTCAAGTGGTACATACACACAGGTTAGGCGCAATTTATCCCTAACTAAATATTAAATAGTCACCTAGACTCTCCTCTTTGCCATTCTTTCCACATCAAAGCCTTCTTCCAGCTGCAATGCCACCTATCTTCATTTTAACTGTATTTTTGCATGTATATATATGAATAAAAACTTCAGAAGGGACGGAAAGGAAGAAAATACTTGCCTTATTTGTTTCTTTACTGGAGGGTATTCTATTTAGCAAGCTTTCCACAAGATGTAACTTAGTAAAGCCAGATCCATCACTGGGGACGGGGAGAGGACCATTTCTGCCGATTTCCCCCAGAGCTGTACAAGCAGCAATTGCCAGGAGGGGCGATGTACTGTCCAAAAATGACCCTGTAAGCACATTTAGACAGCAATGAGAATAAAGCACTATTATCCATGTGAGCCAAAGCAATGTACTCAAGACATCTTTAAAGACAGTAACTAACAGGGAGAATGACGGAGCAATAGCCACGGACACCCAGGACCCTCTTCTAAGGAAAATGGGAAACTCTGGGTCCTGCTGTGCTATAGGACCTTGAGCCACTCCCAGCCCTTCTGCTGGCCACTGCTGTTACATGGTCAGCAGATGGGGTCCTTACTGTGCATATTGAGCAGTGCTCTCATGGGAAACAGAGCCATAATGAAGGAGAAAATACCACGAATAGGGATTTCCTGTCAAGATGCAGGTGTACAAATCACCTCCTTGCACAACCGTAACAAAAATTACAACTAAAATACTAAGCAGCTATCACCCAGAATCATCTGAAAAATGACTGCATGGAAGTCCAACAACCAAGGAATTAAGGAAGTTGCATTCATCCAGATGGGTAGGAGGGGGCAGAGATGCAAGATGGACAGTCCCACACCCACATGAGGTGGATAAAGATCGGAAGGGATACCTTGGGGGCAAGGGGTCCCAGGCCACCCAGCCCAGGCTGTAGTGCAGGAAGATGAGTCCCCATAACTTCTGGCTGTAAAAAAGTAGGGGCTGAGGTGCAGGAAGAAACTGTGGGATCCTCAGGTGTCTCCTCTTAAAGGGCCCTAAATGGTAGAAGGACTTATGCAGACTAACTTCCTCTGGGCTCCAGCACTGGGGCAGCCACTGGAAGGATACCAGTTGGGCATCAGGGTCAGTGCTAGGGGACAGCTTCCTCCAGGGAAAACCCTCAAACAGAGCCACAGGGCAGAGCCACCATTTGAGACTGCATCACCCTGGTTCGCATGGTTTGCCTCATAGTCCTTTCTGAGCCCACCCAACACAGAGCCACAAATTAGAGACAATATATCTGAGACTTCATCATCCTGCTTCACATGGTTTGCTCCACCCTGGCAATTACTAAGGCTCTGCCTCATCTAATTTGCAGGGGTGCTTTTCTGCAATAGGCCAAGCTATGAAGACAGAGTTGATGCAGCTTTACCTAATATATAGAAGCAAACACAGAGAGGCTGTCAAAATGATGAGACAATGAAATATGACCCAAATGAAAGAACAGAGCAAAACTCCAAAAACAGAACTAAACAAAAGGGAGATATGCAATCTATCAAATGCAGAGTTCAAAACACAGGTTATTAAGATGCTCAATCAAGAAACTCGTTGGGTACTTCAATAACATAAAAAAAAAAAAATTTTTTTTTTAAACCCAGGCAGAAATGAAGGTAAACTAAGTGAAATTTAAAAAATATTTACAAGGAATCAATAAAGAAGTGAATGAAGCCAAAAACCAAATCACTGATTTGGAACATAAGGGAGAAAAAATTCAATCTGAACAGAAAGGAGAAAAAAATTCAAAAAATCAAGGCTAGCTAGGGAGCCTCTGGTGCAACTTCAAATGTACCAACATTTGGATCATAGGGGTTCCAAAAGTAAAAGAGAAGAGCAAGAAATTGGAAATCTACATAAACATTGAAGGAACCTTCCCTAATTTGGTGAAGGAAATAGACATACAAGTCCAGGAAGCACAGAGAGTCCCAAGACGGACATAAAGAAGATCACACCAAGACACATCATAATTAAAATGCCAAAGGTCAAAGATAGAGAATCTTAAAAGCAGCAACAGAAAAGCAGAGAGGTACCTAAAGGGGAGTCCCCATAAAAACAATCACTTGATTTCTCAAAAGAAACTTTGCAGGCAAGAAGGGACTGGCAAGAAGTATTCAAAGTGATGTAAAGCAAGAACCTGTAAACTATATTATTCTGTCCAGCAAAGCTATTATTTAGAACGGAAGGGCAGATAAAGTGCTTCCCAGACAAGATAAAGCTAAAGGAATTCATTACCATCAAGCCATTATTATATGAAATGTTAAAGAGACTTATCCAAGAAAAAAAAAGATCAAAACTATGAACATTAAAATGGTAGTCAATTCACAACTATCAATAATTGAATCTAAAAAACAAACTAAGCAAAGAAGCAGAACAGAAACAGACTCATTGATATGAAGATCATTTGGAGGGCTGTCAATTGAAAGAGGGATAACGGGGGAAAGAGTGCAGGAATTAAAAAGTACAAATTGGCAGGTTAAGAATAGTATAGGATGGCCCTGGCTGGTGGCACAGCAGATAAGGCACCAGCCTGTGAACCCAAAGGTTGCTGGTTTGATTCCCCAGCCAGGGCACATAACCAGGTTGCAAGCCAGGTCTCCAGCCAGGTCCGTAACTGGAGGCAGGTGGAAGGCAACCACACATTGATGTCACTCTCTCTCTGCCTCCCTCCCTTCCCCCCTCTCTAAAAGTAATAAATAAAACCTTTTTTTAAAAATGGATAGTATAGGAAATGAAGAAGCCAAAGAACTTATATGCATTAGCTATGGACATGAATTAAGGGGGGAGGACTGCCAGAGGAACGGGGAGGGGGGGGTACCGTGGAGGGGGTCAAGGGAAAATATTGGAACAAGTGGAATAGCATAATCAATAAAATATGTATCTAAAAAAGGACAGTAAAACAAAATAAAAGTCTACAGTATCTTCTAGTTGATCATTTAATGTTTACTTAGGAATAAAAATCACGGAACTAAGGCACACAGTAGTGTCCTTTTATACGTTTAAAATTACCTCATAACAGAATCACCTATTATATAAAAACAAACAGGAAAAAAGTATAGAAAGAGTACCTTTATTGTTATTAAAAGAATTTTTTAGCATTAAGGTTTGTGCCTTTAAAGTTCACTGCTATAAAAAAAAAGAAAGAAAGAAAAAAGAAAGTAAAACCAAAAGGCTACATTCAATTGTAACATAATTAAAACTGCGTGTCCCGGTCAGCATGCGCACATCAACTACCTATGGTCTCTGTGGCACTCTGAATGAGTTCCTCTTGTTCCGGCAGGAAATCAGCACTTGTCTCCAGGCCTTGTTGCTCTGCCGTTCTCATCTTCTTTTTAGCCAAATATCTTCCGACTGTGAATCCCAAGGCAAGCAAGGATCCGTGTTGTATCTCTGGGCTCTGAGTTTAACAACACAAATAGTATATGTCTCTGTCTCTCTCTCACATGTGCAAGAATGCATTGAAATAACTGTGTGTTTATTAGTCATCTCTCCAATGAAACACAAAGCCAAAAAAATAAAGTCATCTTTTGAGGTTCTACTGGGTGGTAATGAATTAGGCTTAGGGAACGAGAGAAACTTTGTGTTTCCAACACAGACACTGCCAAGAAGTTAAGGTGAGTCTGAATTCACTTCAAGATTCGGATCCCGAAAGGAACCATGGTCATGGACAACAGGTGGGACTGACTTTGGGGGGAACGGGTGGGTGGGGAGGGGGACAGAGGGGAGCAAAAAAAGGGATGGATGTAACACAACAACAATAAAATTTTTTTTTAAATAAAAAAAAAAAGATTCGGATTCCCTAGCCACACGCCCACTGCAGCTCTGACTGCGGTGCCTCGTAGGCACATGCGCCTATGGCACTTGTGTAACCTATGTAACTCCACTGGCATAACTTTCAGGCCTAAGTTCTCCCTAGTGCCAACCAAATACAATAAACAGATGGTACTTCTAACTGCTAAAATCTCCAAACACAAGGTAGGCAATAAAATGTCTGAAAGCACATGGCTTTGATAGTGTTTTCTGACTGGACAGGCACTGTCATAGGCAGCAGCATATGTTATTTACTGCCCATCACATCCCTAGCAGTGAAAACAGGGCCTATCGGAGACACTAGGCACTCCAATTTACGGAATGGACTTAACCAATCAATGTATTATCTACCTCATTTCATCTTCACAATCATAAAAGTTCATTTCACAAGTGAGAACACAAGAACTAAAAATATATTAAATGCTTTTGTAAAATTCTACTTTCTCCCACAAAAAAAAGAATGAAGACCAGACAGGTAACATACATGATTATCTTTTGCAGTCTTTATAAGCTGCTCTATCATTGACTTTAACTCAGTTCCCGACACGGTAGACACCACCACAGAATAAAACAACGCCGCCAGCTCCCGCATCTCTTCCTTGCTGCTATTCATCAGGCTCTGGGCAGTGTAGAAAAGATATATATAAATTACATTCATCCTCCTTCTGGTAACATCTAACATTTAAGATTAAAAGAATAAATGATACATTATATTTTTCAATCTGTTGGCATCCATGAGAGAAAAAAATACTACTACTTCAAAACAAAATTGAATTAAATACCAAAATCTGTGCATTTTCATCACAGAGCGTACAAAGTGTAAAGCAGGTAAAATTAATACACAGATGATGTTACACAGAAGCCAACAAATGTTTTCTGTAAAGGGCCACACAGTCTGTGTTACAACCATTCTGCCGCTGTGGTGTGAAATCAGCAATGGGTGGACAGTGCACAAACAGGTGCCTCTGTGTTCCAAAACTACTCTGTGGACACACTAGTCTCTAATGTTTGATTTTTTTTCAAACATTTAAAAATGTAAAAGCCACTCTTATAAAAACAGGCCAGTTTGGCACATGGGCTGGAGTTTGATGAGCCCTGAACTACAAGATCGAAAGTCAAAAACTCTCACATCAGTTTAAAATCAGCAAGTATTCACAAAGAATAAAAACCTGTTACACTTGAAGAAATTTCATGAGAGCAGATTTTCCAGAAAAGAAGAAAACTCACACCTCAAAGGAAGGTCCATTCGTGCTTTCACACAAAAAGAAATAATCTTACATTTTACTATAATTCAAGCTGCAATTTCCAAAAAGAACTGCATTGTGTAGCACAAGAAATATATAAACTATATGAGCCATACCCTGCACTAAGAAAATTATCTATTGTTCAACTGAAACTCAAATGTAACTGAGCATCTTGTATTTTTTATTTCTAAATCCGGCAATTCTTTTGACATAACCAAAGGACAAGAACACTCTCCAACAGGCTGGTGAGTGTATAAATTGGTACCAGTCATATGGATGTGCACTATCAAAACTGCTAAAGCACGTCCTCAACCCCAACTCTATGGAATCTATCTAAAAATATATTTCCTCATACTCAAAATAATGATTGTTCATTGCAGCAGCCTGGAAGTGCTTTAAATGACCACCAGTAAAGACCTAAAATCAATATGGCACATTTATGCAAAGGAAAATAACGAGGCTGCTAAAGAGGATGTTCTCTCTGCAGTTGTATCAGAATACTTCCACATTCTAGCAGTAAGTGAAACCAAGTAAGGTATGAAACCAAGTGGTAACTATGCTGCCTTGTGTAAAAGGAAGAAAAAGGTTAAATGTTTATTTTTATTTGTGCATATCTATACCTAACTGTAGAACGTACACCCCCAATAAAGTGATAGCCTATGTGTATCTGTCAGTGAGAAGAAGGAACAGGAAGCTGGGGGATTTGGGTAGGTGGGAGACAGATATAGAAAGGAGACATTTTACATATTTTTTACGTAAACTATACAAATCTATTAAACTTTAAAAACAGAAAAGGTTATTTTTTTGTTCATATGACTCTCAATTCGCCTCCCATTCTCACCAGATGAATCACTGAATACAGTGGCCTATATGCTTCTCACTATTTGATGATGAATTTTCAAAATGACCTAAAGGCAGAACAGGTCATAGGAACCCTGGAAGACCAAAGTCCTGTGACTGACCTTTAAATTCACAGAATCAAAGCAAAATATACATGCACAGGACGCACCTTTATCCATTCTGTTTTGTCTACAAATTTGGTAGCCAGCTTTTCTGGATACACTGAGACAGCTTCCAAGAGACAGTACATGACTGGTAAGCCTAAATCAGAAAGAATTTTAGAACCATTTTAATTTCAAAGGGAGAAACGCTCAGAGACCGTTCAACTCCTTTAAAAGATCAAGCTACTGCTTTAGGAGGCATTCTCCAGCTCTACAAAAATAAGCTTAATACAGCGTGTGATTCAATACAGCAAATTCACAGGCTAGTTACCTATAAAAAGATGCCCTGCTCTTCACACCCACTTCCAAAGGAAAAATGTATTATCTATTATTACCATTTCCTTCTGAAAAGAGAAAGTGTATCAAGAATGAATCAGGTAAGTTTAGAAAAGAAACAAAGAGTAACATTCAATTACAGTAGTGAAAAATGTTTTTGCTAGAAGTTCTTAGCTAAGTGTAAAATTGTATTTTTTTTTCTTAAGCGCTACATATGTATACATATATATGACCTCGGTGTCCAGCCTCCTACCTCCAACACCGGCTAATAGCTGCTGAAGCAGACCGATGTAGATCTGGACAGGGTTGGTTTCTCCACTCTTGGAAGATGACGAGGATGTCGCCTGGTTGCCTGACATTAAAGTCCTTATGTAGCGCCCTATGGCTGGGGCGTGATCCTGCATGTCTGCCAGGCTCTGAGAGGTGGGTACCACTCCTGCACTGTGAGCCAGGCACATTCGTAAGTACAGAACTATCTAAAAATAGAAGGAAAAAGAACACCAGGTAAGTTTCTCCAAAAAATCAATGTGGGAGGATATTCTTCAAAGTGACAGCTTGCCATTTTGATTCCCTACCGCCTTCATAAAGCTATTCAACAATCTTCAAAGAAGCTGAAAAACATGAACTTACCATAATGGAGTAAAATTTACCTAACAAGCTTTTATAAATCCAGAGTGTTCTTTAGTGGCATTTAATGGAGCTAAAATGCAAACTCAACTTTTAAAGTCTAAGAAACGACAATGAAAAGCATTATATTTTAAAAAGGAGTGTGCAAGTTTGAGAAAGAGACTGAGCAAAAATCCAAGGCAAATAGTCTGTTCCTGTGGAACTCCAGTTTTATTTACTCTCCACTAACCCAAGAATTTGAGGAAATGGTCCCAATCACCTCCAGAGGAGTAAACATAACACCATAAAAGTCTGCTATGAGCTGCCCATGAAGGAGCCTCTGACAGCTCCTCCCCATAGCTAACCCGGCACAGGCAACCTCACTCCCCTCACTCAATTAACACAAGCCAGCGAATGACCTAAACAACAGAATTTCCATTAGTCAACGTGATAAATGAATCTCTCTCTCCAACCTTCAAAACTGGACAACCCAAACAACCTCAGCATATTATTGGCTTTACAAATTCAAGTCTACACCCTGGCTGGTGGGGCTCAGTGGACTGACCGCCAGCCTGTGAACCAAACAGTCGCCGGTTCAATTCCCAGTCAGGGCACGTGCCTGGTTGTGGGCCAGGCCCCCAGTTGGGGGCACATGAGGGGCAATCACCCACTGATGTTTCTCTCCCTCTTTCTCCCTCCCTTCCCCTCTCTAAAAATAATAAATAAAATCTTTAAGGAAAAACCTCAAATCTAATTTGCTGTAAAATCCTAATAGTAATCAATGTGGAGCATCCAGTTCTTTCACGAAGAGAACCTGAGATAAATTACTTATAGGCTCTATAATGAATTAAAATAATACTAGTTACCAATACTGTTTTTCCAATAAGCAACCACAAAGAACAATGATACCACAGTATGATTTTATTTAGAACACAAAATATTCCCATGCCAATCCTACCTCTCCAAAGGCCGCTGGGTTAAATGGAAGGACAGTGGTCCCTGTCATGTACTTGGCTGGAGTTTTCATTCGATGGGAGGCCTAACAAAATAATCCCAAAACACAATTACTGAAAAATTGAGCACGTGTGTCCTTCTTCAAGTCAAAACTAACTGTGTTTCTAGCTGCATTATTATTTGCTACTGTTTTTTCTAGCCACAACATTTGTTCATTAATTATGCTGACTGTTCACGTTCCTCAATCCCTAAATGACATGTGTGTTGCATTTTCTTCCTCATGCTTTGACTGGCTTATTCAAAAATAAACCCACTTCCGGCACCCGCCACAGCCACCCCAGGCCACTGTGTGTGCCAGCTTTTTATTAATAATGGAAGAAGGCATAAATGAGCACAAAAGCATCTTCTGACCACAAACATGACTGTACAATGAAGAAGAGAATCATGTCTGCTTCATACTGAGCTTTTAGCTCCCACAAGATGTCTATCTGAGAAAAAGCAGGGACCACCAGCAGAGACGGAGTACGGATGGTATGCCGGAGAACCCCCCAGCACCCTCAAAGAAACACTGATGTGAAAAGTGGAACCAGATCAGGGCTGGGCTCAGGACTGGCAACTCTCTTAATCAATCAGCAGAGGACACTGCAAAAACAGGAGACCTGCAAAACGGATGTGATGTTCTCTGATATCATGATTCAAAACCTGAGCTGCTCCCTGCATTATTCTAAAACTTATATACAAGTATGGTGCGTTACATAATGTTATTAAAAATAAAAAGGGTCCTGGCTGGTGAGGCTCAATAGATTGCACGCCGGCCTGAGAACCAGAGGGTTGCTGGTTCAATTCCCAGTCAGGGCACAAGCCTGGGTTGCGGGCCAGGTCCCCAGTTGGGGGTGAGCAAGAGGCAACCGATTGTTTCTCTTCCTCTCTTTTTCCTCAACTCCCTCTCTATCTTTAAAAAAAAAAAAAAAAATCTAAGTAAAGGGGGGTGGTGACATTTATTTTTAAGCATGTCATACAAAAAACATTTCAAGTACATCCAAAATAATAAAGAACATAAAAAGAATTGTAAGCAACTCAGATTTGGGCAAGAGATCAATCTAAGAATGATATCTTTCTCCTCATTTTGTACCTTCCCCTTATCATAAATATTGGCATTGTTAGAAACTCTACTAACTATTCAACACTCAGTGATAACATTTTAAATGTTATCAGCTAAAATATGTATGTTTATTTCCATCATCCATTATATAACTCAAGCTAATTAGATGAAATTAAATGTCATACCTTTTCTTGAATATAATACACCATTTCTGGGAAAGAAGGCATCTGCTTAGAAGCGCTTTCTTTTCTGTTTTTACCAGGAAGACACCTTAATACTCGCTGTGCTTCTCCATGAACTTCTTCCCGTCTTTCAGACAAATAAAAATAAAAAATAAATTTCACCAATTGCAGAATGGTCATTTGAAGACTAAGAACAGCAATTTTACCTGGCAGCTGGGGTTGTGAGAAAACGTCTTACATATATGATATAATTAACATTGATACTGACTCGATACCTTCTGGACAGACCTCGTATTCTTGACTAAGCAGTCATAAATAAGATACGTTATACAAAATTACTTCTTTTTGGCACTTGTGTGAGATTTGAAGAGCCATGTGGCTTGCATCTTTGAATTTTACCCACAGATAAAAACAAGATAGGCTAGGATTACAAATTGCTATCATACCAAGGGCCATACTTTTATCTCTTTAGTTAACTGCTTCTAAATTCCATAGACCAAACATTGCAAATGATATAATTTTAATAATTTTCAAATAAATTTATAATGAACCCAGATTCAAATTAACACCTTTCAAAACTTACGGATCTCCTGCAGCCAGTAAGAGCAAATATCTGGAAGGTATATGATCTGAGGGAAACACTGTGCTGGCAAATTTCACAGCCACTTGTCGAACTTGAACTTCAGGCTATTTGCCACATAAACACATACACAAAAAAAAACACACACATTTCAGTCAAGATAAATCATCTTAATTATAAAAAAAATCCAAGTCTAAGTTGCTGTTTCAATAAATAAATCTAAATAAATAAAATCAAGATCTTTCATCATGTTGTTATCATGTCTTTGGACAGTGACATAACTTAAAAAGTACTTTTAGGATCTAAGATCCTGGACTTTCCGAGTAAACCAGGAAAACCCACAAGATCGCTGCTAGGTAATTTCTCTGTACATGCACACCCCCAGTACAACCTTGGGACTTAGGCCACTGTGAAAGCTTCTGGCCACCACCTCTGCTTCCCCAACTTTCAAATTCTGACTCACATGTGTGAAATAGAGATTATTTTTCAGGGAACACAAACAGAGCTTACTTGGGAGTCCCTACAAATTTGAAGCAAAACATCTCCATCTCTTTCAGATTAGTTCTAAAGTTAAAATTTACTCCAAAGCACAATTTCAACTACATAAATATATTCAATTAAAACTAGAGTAATAATCTATGCAAACAAAGTTCAGCCAGAAAAGCAGTTGTAGAATGTAACAATGCTAAAAGCTTTATCTACCTTCCCCTTGAGTCATCTATCCAGTCACAACATAAAGGGAATGGGAGATATTAACAAATAGATGCTGTCCCATTCATTCAGTTATTCTTGCTCTTTAGCATTCCTTGAGCTACTTGAAAGAGTAATGATATTAAGAACTGATCTATACAATTTTGCCTGGGGTCTGGTTACCTTAAATGTATGCTTAGAAAATAAATTACCTTTGGCTTGGCAATACCGTTAGGTGATTTATGTGTACAAATGTAAACAGCACCCACATGCATTATACAAGCATCGCACCTCCTTGGAGGGTTACCTAGAAAGACTTTTATGTATTCTGACCTTCCAAATAAGTCTATAATCCTTTGTCCATGATATATGACCATGAACCATGTACACCTAAAACATTTGACAATGGGACTCTATATGTAAGTTTTCTGGGTATACATAATTATCCTGTCATATTGTTTTTATATCCTGTCATATTTCAACAGAAACCAGACCCTTTTAAACCTTTAATAATTCCCTTACATAACATATTAAATATGCAAGCCAAATCTTTGAAAATGCAATTTATATGAACCTCACCAATACTTTTGACATCATTCCTTTTTCTAATCTCCCTCAACTTTCTGTTCATAGAAATGAAGGACAAAGAACTAAAGAAAATATATATTACTCTATTTTGTGTGTATGTATACATATGTGTATATAAATATGTATGTGTGTGTATACATATACATACACATATGTATAAAACTATAAATCTCCCATGAGAAACAGAGAAAGGGACCAGAAGGAAGACCACCTGTGACAGGACTGGCTTACTTCCTACTGACTTAGTCTTTCTTCCCCTCTGCCTTTCTCCCCCTGCATCCCCAACAGAACCCTCCCCAGTGAACTGTGATGCACAGCGGCTGGTGAAGAGAAAATACTTCCGACCTGGAGCACGTGGCATTAAGAACAGTCTTCCATCATGGAAAGCTTAAAACACAAAGCCTCTGTAAATATAACTACTAAAATCAGATTTCCATCACAAAAAATTAAAACTACACAGCTCACGAATCCCAGTTCAAGCGAAAGCAAATAAGCCTCTTAATTATCAAGATAATTAAAGAGAAAAGCAAGTCGAATTTGTTTCTTAAAATGTAAAATGCACAAACTGCCAGCCACTGCCGTCCTGTTCGTGGACCCACCTTGATCAGGTACGAAGCCACCAGCGCCTCCATGAGCGTGCGCTGCGCCCCTTCCAAAGCACTGTAAGCCCCAACCATCATAGACAGTGCTTCCTGGATAGCAAGTCGGGTCTCGGGCTCTTCCTGCAAAGATAACACAGTGTTCCCCTCCTGTCTGGGTTTCCAGGTCAGCATCCAAATAGAAGGCAGGGGCTTGCCACATGCTTCCTACCTTACACAGGGCTTCAAAAAGCTGCTGCACGAGAGCGATGTCCTTTGTGAATAAATGGGGCATTCGGCTGGAAGAGAGACAAGACCATCGCTACTATCAGGAACCTCCATGAGGTGCAAGAAAACAAACTTAATCCCACATTTTCCTGAACTTGCCATTTCATATCTGAACACCATGTCACCATCATTAGATTACCTACCCATCTAAATATTTATTCTTCTGTTGTCTAATCCATGTAACCCTTGACTAATATACGCATTGTCCAGACATTCTCTTCATTATATTCCATGCATTCAGTTAGCATTTCTGATTTTAATGGATAATTAAGGCCAAATTGCTAAACTAAAGGCTATTGTGATGAGGGGCTTTGTCACTTTCTGCCAAAAGATAAGGGGCAAGGTTTGCTGATGACCCTGCCTAGCTCAACTGACCTCGGGTGGCTTTTCTCCTGAGCCCCAAAGCTCCTTTCCCCATAGAGAACAGAAGAGCAAGACCTCGTCTACACAGGCCAAAACAGATTCCAGCTGGATCTAAAAGCAGCACCTGGTGCACCTCTATCTCTCTGCTTTGAAATATGGTGAAGGAAGAGGAAACCAGGAGAAACTGGAAGGAGGAAACCATACTAAGCAAAAGGAAAAAAATCCATCTTTGGAAACAGGGCCACTCAGAATCATAATATAATGCTATCAGAAAAGAGAATCACTAATAAAACCTTGAACATAGGGATTATAAAGACTCATATAAGTAGCAACAATACCACTTAAGGTCAATCAAATGTCTCTTGGATACAAGAAAATGTAAACCATATGCCCCAATCTAATTCAAAATCTCATTTCAAGACTACCATTTAATATGGTAACTTATCCTCAAATGCAAATTAAAATTTCCCCCATCTTTTTCCTGCTGCAAAGAAGACATTTCTAAACAACATCTGGCCATTACATATGTTTCCTTTCAGAATCACAAACAAGCTTATTCTCCATCCATTATTCAATGCCACGTAATGTCTTAGTTTACCAACAGGGGATCTCTCGCTGAAAAAAGAGTTTACTCACCTGGAGAGTTTTCCAACAGCTGAATATGCCATTGACAGTAGCTTAGGGTCCTTGAAATTAAGAAGAAAAATAAAAAGAACAAAAAACAGACAAAACAAAAAAACACAGTAAACGGCAAAACCTTTTGCTGCATTAACGTGCATTATTTTACTCCTTGGTGAGCCTAGCCTCACTCTGCCTCACTGCATGATGTTAACATGTGCACAAAACAAACAGAAAAAGTCCAAACCCAGAGTTCATCACACTACTAAAAGGAAAAACAAATGAAACCTTTTATCCTAACACACTCCAAACAGAAAATGCAGTGATCATATATGAAAAGGTTCTCTGAGCTGGTGCTAAGTTCAGGATATTTTTGACACTATGTAACCTGCAAACACCAAAATTCATCTTCAACACACTAGGAAAACAGCTTAGTAACTTACTAGGAAATTCACCACTCATCCAACAAGCTAAGATCCTCCTTCTATCACCCAAAATTGCAGTGAGTGATTCTTTTAAAATCTGCACTTCTCATTTCCACTGTAAAAAGTTAAAGGGATCATTGTCATCAAGCGAGTTAGTGAGATTGCCTCCTCAGATGAATTTTGCCTGGTTTTACATAAACCAATTGTCTGATTACTAACAACAAAATAGCTTTCTGTGAATTGAAGTTTATACATTTAACATTGTATTCACTCTCTCACACCTAAATGGCCATTTTTATGGATTCATCATTGGGAAGACACACAGGCATCATCTGGAAGTAAGGGGATTTGGATTCTGTGGTTTAGCTGGGCTCTCTAACCTATTCTTAAATATATGGCTACAGATTCTTCCATAAAGCCCCAAAGCATTTTTTACTTCTATCAACCATCCAAAGCATCTATCTATGCCATAAAAATAACCTGGTTTCTTGTCCTTAAAATCACGCAAGCACTATTCAATAGAAGAAGAAAGGAGAGTCGGGCGTGACAATGCCCCAAAGTGCAACTGTATAACAAATGAACAGCTTTTTACTAATAAAAACATCTACTAATGTGCTTTCATCATGCTGAATAATTTGTGTTCATCTCACTTAAATTTCACAATAATTCAATGAAATATTATTATAATTATTTTCATTTTCCTAAGAAAGAACAAAGGTCCAAAAAATTTAAGTAACTCACCAAACAACAAAACTAGGATTCAAGCTCCATTCTACCGCCAAGTGGCAAAATCTTAATTGCTATCCTCTTATAAACATGCATTCATGTTTAGCTACGACTTAGGAAAATAATGCTAACTAGAGTTCTTAAAACCTTACTTTTTAAGGCAAATTTTCCTGAAATACTAAAGATGGTCATAGTGCTACAGTATGAATAAGTAACAGGATTCAAAACACTACAATTAAAAGAATCTTTATCCAACTTAGCTTAAGGAATCAAAAATTTACTGAATGCATGTTTTGGTAAAATTCTGAAGCAGTAAAATCTGAGACCCTAAGAACTAACACTGTTTCTCAATATAGGCAAATCCAAATTGACTCTATATAGAATTAAATCATAAAATAAAATTTAATTCTTTTCACTCCATTTTACACAGAGTCTAAAAGCAGAATGTATTTGTTTTTAAATATGATAAACTGGTAAGACTTCTCAAGAATTATATCCATTTTTATCACCTATTTCCAAAAGAAAAAGTAAAAGATGCCAATAAGTTCTTCAATTTGCACCACTTCAAGTAAAAATGTTAAGAAATGATGGTACAATATTAAATTGTAACTAAATCAACATATAGACCAGAAAAGTTTGTAACATAAAATACTTCAAAATATAAAATATTCACAAAATTTGAGTCACTTACTTCTTTATATTCATTGATTAGCTTGGTGAGGCCATTCAAAAGCATTGGACCTAACGGCTTAATCTTGATTTCTGGACAACTTTAAAAAAAATAGCACATATACGCAAAGCACAATAAGAATCTCATAATTATATATATTTCCAGATAATTACTTAAAGTAATTAGCAACAAGTGAAATAAATTAAAATCATCTATTAAAATCTGAATTTTTTAACATGAGCAAGATTTTTTTCTACAAAAGATACACTTGACTCATTTGACCACTCCGACAGCTTGAAAACTGTATAGTCCAATGGCTGAAAAAACTTACGTTATACAAATGTGATGCACAAATTGCAGGGATAATGTTCTTAATTTTGAATTTGTGTTTGTACCAAAAAGTCCATCATACACCACCTATGAGAAAGAAACTAGTGGTCAAGAATACCAGTTAATAAGAATAATATTTGATTATTCTCAAATATTAGGATTCAACAGCACACCTTTTGCACTACCCCTTATTCTTCAAAATTAATGCAGTGCTTTTTAATACACACATTTTAGCTGACAAACTGAGGAAGCCCATCAGCAGCTGCAATCAATGGCCTATGGAGTGACAAACTTGATGGCGGACCTCACAGGTCTGTAAAACATGGGGCCCTACCGCTAGAAAGTCACACCAAGTCCGCAGTGCAGTGGGCCACCACACTGCCACTCCGTGCTGCCCAGATGATGCTAGCAGAGAAGATCATTTGCAGGGAATTATGTTTCTTAATTATATAGTCACTCAGAACAAGTTATTTCTAAAAAGCCTCATGGCAAATATGGAACTTAAAGCATTCTTTTGTTTTACATTCCAGAGAGAGAGGAAGAAAAGAGAGAGGAAAGGTAAAAGGAGAGGGGTAGACAGACACACATCAATGTGAGACCAACATCCAGCAGTTGCCTCCTGTATGCACCACAAGCAGGGACCAACCTGCAGCCCAAGCCTGTTTCCTGACCAGGAATCAAACCAAAGCCCTTTGGTTTCTGGGACCATGCTCCAACCCACTGAGCCACACAGGCCGGGGGGAAATGAAGGCATTCTCAAGTGGACAGTAGGGGCACAGGTGCTCCATGTATTATGTCGTCATGTCTAGATAGCAAAATATCACACAGCAGATGAGGCCTGTGGCACATCCAGGGGCTTCAGATAGTAAGCATCAACATCAAAGAAATCTAAACTCCTCAAATTCCTACCTTTTATGGCAAAGAGAAGCTTGAACACACATACCTACACACACACCAAAAAAAAAAAAACACTATTTTTGAAAACTATTAACTGTATTCTGATTTTACTGACTATTTAACAATAACAATTACTGAATATTTAACAATAATACTGACTGGGCACAGTACTGAGCATCTGCTGTGCAATCAACACTATGCAAGGTACTGTGAAATACAAAAAAGATAAGCATTGCTATCAGAGTACTCAACCTCATTAAGGTGTCAAGTACACACATTCAAAATGACATAAAGTAATACATTGGGTTGACCAAAAAGTCCATATGGTTTTCCCCATATAGTAAAAGACACAGTTTTTCATTTTCACCAATAATTTTATTGATAGGGATACTCTGAATATGTCAGCGGTCTCCCACTACTGGCCTGTAGTGGGTAGAGGCTGGGATGCCCCTAACCATCTTCCAATGCATAAGACAGCCCCACGGCAAAGGATTATTTGACCAAAATGTCAAAAGTAACAAACCACTTTTGACACATTTAATCAGTCACAACACCTTTTCTACATACAATCAAGTAAAATTGTTTCAAATGAAGATAAACACAACTAAGCACCACTAGAGCCATCATATATATTGGCTAACCAAATATATAAGTGCTACATTATTTGGAAGACTTATTTTAGAAAATTAATGTGATAATGCTATTACACAGAACAATATAGGCAGATAATAGAAGCAAAGAACTAGAACACTAATGTTTTATGGGGGAAAATAAAATTCATGGTACACATATTATATGTGAAGAATTGTGCAAATTGCTTTTACATGTTCAAAGTCAAGCAAGGTGGCATGTCGTTAGTTAAAGCTACTGGTGTCTGAGAAGCAGCAGCTACCTTCAAAGGATTCTATGACTGACAGGCAGAGAAGAAAGGGGTAGTGCCAACGATGCAGGAGAACAGTAATGCCTATCACTAGAAATGGAAATATTAAAAAGGGTGATGGCCAATGAATTTGTTTTTGAATGTACAAAATCTTAAGTCCTATTTTAAACACATAAAAAACTATAAATAAAGTGTACACCTACAGGAGGTCTATGAATATTCTGTCACAAAATTCTACCTGCTAATTATATAATGTAGTGCTGCCACCACATCCAAAATTATCAAGACACTATCTGGGAAACAGTGCTTAAAAAATGAAATGGAAGAAACTCTGATAATTTTATGTTTCCCAGGAGACATACAACAGAATACTTGTAATTAGTGAAATATTAAGAGTGCCAGATACTGAGAACAAAAGTTTTATCACATAGAAAGAGGAAGCAGAACAAGGGGATGAGATGTGAGACCAGAAGGTAAATGACTAACTTGTCACCATTTACCAAAAACTTCCTAATTGAGTAAGCTCTAGTCACTGTGCTCTGAGCTTTCTATTACCCCATTCAGTCTTTACAAGGTTGCTATGAGATAGATGCTATTACTACACCCATTTCACAAATTTAAAAGCATTTTAAAGAAATCAGAAAAAGAACCCTGAGGCTTATTTAACACATTGCTGACCAGCAATTTTATACAAAAGCTAATCCAAGTGCAAACACAAGTTAACTCGCACTCCGCACTCCTATAGCAAATGACATCCATCTGTTCGTTAAGATAAAGCAAGTACTAATGATAAAATTACAGGTGACCCTTAAACAACAAGGGGGCTAGGGACACAGATGCCCATGACACCCCCAAAGTTGAAAATCTGTTTATAGCCCTGGCCAGCGTGGTTCAGTTGGCTGGAGTGTTGTAAACCAAGAGGTTGGGAGTTTAATTCCCAGTCAGGGCATATACCTAGGCAGCGGGTTTGGCGAGGTTTCTCTCTCAAATTTCTTTTTTTTTTTCCCTTTCTTTCTTTCTCTTTCTCTCTCTCTCTTTCTCTCTTCTCTTTCTGTCTTTCTCCCCCCACCCCCGCTTTTCCTCCCTCCCTCCCTCCCATCTCCTCTCTCTAAAATCAATAAGCATGTCCTTGGGTAAGGATTAAAAAGTTCATATACTCCCTTTCTTCCTCCCTCCCTGCCCTTGTCTCTAAAAAGAATGAATAAAATCTTTGGAAAAAAAACTTAAGAAAAAAAATTTTTTAAATAAAAAGCTCATATATAACTCTGACTCCTCAAAACCTTATAGCCTACGGGTGACCGGAGCCTAACTGATATCATAATCAACTAACACATATTTTGTAATACTCTATGTATTATATACTGTATTCTTGCAATGAAGTAAGCTAGGGGAAAAAAAAGTATTAAGCAAACCATCAGGGAGAGAAAATACATTTACAGCTTTTATTGAAAACAATCTATGTATAAGTGGCCCCACCCGGTTCAAACATGTGCTACTCATGGGCGTCCCACACTCAAGTCTGTCCCTCTAGAGCCGCGTTGCTCATCTCCCGGATGAAAGGCACGTGCTCCTGCAGGGGGACTTGTCTCCCACACCAGCTGAGAGGGCAGGGATTTCTAACCGCAAAACTAACTCTGGAGGCAACACAGGAAAGAGACTGGCTGTGGGTAAGACTACAGGCAGGGAAACAAGACAGAAGATTCCTGCATTAATCAAAACAAGAAGCGACAGTCTCAATTAACATCAGCATTAGGTGTAGGGAGATGAAGACGTCAAGAGCCAGAAGTAAGAGGATTTGGCCTTGACCTTCATGGGGGGTACTGGTTAAATATGACTCACTTTTCCTCTTAAGAAACCAACCTTCTGGTGGAACCACTTCTGGAGAAAAGCCAATCAGAATAACACTAGTTTGAAAGAGATTATCATTGTACATTTAAGGTGAATGGTAACTTTATAAGGTATACTGGTATGTGCCAAAAATTTTTAATCATCTCTGTGGCTAAACTTGAGACAGTTAAAAAACACAGTCTCCTTGATCTTGTTACACACATCAACCTTCCTCCTGGGTGTCATTAACACAGTTCTTTCTCCAATTAAACAGACATAAAGGCTATAAAGAGGCCACTTTTCTCTTGAAAGAACAAAACTACCTGAATGTTAGCAGGGAACGTTTCTGCAGCTTGTCTAGAACGAAGAAGATGAGGCACAATCTTTAACTTGACTCTGGTGCTGACTGGGTCTCTTTTCAGCTCTGGCTTCAGAACTGCTCCCTGTCAAAAACAGTTTGGATTATAACTCAGCAATTCAAAATGATTGTAAACTGAAAAAGTCAGGAAAGAACATCTAAGTCAATGGTCTCTCAAACTTTTGTTTCAAAATCCTTTTTACACTCTTAAAAATTAATGAAGACTCCAAAGAGCTTCTATTTATGTTGGAATATCTATCAATATTGACTAAACCTAAAACTGAGAAATTTTTAAATACTTATTCACTTTAACATAATACTAATAAGCCCACTACGTAGTTTCATAAATATTTTTTTAAACAAAATACTATACTGAGAGAGTGGCATAATTTAACATTTTCTGTAAATCTGCGAAGAGGGTTGGATACTCTTATTTTCTGCATTCAATGTGTTGTGATATGCTGTTTTGGTTAAAAATATTTTTTAAAAACCAGCTTCACATAAATACATGGATGGAAGAGTGGGAATAATTTTCACCTTTTCAGGTAATTGTGGATACTCTTTGTTACTCCACCAAAATCCCACTGGTTTATCTAAGTATCCTCGTATGCTTCTGTAACATCACTGGTCATTTGGAAAATACTGGCTCACTGAGTTTAAGCATCTGTTCTATTATAATGCATCCAAAAAGGAAAAAAACTACCACCAATCTCCTCAGAAAAGTCAAGAAGTATTGACAGGCTGTCAAGCTCATTCTAATAAATACATGTTTTCAAAAATTATAGTTTTTGCTTGAAAGCTTAACTATTGCCAATAAATCATGTTTTGTTTTGTTTTGTTTTTTGAAGCCTTGTTTTTTTCATTTTAGAGAAATACCTGCCAAGCATCTGTCTCAATACCCACATCAAGGCTGTCCTTAAGTAAAGCTGAGTTTTATTCTCTTTTTCTACCATGAATGCTGACAGTGAAAAATGGAATGACTGTCAATATTATTTAGTGACTGATTATTTAACGCTGATTCATGCTAGGACCCCAGCAGGTATACCTCCCGCTGCTTCTGGACCATCAGGTCAAATGTAATTGCTTGCCTTCATGGACCCCTAATAGTCTCTCTGTGACCCAGAAAGGATCCATGGACCACACCCTGAGAACCACTGATCTAATCCAACCCTTTTGTTTTTCACACAAAGAGCATGAGGCCCAGAGAAGTTCTGGGATTAACCAAGTACCTCCTCTAACAATACATTTACTATGGGCAACCACTGCAGGCTTGAAAACAGGGGGAGCCAGTTCCCATTTCATGTTCTTTCTGCTGCACCACACTCAATTTAATCTAACTGGGGCTAATAATGATTTTCTAAACAGCTCTCGATGGCTTAAAAACAAGCAAACAATCCTTGTATCTCTTGATTTGGACATGGAACACTTTTAAACACAGTAAACTAAACATAACATGTTATTAAAGCAAACATTTTACTTTGAGGCTTCAGAAGAATCTACTTATTGTTCTAGATCAACAATTTTCTACCGGTGTGCAGCCTGCATGTTTAAAACATGCAATACACTGACGTCTCTTCCCTTAGATCATCAAACAAAAAAATGACAACTCCCATCACAACAGTCATCCAGTGTGAATGAATCAAAATCGTATCTACTTTTTTGTCAGATTGGCCAAAAATACATTTTTTTTTGGTGTTCTGCAGAACTGTAGTAATCAATTTATGTGTGCAGAAGATAAAAAAGGTAGAAAATCATTGCTCTAGATTCTCGACAGGGGTCAACAACTCATAGCCACGGGCCAAATCTGGACCATCATCTGTCTGAGTTAAGGCCTGTGTGTTAAAAACAGTGTTTACATTTTCAAATGACTTTTTAAAAATAATAACATGTCATAATACATAAAAATTACATGAAATCCAAATTTCAGTATCCTGAAAGTTTTACTGGGACACAACCTGCTCGCTGAGTTACATGTGGCCTGTGACTATCATGTCATGTCAGAGCTTAGTAGTGGCAGCCTCACAACCACACAGCCAGCAAAGCCCAAAATACGTACAGAAAAATGTTCGTTGATTCCTAATCTAGACAATCAGCATTATTTAAGCAACTGAATTAAAAACACCAGATTCAGGTAAACTAAGTTACCAGGAGACTGTAACCGACCTAGAGTAGTGTGGTTCAAAACTATTCTTTCCTACAGCACAGATTTCGTTTCAGTCAAAATAAATAGGAAAACCATGTTCAAACATATGGAGCTCATGTCAACAAAGTGCCCTTCATGATGATGTGAGAATAAACAACAACAACCTACCTCTTTTGTCTTCAGTGGTATATCTCCAAGGTATACCTTATACATCTTATTGATGATGGCAGGGTTATTCCAGTCAATCAAGCTACAGAAGGTTTCAAAACAACTCGTTAAAATTACTTTTCCTCCCACTTTCGATTATTTCAAAAAATCATAGTCCCAATATTTTTACCATAAGAATAGTTAAAAACACACAAATGAAATGCACAACTGACATTATTTTTAAAAGAGAGAGGAAAAGAAAGAGATTAACTTCCATGAAAGTTCACTTGTAAACAGAAAAAAAAAAAAAGTCATTTATCCCACCTTGATTCAACGGATCATTGTATGCAAGGACCCAGTTTGGTGCCACACAAGAACACAACTGTACCCCACTCGCAGGGCCAGTGCCATGGAGCAGTTTCAATCGAGCAAAGCTAATCTACACTGGTTCAAAGAGCCCTGGGGCAAGAATCTTCCAAGTTTAATCACTTGGAAACTCAAAAGTGATAAGGAGGATGTAGTACAACAACAATAAAATAAAAAATTAAAAAATTACCCTTTACAAAAAAAAAAAAAAAAAGTGATAAGGAGGGTGACAAAGAAACTACCAGTTAAAGCCAACTCTAGGAAGCTCACAGCCATCACATTTTTCTAATATTATGTCACTGTAATTGTCAGCATCCGTCTTTCTTACCTACCAGCACACACGTGCAGTATTAGCATCTGACTCTACAGAGCAGCCATGCTGCCGTGAGCCCCTGAGACACTCTTCCTGGGGCCCCGCACTAAGGTGAATCGGGCTTCCACTCTTCAGCAGCACCCACCCAGTCACCTGTAGCCCTGCGTTTCACTTGGTCAGCAAAATTTAACCACACTATCTTCTCTCGGCCCTTTTTACATTGGTTTTGCTTTCAAGATATGCTTTATTTGTGTAAACACAAATTATCCTGCTGCTTTGACTGTTTATCTAATCCATCTTCTCTAATAGCTGTCAATCTGCCTCTTCTTTGGCTAGCCACAACTCCACTATCTTCAAAGTCATTCCACAAATAGCTTAGTTATTAGTCACATTCGTCTTTCCTCAGCTGATGGCTACTAACTAAGCCTCAAGCTTCACCACTGTTCCCTTCTATAAATTCTGTAGGTTTACAGATTTTTGACAAAACATTTTAATAAAACAAAGTAAAAATTTAAAACTTAATAGTGGTTAACCACCAGGGATAATTTTCACTGTTTCTTCTGCTTTTCCTCTTGCCATCTTTCTAGTTTAAGTTTTCTGAATTACAGGTTTGTTGCAAATATTCAAAAACAACACAGAAAATAAAATTCATTACAAGTTGCACCAAATCTCTTTCTATGCCATTTTCAGGAACCACTAACTTTGCTGTATATCTTTTTCTAGACTTCTTTCCTATGCATGTAAAATAAGTAGGTATGGCAGATAGGTAGATTTTTTAAAAATAGATCGATAGATGCATCACTTGAAGAGATATTTTGGAATTTTTCTTTAATGAAGTGGGATAATAGCTGCACATTGTTCTCAATTCACTATTTACCTCTTAACAATGTGGTTATTATTTGATTTTAAAAATGTGCATACTTAATACAAGCAAAACTAACACTTAAGTACATTTGTTTCTTCAGCAATCCAAATCTCTATATTGTATAAAGAATGGAGCCAGTTCAAATACAATGAGAAGTTTGAAAGGAAAGTATCTTGATACCTCAAAACCAAATAAATTCCTCAAAAGGGATACCAGAAAGATACAGTTATAAGGAGCACGAAGGAATTTTAGACCGGGACGGGGGGAAATGTTAAGTACAAAGTACATTCTAGTCCATCTTTCTTATTTTTCCAAGGTCTGGAAAGGTTAAACGAGTCTTCCAAATTCAGAGAATCAACAAGAGACATGACCAGAATTAAATCCATGACAAACACACTCCTCCTGTATACTCCTTCACATGTCCTTCAGTGGTAAGCCATTCCCACTGTCACCGACACATATATGTAGTTAGCTCATATTTCAACAAGCAAACTACAGTCACGATGAAGTTAATTTCCTTATATTGTTGCACCTACTTGTACCAGTTGCTTACAGAGAAAAAACTGCAATACATAGAACCTTTATAAAGTTTTTTCATGTTATTCTGCAATCTTTGCCTGTGTCATTTTCCAAATCAATCCACATAACCTTTTGTGTTCTGATTTTTTAATTTACCATTACTTGGAGGCATTTCGCACGTTGCTTTATTATTTTCATGATTATTTTGGCAGCTATATTCATATAGATACACATAGCTAATTTACTTAACTATTTCCCTATAATGAAAATTTTATTTTCCCATTTTCTTACAATTATAGAAAATAATGAGCAAATCTATATTTTTCTAAGTATAATCATTTTCCTCTTTTAAATAATTCTCTTAAGATAAATTCCCAGATTTAGATAAAAAGAATATAAAAACTTTTATGATTCATTACTTACTGCAAATTACTTTCCAAAAATTATTTTAATTAATAATGCAAATCAACTAGGTATAAAAATAATGCTTTCAACAGAAATGTAGATGGAGCTATCAACTGTTAGTTTTATTTACCAATGGGTATAAACTGGTATACCATCATTTTATTTTGCATCATTTTGATTTCTTATACAGAATATTTTCTATGAACCTACTTACTATTTGACTGTCTGTCCTCTTATGTGAATTCATATCTACGCAGCATCTCTTTTCATGGGATCTGAGTCACTGTATTAACCATAATTCCTATCTACACATCCTTTATTAAAAGCATTCTCTACTGGTTTGAGATTGAGATAGAAAAAAATCAAAAGTGAGTAACTGGGGGTTTTGACATTTTTCTTAACATCAGTTCTTTAAGTTCATTTACCCAGCCAGAGGTCTCACTTCTTATGGTAATATCCAAACCTATTCCAGTTTTAAACTGCTTCCCCAAACCGCTTTTTTTCTTTTTCTTATATGGAATTCTGCTCTCAAGCAAACTGTTTTTATCACAAATTAAACTTCATAATCTCACAAACTGAATGCTTCATTACATAAAATCCTAAAAGAACAAATATGCACCGAGTAAGCTTTTAGAAATCTAGCCTTTTACCAATTTTGTGAGTTTGTAAGAGATGTAGTTTACCTTTGCTTGCTTTTCAATTCTAGATCCGCGGCTGTCGCCACACTGTGGCGTGTGTCACTAGAAGCAATCACCAGGTGGAGAACAGCTTCCAGTTCCGGCACCTGCTCAGCCTCTATAAATTTCACTATACCCAATTTGCACTGTGGAGAAATGAAGGAGAAACAGTGATCAGAGAAGCAAAGACCACCAACCAAAAATACTGCCTATGTATCAGTATGTCCATCAACCAAATATTAATAGTAACAACAGTAGCAGCTCGTATTTACACTTACAATGTGCCAGGGACTGTACTGAAGCATAGTTATGATTTCATTTAATCCTCACACTCTATGAGGTATTTTGTTTGTTTTTTGATTTAATCTTTATTTTTCCATTTCCATTTTTCTACCCTTCTCCCCACAGTAATCACCACACTATTGTCCATATCCATGTGTCCTTTTCCCTTTTTGCTCAATCCCTCCACCCTCTAACCCCTTCCCCCCAACAGCTGTCATTGCTCTCCATCTATGAATCTGTCCCCATTTTCCTTGTTAATTGTTTGTTCAAATACCATGTATGGTATTTGTCTTTCTCTGACTGGCTTATTTCATTTAGCATAATGTTCTCCAGGTCCATTCCATACTGTCACAGAGTATATGAGGTATTATCATATCCATTTTTCAGATGAGGAAAGTGAGGCAAGGTTTAAGAGATTAAGATACATAATTAGCAGATGATGAAGGCAGGATTCAAACCCAACCAAGTCTCTCAGACTCCAAGACACTTATGACGCACAGCCTTCCTACTTAGGATACAGAGCCTCTCTAGAATGACGGAACCTTGACCTGAAGTCCAAATTTTGGGCCTCCAGGTGGTATATTAGAAATAAAGTGCTCCATGGGTTATGTATGACAGTTCAAAAGAAACTAAGCTCACATTTCTTGGAGTTTCACTCTATTGTCCTTAATATTCTTAAATAATGAAAACTATCTGATTTGAAACATACACTAGTAAACAAGTGAACTTCTCATCAAACAGTACTCAATATAGTTAACTGGTTAAAATGAAACCCAGACTAAAGAGAGATTCTGCTTAGAACTTCGGGCAATGTAAAGTAGCTATGAATTGCACTAAAAACAATGCTAAAATAAATATACCTGGAATGTAAAACTTTATCTTTACCTTAAGAGAACAACTGCATAATAGTTCTGATGTATATGAACTAGAATCAATACAATTTAAAATTATTAAATGACAAAGGAAGCAATGTAAAAAGGATAGAAACATCATAAAAATGCCTGCCTTCCCTCCTGTTCAACGCAACTTATTTGTAAGGAGAGTTACAATAGAAAAGACTCAAACATTTACTTAAGCCATAAAAAAGGACAGTTATGGAAGTACACAGATATAAATTTTTTTAAATGCTCAAAGAAAACTGAAAGCAAAACTAACGTCCATCAACAGAAGACTCTGTGGTTTACATATAATTAAATTGTATGCAGACATTAAAAAGGATGACATTTTTAAAAATGTGATATGCTGTTAATAAAAAAGTAAACTAAAAATAATCCATTACATGATATGCAGAAATAAACTGAATAAAACTGCATTTGTGTGTACACACACATGCACACACACACACACACAGCGCAGGCTATAGATGAATGACAAACTAGGGTGGCAGGATTCCAGAATTTTTTAATTCTCTTTATAATACCCCACACTAATTGAATCTTTATAGTTCTGTTACCTTTATTAAAATAAAACTTGTTTATCTGGAAGGAAAAATGTGAAATAAGAGAGATTTAAGAATTAGAGGAAAACAGCTCTCACCATTGAAGCTAAACTGTTCCTTTCAACACTAGATTATAAAGTGGACAGAAGGCATACAGGGACCCTTAGAAATGAGCAATTATTGACCAACAGCAAATTACAATTCAATGTCAACACCTGTTCTCCGGCACATACCGCTTTAGCCCCCAAACCTAGATTTGAAGCCTAACGCTGGAAGTGAGACCATGGTGAACCTCAAAACCTTTTACAAAAGGGAAGTCAAAACGTCTACACCTCATTGGGTTGTTGTGAAGCTTGAATTCCAAGTACTCATCAACCTAGTTCACACTCGATGAAGAGTAGCTTCTGTTACTATTTACCTTTCTTAAGTCATGGCTTAAGAAAAAAAAAAAATCTATAAAATCATGAAGTAAATCTAACTGCATCCAGCCACTCCCTGAACACATCATTCGATAAATCGAAGTGGCAAGAATGTCTGTTTGGAC
This sequence comes from Noctilio leporinus, assembly GCA_004026585.1. Taxonomy (NCBI): domain Eukaryota; kingdom Metazoa; phylum Chordata; class Mammalia; order Chiroptera; family Noctilionidae; genus Noctilio; species Noctilio leporinus. The sequence goes on along the minus strand of PVIW01000889.1, from coordinate 14,335 downwards.
CAGTGATCATTCACATCCTCAGAAAGAAAAGAGTCAAACCATTTATGCTGCCGAGAAAGAAAGGACTGGAAGACTGACCCGCATTGCTTGAATTCCAAAATAATGACACACTGATCTCATCTGTCCTTCCCTGAAGCGCCTTCTCTGTAGAGCACCAGTCTTTTTAAAAAGCTGCTCAGAGAACATCTGCGTCCTGTTTAAATCCAGAATAAAATGCCTAATGCCGATTTTTCCATTCCCAGGAAGAAAGATAAAAGGGAATCATGCTTTCCCCTCACACTGCCACATGGGAGCACAGGAGCTCCTCACTTTACACTAAGTGTGTAGCCCTCAAAAGGCTGGATAAGGTAGGTTAGATGATATTTTAACTGCACCAAAGCAGCCAAGTAATTATTAAACCCATAATTTAAAACTAAAAATAAAAGAAGTTACATGTACTCAACTTATAAGTGGGCTGTATTTCATACCTGAAATATGTAAGCAACATTAGAAAAACTGAAGTGCATTTCCCACTCCTCCCTTTCCCTGGGGCTTGAACACTTAACGGCGATAATAAAGAGAACACATCACATCAACTGCTTTCAAACACATTCCGTGGGAGAGCCTGCATGTGCCGGACTGCGGCTGCACGTGCTTTCATGGACTGCGGTGGGCACGGGGTTAGGTGGCATTAGGAACGGGCTGCAGATGATACCTGTTCCAGCTGTTCCGGTGTCCACGGCGTATCACCAATAACTCGCTTAGCTGCGTAAAAGCTCATTCCTGGGGGAGGCTGTGGTACTCCAGAACTTCCTCCACTATTTGAAGAAGAACCCTGTGCTGAGGATGAATTTTGGCGACTCTGGGATTCATTTAACACATATCTGGAAAGGAAACAGAAATTTAATTTCTCTCCAGTAAAACATATACATAACATACATACATAATATTTTCAATTATTTACTCTCCTCACACAGAATTTTTCTAGAAGAATAAACAAAAGTAAAATTTCATCACAAAAGAATAATTTTAAAAGTATCTTGAAAAGGTATCTAACATCTTCAGCAAATTAAACAAGGAGCAGTACATCTGCTCAACCTGGTTACAAATGAACTATAATAGTTACCAACAATATAAATATTCTGTTCACTCTCAATCTATACACTATTACCCGAAGAGCCATTATGAACCCATTGCATACACAGAAATGTTTGTTGACTATTGGGTGGGGGTGTTGAGGGGGTAAAAAAATCTATTGCTCTATAGTCAAAGCAGAGAATGTTTTTAACAGTCATTTCTAAGTTGCAATTCACCTTCAATTCTCCTTGAACTCCTCATGTCCCAGTATTACAAAACTTACTAAAATCACTTAGCTCACAAGCACATAATGTTCCCAAAATGAAAAAAAAATCAAAAAGGCTCTAAGAAGGAAAAAAAAATGAGCTTTTCCCATTGTATGTTCAAAGCCCTTTGCAGCTATTAATTAATTTATCATTCTATTTTGTTGTTCATTTCTATAGGTTAAAAATAAGATTTCTGGTAAATTCATGTTGATCCAATCAAACTGGTATTCCCACACAATAAAAATTTCTGTATAAATAGTAACTCAAGTTCCTTCAAACTCTAAAAGTAAATGCTGACAAATCATCAGATTGGATAGTAAAATAAAATACCCATTATAATAAAAATTTAAACACTCAGATCCTGATGCCATAATAAATTAATTATACCACATTACTCACATACCACATTCATTCACTCCCTAAATTCATCTTTAAAAATAAAAAAAATAATTAAACCTGTTAAGGGATCACTCTACTTTTATACACATAAAGGAAGTTCTCACTGGTAAGAAGAATGAGAGAGATCACCGACTCAAGTATGCTATTGTAACTAGGTTAAATCTGGATTTCAAAGCTTATTTACCAAAGCTATCATCACCTGGCAAATCCAGCTGCCTCCTGATTTAACAAGCATAAAGAGAGCTGTTCGTGAATTTCGAAGTTACAGCAAGACCGGTGGTAGCAAGTCAACCCATCAACCGTTACTAAGCAGCTACTAGGGCTGTGCAAGACCTCGCCCTGAACACAAGACAGAGGAACGCACAGAGGGAAAGGGCCAGTCTCCACCACCTGGAGCAAGTCAAGGCGACAACATCGCAACATTTGACACATTGTCTGATGATGTAAGAAATGATATATTGGAGGCAGTGGAAGTAAACAGGTAGAGGTTAGTGGAAATGTGTGAAGGTCCAGAAAATAAAGCCGCCAAGCCAGAGAGGCAGGAGGAGAGCAGACTGGTGAGGGAAGAAAGCGTAGAGCATGAACCTTTGTGTCCAGACTGAGGAACAGAGGATGTGGAGCCCCACGGGCCAACCTCACAGTGTATATTGTAGTTCTGATCAGGAAAGAAACGCAATAAAACCAACATCTGAGAGGAATATCTCCAGCAGCAGGACAACCTAGGAAATAAGCAGGCTGGAAGCAGACCACCAGGGCACTAGGCCTAGGACCAGCGCTAGATAAAATAGCTCTAGTTCAAGGAGCTCTCGGCACATTCAGGAAGATGGACATGTCAGCAACGCAATAAAAACACAAGTGGTGATATGCACAATGTAGGTAATGAGTGGCACACATAGTTGACACCTAAGCTACTTTGAGATGCTTCTTCAGTGGTTTTTGGCTATTGTCTCTTTCAACATTTCTTTATTTGCTGGAGAGAGCATTCTATGCAGAGAGAACCGTATTATCTTAAAACACAGAAAGGCAATGACACGTACAAGTGCACGAATACATGAGCGCATGTATGACTGAAAACAATAACCCCAGGATTTGAAGGTGTGACCTGATGAGAGAGATCTGTGTTCTAAAAATCAGGAAACTCTGGAGACGGAGAAGAGTAGCTGGTGAGCACCGGAAGACAGCCAACAGTAGCTGGCTGCAGGGGGGACCGGCTCCAGGATACCCCAGGGAGAGGGGAGAAGGCCTTGTGGACCTGGCATGGTGGCAACAGAAACGAGGAAAGCTGGAAACAACTCACAACCATACGCCTACAAGGCTAAGAGAATCACCATAATATATCACAGAAGCATCACAGTCAGCAAGGAAGAGGAACTAGTTTTCCTGGGGAAGCGGATTTCAGCTTGGACAGGCTGAGTCCGAAATCAGGGCAATACCCCACACCTATCACGGCAATACTCAGAAGAGGTCAGGGATACAGCAAACAAGTCTGAGACTCATCCATTTCCACGTGAAAAACATTTAAAAATAGGACTTAACTCTACACAGTTAAAAGCGGCTGTTGAGCAAAGCTGTTTCATTTTGTTTTCATTTCTTTAACTTACCCATAAGGCATCAGAAGGACATCTAGCATGAAGTCCAAAAGCAGCTGCACAGTCTTTGGTTTCTCAGCAAGATTAAATGGAGAAGCTGATTTTGATGATTCAACAGGGTATTTCATGTGAAAAAGGGTTGGTATTAAAAGATGCATTAAGCTGAAAAAACAATTACATTTATTGCAACTACTTTTTTGAAAAGCATGGTTTTTATACATGACATAATATACAAAACAAAAATCACATCACGGACAGTGGCAATAGTAGCAAGGGCCACTCATTTTTATACCACTAACTTACAAAGTTCTGATTTAGGGACAGGCCTAGATTTCCTTCTTTCTCAAAGTTCAGTATATTGAGTGGTAGCTGGCATCTGGCCCATCTGGCTCATTGCCAGAAGCGCCAAAAAAAAATGTATGTATTACGGGTTCAGTTTTAATATCTGTCAGCACAAGAGATTTTATATTAGACCTCAGGTAAAATTCAACTTATGTTCTTTCAATAATAATTTTTCCTTTGAGGTTAATTGAAATAAAGTTATTCTACAGCTAAAAAAATTAAAAATCAATCATGTCAGTATTTGAAATATAAGATTAAAATTTCCACTGTATGAATTTAAGTAACATAGCTTTAATAATTCCATCTTCACAACACTTTTTGCTATTCTTAAAGCACATAAAAACAATTTCAAACAGTTGTTAATGTTTATTAATTTGGCTTATAAATGTCTATATTATGGTCTTTATAAAATGTACATTTTCTAAAAAGGTGAACTGAAAACGTTACTTAATCTCATCCTTCCTCCACAATCTTCTTGATGACTCTCGCCACCACGCAGCTACAATACAGGACTCTGGGCTAAGCCCAGAAACACAGGATGTTACCTAACCCTTCCCACTTCTCCCATCCCCATATTAATATAAGTGCTCTGTTCCTTAAGAAAACTGCTCTGAAAATTTGTATCCCCCCCCGACAGACATGTTTCAAGGAGAAGTATTTTATAACACTAATTTTTGCAATCGCAAAAAATGAGTTGCTTCAAGATCATTGACCAAAAAATGCACTTAGATTGAGAAAAGTGTTAGCTCTGCACATTTTTCAATAAGCTCACATTAAGAAGTTGTATGATAGTATCAGCAAAGCAATAACACTAAGCTGAGATGACACAGACGATCCAATTCCGTGTCAGCTGAAAGAGCCCAAGCGGAAGCAGCGGTGGGCCCACCGCTGAACGGCAACCGTGGGTCCCTGCAGGGAAAGGGAACCTGGGCAGCGTACCTGTCCTGCTGTGGCTGCGGCTTCCCTTCCATTGCCGTGAGGAGTGTGGGGGCCAGTTCACATTGTTTCTCCACTGGCAGGCGAGGATAGCCCATCTTAACATAAATTATAGTAAAATTCTAAGGCAACGAGAGAAAAGCAAGGGAGTGTGAAAGGAATACTCTCGGATTTCAGTGTACGCATCTGACTGGTAACTTAGGGAGTTATAACAAAAGAACCGCATCTTCCTTCCATATGTTATCTCATTTATTAGTTTACCTATTACATTTTAGGATGAATTCCAGCCCCACTAAAATGCTAACTAGCTATTCGACATCAGGGAGCAACACCTAACCCAAAGCATTCATACATCAAAATATCACACTATATATTTTAAATCTATACAATTTTATTAATTATGCCTGAATAAAGCTGCGGTAGGGGGACTGGGGAGGGGAGTAGCCATATATGCAATCATTTGATCTAAACCTCCATACTACACATTAGCCTCAGATCTCCCAGTTGGTTGTTGCATTCATTCTTTCAAGCTAAGAGGAGACCACATGCTAAATCCGAGGCTGCCTTTCCCAACTGAGCTATTGCTGGAACAGCCCTGTATATGTATGGTAGCACTCTGGGTCCTCACCCGGTAACTGACCAGTGGGCGATGAACCAGGGGAAGGAAGCCTCACCGAAACCCACGTGAATCCCTCATTTTAAGCAAACCCATCAGTGCCTGTTTGGATTTATACATAATATAAAGATCTGCTTTCTAGAAGGAGTCTTCACTTTAGAACCTACTTCAGAAGGTTATCCTTTTCTTTTTTATTATTTTTTAATCTTCATTACAGAATATGTTTATTGATTTTTAGAGAGAGTGACAGGGAGAGAGAGGGAAACATCTGTTGAGAGAGAAACATCGACTGGGGTCTCCCATTCGCGCCCTCTAGTCAGGGCTCCCTTACTTTTTTCTAATTTTATTTTTCAATTTTACATTCAAGATTATTTTGTATTAGCTTCAGGTGAACAGCATAGTGGTTAGATAATTACGTACTTTACAAAGTGGTCCCCTTACTATTTCAAGTTTCCACCGAGGTCTTAACAACATTGCTGACTATGCTGTACTTTACATCTCCACGACTATTCTGTAACAGCCCATTTGTCATTTTTAATCCCTTCAATAACGTCATCCTTTTCCTTTACAGCCATTTTATTTGGCCATTTCATTGGCATACAACGTTCCTATATGCATAAAGAAAGGAACACCTATAATGAAGGTGTACGTCCACAGCAGGAACTGACAAGACACCTGGGCCGATAGGTGGCTCCAGAGATTTAAAATCCAGATGTTAATTAAGACCCAACCTATTTCTGCCTCACTGCAAGAAACAAGCGGCAGGGAAGAATCATCACCTGCCCTCACACAACATTGTTTCATATTTAATTTTCAGGAAGACAACAATTCAAGAGAAATATTTCATACTAGCCTCAGTTTTAAAAGGATACCTTTCAGAATACAGTGTATATATGTATATATATATATATATGTATGTACATGCCTGATACATATATATAGATATATGTGTGTTTATATATCAGAAGCACAAATGTTTTTAAAATTCAGCCTTCTTTTTCCTTTTTCTACTACCCTTTATTCACGCCCATGCTCCATAACACTTCTCATCTCTCTCTTCAGATTGGTCTCATACAATCTTCACTAAGAATCCAATCATTCTTTTATAGATCAAAAGCTCTGGCAAGTCACTCCACCAACATTCCTTTGCCCGATGTAAACACTCTAAGCACAAACCTGTTCCTGCCATTTCCTTAATAGAAACAGTTCCTCTGGATCAGTACTCTGTGGTAAAAGTGTCATTCAAAGGAAAACACCTCATTCTTCATTTAGAAAAAGCCCACAGTAAAATTCTAAGTTGCCAATATATTGATGATAGCTAATAAATGTTAAAAAAGAAAACTTTTGTAAGTCAGAAAATATTCCGGGATAACACTCACTGTGACGAAGGAAACTGCAGCAGGATCCTGGTATTGAACCAATAGCGTCTCTATTGGGAGCTGTATTTTGGGGCGGCTTTTTATACGCTTATTCAGATGGACCAACAGTTCCATTACCTAAAATACAGAGAAACAGAAACTGATTATTAGTGGTCATAATTTATTTCTCAGGCATTAGTTGTCTGAAAATTACAAAACCAATTCATTTCTCAGATAACACTTATTACTTTAATAAATAGTGGCTACTTTGTTCTCTTTTCAAAAGTTAACTTTACATCCCTAAAAGGGAGTACACAATATTCCCCAAGAATCCATGTACCAGAATTTTACTAGGGGATTTATTTTTACAGTGCCCTTTAGTCAGTCACAGTTGAGACAGGCTTCCACAAGGCTCAGTCCCCCAGAAGAGCTATGAACAAATGAAGAGAATGCCCCAAAATTCGTACGGTAAAGCCTGAACCCCTCTGTGATGATTTGGGGAGGTAATTAGGTTTGGATGAGATCATGGGGATTGAGCGCTGTGATGGGGCAGGTGTCCTTTCAAGGGTATCAATCAATCAGGACTGTCCCTCTCTTTGCTATGCGAGGATACAGCAAGAACCATGGACAGCTTATGCACAAAGAGCCCGATGACACTGACACTCTGATCTCAAATTTTCTTCCCTCCTCCAGAATTGTGAGAAATAATTATCTGTTGCTTGAGTCACCCAGTCTATGGTCTTTTGTTGTAGCAGCCCAAACTAAGACATACCATGAATACTACAAAAAAAGAGAAGTGCATGTGAAATGTACACTGGGTTTCCAGAAGAGAAAGTATCTGACAGATCAAGGACTTCAGAGAAGGACAGGAACACCAAGTCCTAAAGATAAGACAAACCTCTAAGCACAGGCTCAGTTTTGAGAAGATACAGAGGATGAAAACAACACTGCATACTGCAGCTGATGGAAACATGGAGTGGTAAGGGATAAAAGCAGGGCCCAAATTATAAAAGGTATTGGGTAAAATGCTGAGGAATTTTTACTTCTTTCTGAAGGTCATCTGATTCTAATAAAGAACTTAAGTAATAACAATTTCCTCTTCTTTAAGTGGAAAAAGCAGAAATAGAGGTCAAGTCAATTCCCAGAGGTGTAAGCCCTGGCTGGTAGCACAGTGGTTAAGGCGCCAGCCTGTGAACCCAAAGGTGGCAGGTTCAATTCCCCAGCCAGGGCACATAACCAGGTTGCAAGCCAGGTCTCCAGTCAGGTCTGTGGCTGGAGGCAGGTAAAACGCAACCATACATTGATGTCTCTCTCCCTCTCTGCCTCTCTCCCTTCCCCTCTTTCTAAAAATAATGAAATAAAATCTTAAAAAAAAAAAAATTCCCAGAGGTGGAAAGAAAGAAAGAGGCTTATGTCAGATGGTGCCAAGAGGTTAACTCACTAAACAAGGACCACTGAAACATTTGTGTACAACATTTCACATTCCTTATCTCACCTGATTCTTACAGCAACCAGACATGTGATATTGCCATTCCCAATTCACAGGTGAGAAAGCAGAGGTTCAGGGACTTATCCAAGGGTACTGAGCCAGCAAGTGGCAGAGTCAAAATCTGACTCCAAGGTCCACATACTTAACCTTTTCAAATGCTGGTAGTTGAGTTCAATTCATCTAAACTAAAATGTCTGTCACTGTGAAACATCCTTAGGACAACTGATACCTTACAAAGACCTAGAAACTTGCAAACTTACCTAACTTCCTGCCTGGTCTAGACCTATGGATAGAGATGATGACAGGCAAAGAACCATGAAGAACCAAACTAGAGGAAATTGCCTTCTTCCAACAATCCAATTCATCTAAGTTGTTGCTAGAAGGACTCTACAGGAAATTGTTATGGATGGTGTGATAGCAATCATGTGTACAATTACATACTTTCTTTTTAAGAATATTTTGTTATTTTAAATGGACTAAGGACTTTTCTTTAACCAATTTTATCACCTTAAATAGTTCCTTCATAATATCCACTGTGTAGAATCCTCTATAGGGCCATAAAAATCTAGACTCAGCTGACCCAGTTCTGGCTAAATAGGTAACAACCTCCGCAGTAAACCTACAGAATCACCAACCTCAGGTATATATTGTTTTGGCCACCCCAGTTCTCCTTACCAGTCATTCATTATGTTTATTTATTAATCACTTTTAATTAAAGCATAACATATAACTAAAGTACACAACTGAGAGTATGTTCAATAAACTTCCGCAAAATAAACATACCTGTGCATCCACCAGAACAACAACAGCCCTGTACCCCTTGTCCCCTTTCTACTCACTAACCACTACACTAACTTTTTAACATCATTTTAAGATTGTTTTAATTAATTTATTTTTTGAGAAAGTGGGAGGGAGGGAGAAAAAGAGGGAGAAAAACATCAATTTGTGGTAGGGGCCTGGCCTGCAACCCAGGCATGTGCCCTGACTGGGAATCGAACCAGCGACACTCTGATCCACAGCCAGCACTCAATCCCCTGAGCCACACCAGCCAGGGCTAAAGCCATTTTCAAATGGCACAAAGTAGTTTCACAGCTGTTCATATGGAAAAATAATATAGCCCTAACTGGTGTGGCTCAGCGGGATGGGTGTTGCCCCACAAAATTAAAGGTCACCCTTTCAATTCCCGGTCAGGGCACATGCGTGGGCTGTGGGCTTGGTGCCCAGTTGGGGCATACATGAGAAGTAACCAATCAATGTGTCTCTCTCACATCGGTGTTTCTCTCCCTCTCTTTTTTCCTTCCTTCCCCTCTCTCTAAAAATAAAAGCCTTTTTTTTTTAAAGAAAATAATATAATAATACAAGAATAAACTCTTGTGTTTTGTGTACTCACAATTGTAGACCTATTTTTGCCCCATCCCGTATATAAATGGAACATAAAGGATAAAGTCACGTGTCTATTTTTCACTCTATGCTATATTTGAGATTCATCCATGTTATTGCTCCTATCAGTAGACCACTTTCATTGTTCTAGCAGAAAAATACTACATTTTACCTATTCTATTGATTGACATTAGCTCTTTCTAGTTTGGGCTATAAGAATAGTCATAGTGCTGCTATGAACATTCTTATATATGCCTTTTGGTGCAAATACATACACATTTCTGTTGTATATTGACTCCAGTCTTTAGTTCTTAGCTATTCCAATGTACCTGAATATACAAAGTTGGCTGTGATGCAGAATGCTACATAACAAACTTCATTTTCCTTAAAATAGGAAATATACTCTAAGGGTATGTCAGTAGAAATCTAAAATTTCTATTTCTCTTTCACTCGATTTATCCACAAGTTCCCAGCTACCTTTACAGGATACCCTGGTTAAATTTAACATGCATTATGAAATTGAGAGAGACCCAAAAATAACACAATTGAGAATCAATGCAAATTAATTCTCAGTTTCATTGATTTCAAAATTCCACATATTGAAGTTATTTATACATGACCTCTCAAATGGCTGCCCACTGGAATCCCTGTTCCCTCCCCGGTGCCTGCCCTCTCATCACTGTTTCCCTTGTGCAATGGGAGCATCACTGTGGCCTTTTCAACTCCAGGAAGACTTCACACCTCTGCTTCAGTTCAAAGCCTCTGCACAACACGGTCACCTCTGTCGCTCATGTCATCCCTCATCTCTCTGCTCGGCTACTTTCTACATACACACACATACACACACGCACACACATCTCCTTTGTGTCCCAAATATATTCTTTCACAGGATCCTGTTCCCTCTTAGCATTTATTACAGTTTATAACTAGATACTATATATGCTGGATTTTAAAATACCGGTCTCCCCAACTAGATCTTTCTTTCATTCACTAACAGATCCCTAACACTTGGCATATAAAACCAGTCAGTAAATTATCTGTCAAATAAATGACAAGACTGATGAGGCTAAATAAATAAGCACAAACCAACTGTGTAGGGCCTTTAATACTACTGGCTCTCCTGAGGCTAACAGAGGCCATTGCAGGGTTTTAAATAGAATAGTGACATTATCAAATACATATTTATCTCAGCAAAACCCTATTAACAACAGGCATGGAAAATATATAACAAGTATGTCCTATTCCTTCCCGCAAATATAACAGGCATTCTTAAAGATACTCTTTCTCGGAGGAACCCAAAGCAGGATGGATCTCAGAATCCCTACAAGGGCAGAGCTCCAAGAAGCCATTACCAATCAGTCAAAGTAGCCCAAGGGATGAAACCCAATGACAGCTCAAAGGCTCAAAGGCCTGATATGAACAGAAGACTAATGAACTATTTTAAAATGAAGGGGATGGACCTGGCTGGTGGCACATTGGATAAGATGCTGGCCTGCAAACCCAAAGGTCGCTGGTTAGATTCCCAGCCAGGGCACATAACCAGGTTGCAAGCCAGGTCTCCAGCCAGGTCCATAGCTGGAGGCAGATGAAAGGCAACCATACATTGATGTCTATCTCCCACTCTGCCTCTCTTCCTTCCCCTCTCTCTAAAAATACTAAATATTTTTTTAATAAATAATAAATAATGAAGGGGACAAATGTTCCATGAAAAACGTTTAGGTTAAAAAGGAAAATCCTGATATGACAGTTATTCAAGTTTCATTAACAGGGCTTTATAAAATCTTTTTTTTTTAAGAGTTTATTATTTCCAGGCCCACTTTATAAAATCTTAACACAGAAACTATATATCTTGCTTTCAAGAAACTTTATTTTGCCTTTTTATTTTATCCTCACCTGTGGACATTTTTTCATTGTTTTTAGAGAGAGGGGAAGGCAAGCAGGGAGAGCGAGAGAGAAACATCGATGTGAGAGAGAAACATTGGCTGGTTGGCTCTCACACATTCTCCAAAAGGGGATCGAACCCATAACTGAGGTATGTACCATGACAAGGATTTGAACCCTCAACCTTTTGGTGTATGGAACACCACTTCAACAAGCCAAGCAACACCAGCGCAGGCTTATTTTGCATATTTTTAATTAAAGCTATAGTCACAGTCAGCCAATGATTAAAGAATATTTTTGCCCCAAAACCACCTTTCATGTTGGAATCAAAGGCATGGATTTTAGAGGAAGCCTTCATGCTTTCCAGAATATCATCTCACTTATATCATCTGGCACCGATGCCAAGTATACACAGCTGGTACTAACTGCAGCTGTGCTAAGCATACAAACACTACTTTTAAATCACGTAAGCTGATCCTAGACTTACTCTCCCTTTTGAAAGGCCATAAATAGGATCATGGACCTACATTTCAAAATGGAAACAGAAAATTTTCTTCGTGGTATATATCCATTTATTCACTGATGAATTCCCCAACCATCCCAACATGCTTACCTTCTTGCGGACTCCTTCTTGGGTGCTAGACAGTTTGAGCAAAACAGGAGGAAGGAATTTAGATATAATATTCTGTAATTGTTCATCTGTTTCTGCATGGCCAAGCCGTAAAAAGACCCGTTCAAGCTGATCTATAATATGAAAAGAAAAAAAAAAAAAGAATTCAGCAAATCAAACACAACTGAAACTCATTGTTTTTATGGCTTAATCCTTAAATTGCACTGCAGATCCTTCCGGCAGAACTTCAACTGCTAGCCTTCTGTGCAGATGGCTTTGAACAGCTATGGAGCTGTTCAACACTAAAAAGGGTTACTAGCTCATTATACTTCCTTACAACTGTCCCAGTCATTTAACATCTACACAGAGGAAAATAAAGCCAAGAAAAACAAAATTATCCCCTACCCACAAAGTTATTCCATTTTCCTAAAAGGATTTCGATACTAGAAAGGATACAAAACTTTTAAAGAAGTCTTCTAGACCTACGGAGCAGACCAACAGCAGGAAAACTTTAATCAGACACCAGGGATAATATATATTGGTGATAACATCTTTTTTTCCCCACAATTCACACTGTTTTAATGTAAATATTATAAAACACAATTAAAAAAAGGAAGAATGGTATAAGGTGACATAAGAAAGTAAAAATCCTCATCCTCACCCTCCAATATTCCAATGTCTTAACTATAAACAACAGTTTCTTTAAAATACTTATATGTAATATCCTAACAAGTCCTAAGGCTTTGTTTCCTCTCTACTGGTTTTTTTTACATAGTGCAGAGATACATTAAGAATTAAGCCATGCTAATATTATAGAAAAAAACTGAACCTTTTAATTTTATAATAAAATAGTTAACAATGGATTGCCAAAAGCCCATTTTCTTCACATTTAGTATTCATTCTTCCTCATTGATAGCTCAAACACGTACATACAACCCCTGTCATTCACCAAAATTCTAGTCTTATCTTGCAAGTGCAGCACATACATAATTAAACAGTCGGTAAACACACAGTGATTGAGTATAAATAAGGCTCACAAGGTACTGGGGTATAATGTAAAGCGCTACCAACAGGTTGATGAGTTGTTATATCTGACAACAAGAAAAAAAAAAAATAATCAACCAGTTTCTGTTTGTAGCTTTGATTAAATAAAGACTGGTTTTCTTTCTGTCAGATTCAGAAATTAGAGAGTCTGAATTTTTTTTTTTTTTTAAACACAGAAGACTGGATAAGTTTCCAAGAACATAGTGTACTAAAGTCCCTTGAATTAGAAATCTGGCAAAATGCAAAATTACATCCCCCAATCACGCTAAAAGCAACTATCCAAATACAAAAGGCTAAACTGGTGATTCTTCAAGATGCTACTTCTATGTACACTTACTTGAACTACAAAGATACATATACAACCCGGCTAATAGCTGTCAGTAGACTACCTCATGCTACTTGCTCACCCAGTCTTTAACAGGTGGCTTTTTCTTAAGCACAGATGACCCTGTTTGCACACAGCCATGTGTATCACCACATAAACCAAGGTCGACCATTATTCCTTCTCAGTTGACATTTAAGAAACCAATCCTCATGCCACTGCTATCAGTGTCATACAAAATTAACCTTTTCCGTGGGGTTGAGGGCTAGCTGGTATAATACGGTAATGCTGGTGGCCACCATCCAGGATTTGGTTTGGGGGGAAAGTCAAAAGCAGTTATGTTATTAATTTCACAACTATTAAGGTAAAGAAAAAGTTCCGGTGAACTCCAAACCCAGTTAAATGTCCCTCATAGCCTGTGAGGTTTATAATGATTAATAATCCTATTCCTAGGAAGACTAATGGCCAGAGTGCAATCCCTTTGTAAAGTAATAATATCTGGACCTCCCATACCTTTCCTCCTGATCTCTGGACAAACCACTGCAGTCTCCTGTTTCAAAACCCACTGCTACTGTCCCATAGAGCTCAGTTCTGGCACATCTCTGGGGAAAAGTGGGAAGGCCACAGCCAAAATGGCGACAGCAGTAAATGCACTGTTAATCACACAAAAACAGGAGATGGCTGGAATGCATTCTGACTCTAGGCTAATTTTTAAGGAGGCCTCAAGGATTTTCTGAACAGGCATTCTAGCATAGCAACTTCTCCAGCAGTCCTGTTTGACAGAATGGCTCTGCCCCAAAGATAATGACAGTGAAGTGTTCAAGGAAGATAAATGAAGATAAAGTGGTCACCAGGGGAACTATTAGGAAAACAAAGTCAATGAAGAATCAAGTCCTCCAGGTCGGTGCAGAAGAGAGAACACAAGTGCTGTGAGAGGACAAGCAGGGGCCCTCTGCACAGGCCACAGGCACAGGCACAGGCACAGAGTACAGGGCATAGGCACAGAGCACAGGGCACAGGCACAGGGCACAGAGCACAGGGCACAGG